>CM040241.1:9952765-10552765 GCA_022545495.1 Chrysanthemum lavandulifolium
TCGTCGATGGATGTGTCGCTTCACTGTGTTTATTTTCATAAACGAATTCATACATAGGAAAAGATTTGACAAGAATATGATTTTTATTAACAACATAAAAGGTATTACATTGTTACAAAGAGACACTTTCTAAATGACATGTATGGACTATATATAGGGTATGAATGGGTATGACCCAATGGTCATGACTGCTCGAATGGGTTCAAGCCAAACGACACAACCTTTCATCCCTTTACGTAATATTTGTTGACTTTTCTAACATAACTAACTTAACTAACTTTGGCGGTTATTAAGTTTCTATTGTACATGTTTAGTCCTTTCTCTTTCAAGTCTTATTCATACAAGACTTATACAATTAAAAGGTCCAACAAACTAAAACACACTTACAAACATATTTGACAAAGTAACATTTATGTAACTACGACATGCACCGCCTCCTTGTCGAAAGCGCTCAAAAATAAAACCAAATTAGTGATTGTCTCATTTAAAATCATATTTTTCAAAAGGATAGAACAGAGTACCTTATATATTTTGAAGCACGTCGAGAATACGCTGCAACTCATTGACGCAATTTCTATTTTCATCCGTTGTAGTGGTGAATCTACAGAGCACGATACTCCAATCTTGATAGTTGCAGCCAAACATTCTACCACTTTCTTTGCATTCCCTTCGGTACTTTGCAACACAATTGCATCATCATCAATAACATCGATTACTTGATCTGGTAATGCCATGTAAGCAAATTTATGAAGGCTAAGACCATCAATAAACATGCCGTCTGCTCGGCTTTTTCCCTACCATCACCTCTAGTAATAATATTCCAAAACTATAGACGTCCCCACAACTTGTCATCTCACTCCCGATACCATACTCTACAAATGAATAACAATTACTTAATTTACAATGTTTAACCTGTAAATAAATATAGGCATCAGGGAATACAAGTGGAATTACCTGGAGGTGCATAACCAATTGTTCCTTTAACCCCGGTTGAGGTGTTTTGGTTTAAGTTTGTACCAAGCAGGCGAGCTAAACCAAAGTATCCAACATGAGCCACCATATCTTCATCAAGTAGAATGTTACTTGGCTTCAAGTCACCATGAACAATCATTGTTTGGCAGCGATTTGAAGATAATCAAGTGCAATGGCAACATCTCTAAGAATATTTATTCTTTGAAGAAGGTTGAGTTTCGATGTATATGCACTTGAATGAAGCCAATCGTGTACACTTCCATTGGGCATAAACCGTAAACCGCTTTAAAATCATTGCCTTGGAAATCAAGACTCGAAAATGAAGTTATTATCTTCAAGCAGTTATGGTGCCGAATATTCCGCCATGCTTCACATTCTCGCTATAAAACTTTTGTTAGCTCCTTTATTTTCAAGATGCGAACTTTGATTGCAACAAATTTGTCATCATCAAGATCGAGGATCCCTTTATAAAGTAATCGAACCCACCCACTCCTATCAAATTTTTGTAGAGAACCCATCAAGAGCCTTGAGAAGTTGATGGTATGAAACTTTCATGAACCGCTCACTCCTTGATGATTGAGATGGTTGATCGCTATGCTTTTTCTTACATAAAAGATACACACAACATAATACTACGAGCAACGCGATCGCAATCATGATGACTAATATGAAGAAAGGAAACCTCTTTTTCTTACCACCCGTCTCCTTGCATTTGGGTAACATAAGTGTAACCAAACCACCACAAAGCCTATAGTTCCCCAAAACTGAAAATGCACTTGTATTGGCAAACACTCCTACAACCGGTACTTCACCCTCAAAATCATTAAAGGATAGGTTCAAAAATTCTAAGGAATTCCATTTGCCAAAGAATTGAGGAATTTTACCAGATAAATTATTTTGAGAAATGTCGAGTACCTCCAATCCTCTTAAGGAACTTAATGAAGATGGTATTATGCCTTGAAATATGTTGCCACTAAGGTACAACTCTATAAGGCTAATACACTCACCAAGGCTACTAGGAATGGTACCTGATAAGTTATTATAAGCTAAACTGAGATAGCTCAACATCTTGAGATCTTTAATCTCTGATGGAATGGAACCATACAAGCGGTTTTGAGAAAGATATAAAAAAATAGTTAGTGATGGAAGTTGAAGAAGTTTCCTGGGTATGTTACCACTGAGTCTATTGTATCCAAGGTTTAACCCATTAAGTTCTCTACAATTCCCAATGTTTGATGGAATATGGCCTTCTAATTTGTTGAAACCTAAATAAAGTTCAGTCAATAATGATAAGTTCCCAATGGCATCAGGGATAGGCCTTGAAAATTGATTGCTATTTAGATCAAGAACTTGTAGCCTTTGAAGTTTACCAATGGAACTTGGAATTTTTCCTTTTAATAAATTAGGTCCTAAATCTAAAGTGGTCAAACCAACTAGACTACCTATACTTGAAGGGAGGCATCCAAATAATTGATTGTGTCCTAAATATAGATGGATGAGTTGATGAGAGAGATTACCTATTGATAACGGAAGCACTCCTATAAGGAATACCGAATTTCTAAAATTCACAAAAGACCAAAATACCCTTATGATCAAAAGTAAGAATAATTAAATAAACAAAATACCAAATGAGCTATGTAAATTTAGAAAACTTATAAGAAAATCACATATGATTCAAAATAAATCTTGAATGACTTTGTAAAGTTAATTTTTATAGATTATAATTTAATAAAATCAATTATGTAATTTTATTAATTAGCCGAATATATTTAAGAGTTTTATAAAAGAAATTAATTAGTAAAAGCCCAATATAAATTTATATTAGTAAGAGACCATTTAATTTAAGTCCAATGCATTATAAAGCCCATAATAAAAATAATAAATCAAGTATATATATAAAATTCGGTTCCCATAAAATCCATTATTGCCGATTAACCTTAAACCGACTCCAAAACCCTCAACAAATCGATTTCCAGTTTCCAGAGCTTGAGACCATTTTTCTTGGAGAAGATTGAAGGTAAAGAAGGTGGGAAAAATAGTGATCGAGTTCCTAAGTTGCTGTTGTAGTCGTGGTTAGTTTTTGAAACAGTTAGGGTTTCGGCAAATAGAGGGTTTTGTGCTTCTTTTGTTCCAACGATTCAAGCTTATCAAGGGTATGTTTCTAATGTTGATTTCAGTCCTATAAGTCGTATATAACACATAAAAATTGGCCATGCATGTTTAAGATGTCGTATGAAATTATTTGGAATCTAAAACCCTAAAAGCGTATATAATTAACGAATGAGCTTATAATATTTTTAGAGATCATGAATTGATTTTTCCAGAAGCTATTACATGATATAAGACCTGAATAAAATACATATTTGTGAATTCGAAGCTTGTATGAATTGATTTGAGTTTTATGGGTCGATTAAACATGGAAAAAGGTAAAGATTTAAAAAGGTGCGATTAGGGTTTTGTATAAACTAGGGTTTTCTTGTAATCATTAAAGGTAATTAATGAAGTAGTAATGATGAGCTAATGATTGGTTAAACCTAGGTTTAGGGTTTGTACTTGAATTATGTCTATTCGGCCTTAAATAAAAGTTTTGGGTTAGTTTTGTAAACTATGAAACTTAAGGGTTACTTTTGTAAACAGTAAAATAAAGGTCTTAAACGTATAAAAATAAGTGTGGGGGTTAAACATGTAATTTTGGATATTTAAAGGGCTATTCGAGTTGTATTTAATTTATTAGGGTACGTTTTGTAAATTCTAAAACCTTTGGGTTAAAAGTGTAAAATCTGATAAAGTAAGGTGAGATTGTGAACTTAAAGATGTCAAGGGTGTAATTTGTAATTCTGAGCAATTATGGGTTCTACAAGTGTAAGTTGATTTTGTAGAGACACGCATGAGTTTAAGTTAATTTCGGTTTGTTATCATTTACATTCTAGGTTAAATTGGGAAATCATTAAAAGAAGTAATATGTGAATTTAATGCGTATTTAGTAGTATTTAAAGAGTATGGGAAACCCTAGAACCTAAATAGGAAGTTGGTGAATTAATGAGAATACCCTAAAATGTTGTAATTTCGTCATCACTAAAATGAGAATATTCGACAACTCTAAAAGTATTAATGCGATAAATCTGTTATAATATTAATGATTCTAATAAGTATTAAATAAATCATAATCCGTGTAGATTCGTTGAAGGAGACGCGACGTTACATCTTCGTATTCGCTCATTCGTTACTTTTCTCTCAATTGCTTTAAGGTACGGATATTCGTCTTACTTTAAGACACTTGTGTTATCATACATATATTCGACCTTCTTAGTAAAGGTTCCTCATGATGTTCCTTCGTTAGTCGGTATTTTACTTATTAGGATTCCCAATGCCATTGCTATGAACCCTTTCCGATTGTGTGATTTGTTGTTTATCCGAACTTATGTTTTATTGAACCTTGCGTTATCTCGATTTAACATTATGTTAGGAAGACTTTGATATGTGTAATTGATGAACCTTATTACGTCCGAATATGAATCTTATGACATGAGTTATCGATATGTTATCTGTTGAACTTTGTGTTTGATTATGATCCGTGTCATTTATGACAATTTGTTTGACCTAAGTTAGTTTGACACCCGAGCCAAATAATAACTAGTCATGGGGTTCCATGTCCGTATCGTTGATGCACCTCGATATGACTCTAGGGCGATGAGAGTGATGTTTCGCCACGTCCCTTATCTCGTTATTTGTTATGAGCTCGGTTGGTATTATATTACCTATATATGTCTGTGGGGCGTATGGATGCATCCTAGATCTGATCTGTTATCCGATATGATTTGTCTGGTGAATGATGTCGTGTGCAATACGCGTCTTCACAACTTCTGGGAGCTAGCTACTCCAAATGATTTTCTAAGATTATTTTTATAAAGTATGATGTTTCTGATATGATATGTTCTGGGCTCGAGGTAGTTAACTAAATCTGTATTTGTTATTTATATGATAAGTATTCTGATTATGTTTTGGTATGTTGATGCTTATGATTATGTCTTCGGCTTATTATATGCTATTATATGTGTTTATGCTTTTGTATGTTTATGTGACTACCGTCCGCTATGCTAAGATATGATTAATATGTTTTAATATGATTCGCATGTTGTTATCGATGTTATGTTAGTTTATCTTTATGTGGATTCGTTGATCGTGAGATGAATGTGTTAGTGCGATAGTTAATATTCTATAAGCTTAATATGTATAGTTTGATCGATTAATTTTGGGAACTTTGCTTATATGTTAGTGTTTTATTGCCTATGTGACCGCCATGTTTGAACTCTGCGATGTTAGGATTTGATCCGAGAACTGGTTTAGCTTATGATATCTGTTTGGATAATTGCTAATGGTTATGCTATGTCTTGTTTGGTCTTTCTAATTATAGTTTGTCTGCTATGTTTCTATTTGTTTGTGTGACTGCCATGATTTGAACTGCTATTTCCGCTGCTGCAATATTGAATTAAGTACATTAAATGTTGATTAATTGATTTGTATGAATGCCATGTTTATTTTGCTAGAAAGTGTTTTCGTTAGCTTTAGACTTTTCGTTTGGTTTATATGAAACCTAATTGCTCTTGATATGTTGTATGTTTGGTTGTCCTGATGTGTTTGTGTATGTGTCTTTGATGTGCTATGTGATGTCTACTTGTTATGTGGTTGTTTGGATTTACGATATTTGTGCTTCCGTAATCCCGAAAGATCCTTTGCCTTTATTTCATTTTATTTTGTTATTCGTATATTTGTTTTGCTTTTGTTTCGTTATATTCGTTCACTGGGCTTTGTAAGCTCACCGACTTTTCTTTTCTGCGGCGGTATTAAGCGTTCAAGATAAGCTTATGGGATAGCCGATCCGGGTTGAGAGTAGAGTGAGAGCAAGACTTTGACCATAGAGATCTTAGATTTATTTTGGAAGTTTAGCTATTTATGTTTTCTTTTGAATATTCTGTAAAGGCTTCCGCTTTTGTACATTAGTTAAAGTTCTGATATGAAACCGTATTGTGATATCTTTACCCTTGTCGGGTTGGGGTGTTACAATTTATGGTATCGAGCTCTAGGTTTTAGGACCCTTAGAGCTTAGGCTATGACCGTGAGAAGTGGGTAGATTTAGGATTTTCCTTCTCGCGTGCTTCTTTGCGCACTCTATCGTATTTAAGTTTTTCCGATAGTTGGTATTTCTTTTAGATGGTTATTCCCGTCGCCCTAGTTCATCCGATAGGAGTAACCAAGGACCGGCTAGGCAACGAAGGAGAAGACGAAGTGGGGCGTTATCATTGCTAAGGGCTGCACGAGGTATGGTAAAGTGAAACGGACTAATAAGAGGATAAGAGTTCCGGCCTATATGTGGCCATGCACCATCGAGGAGAAGCTGACCCTGAAGGAAGTGGACGGGAAAGTGGTAGAGGATTATGAAACTAAGGTTGTGGACAACCAAGGTTTCACCACTACATATCATGATAGGTGTCCCAAGTTCGTTGAGGATGAAGAAGTAGGACAGGCTGAGAGTCACGATCTATATGCTTTTGTGGATCGTGTGCCGGAGGAGGAAGAGAGGAAGCGAAAAGGTGGCTTTGCTAGTGGCTTACTACCACAGCCTGAAGGAAACAAGAACGGATGGATAAGCGAGGAGGAAGAGGAAGAAGAGGAACCCGAGGAAGAGTACGAGGTGGAGTCGGAATCGGAGTCGACGGCTACTAGTAGGTTCAATCCGACACAAGAATAGGAATTGTACTCCTGAGTAGTTGCCATCGTTATGAGAAGTTTTGACATTGATTTTGGGTTAGGTCCCTTTTGTTTCATTCGACGATTGAATCTTAGGTTATTGAATTTTATTTTGGGAGTACATCTTTTGACGATTTTGAAAATTTTGTTTGATTAATGGAATAAACAAAATTTGATAATATAGTTCCTGTTCGTTGTTTTCTTTCTGATAGATTCGTTGAGTTTCCATTAGTCCTCATCAGTTTCGTCTGCTATTTATTTTCTATATGATGTTGTTTTTATTATTGTTTGATTAGGTATGACCATTATGATGGTATACTCATGTGGTTTTGGCCTGTTGTAGTAGGATTATTTGTTATCTGTATATTATCTCTATATGGTTTGTTTTGCTATGATATTCGCTATGTGTTGTGTCATGACCCGAGACCAAGTATAGTGACAATAAGAACTTGTTATGTGATGCAAGTATTATGACGCCTGATCAACGTAATAATACCGAGATCATATAATCTGAACTTATTGAAAGTATACAACGTCTGGGAAATGCCTGTGATTGATAGATGTATGGATATTTGCCTTGTATCCGTTATTTGGTACTTTTCATATTGGGTTGAGACTCTGTATTTGATTATGAGATTTTCGTCGGTATCTGTTGCATATAAGTTTTGTACCATTGGGATCCGAAGTTGTTACTATCTGTGTTAACCTATAGATTGTTATGCCTGCCTTAGATCTGTATGTTCCCATATACTCTTGCGATTAGTAACCGTTAGGATTCGTTCCACCTATGCATATGATAGTTTTCATCATTTGATATCTGTGTAAGTTAGAGCGTGTTTTTGAATTTCCTTATCTCATCTTTTACTGCTAATACTTTAATAAGTATACGATTAGCATTCGTCATATATTCCATGAAGTTTTGAAATCCACATTGGTCGCCGTACTATTCCGTCTTGTTCAATTTCGAGGACGAAATTTCTTTTTAGAGGGGAAGAAATTGTAATACCTGAATTTCTAAAATTCACAAAAAGACCAAAGTACCCTTATGATCAAAAGTAAGAATAATTAAATAAACAAAATACCAAATGAGCTACGTAAATTCGTAAAACTTATAAGAAAATCACATATGATTCAAAATAAATCTTGAATGACTTTGTAAAGTTAATTTTATAGATTATAATTTAATAAAATCAATTATGTAATTTTATTAATTAGCCGAATATATTTAAGAGTTTTATAAAAGAAATTAATTAGTAAAAGCCCAATATAAATTTATATTATTAAGAGACCATTTAATTTAAGTCCAATGCATTATAAAGCCCATAATAAAAATAATAAATCAAGTATATATATAAAATTCGGTTCCCATAAAATCCCTAAACACCGATTAACCTTAAACCGACTCCAAAACCCTCAACAAATCGATTTCAGTTTCAGAGCTTGAGACCATTTTTCTTGGAGAAGATTGAAGGTAAAGAAGGTGGGAAAAATAGTGATCGAGTTCCTAAGTTGCTGTTGTAGTCGTGGTTAGTTTTTGAAACAGTTAGGGTTTCGGCAAATAGAGGGTTTTGTGCTTCTTTTGTTCCAACGATTCAAGCTCATCAAGGGTATGTTTCTAATGTTGATTTCAGTCCTATAAGTCGTATATAACACATAAAAATTGGCCATGCATGTTTAAGATGTCGTATGAAATTATTTAGAATCTAAAACCCTAAAAAGCGTATATAATTAACGAATGAGCTTATAATATTTTTAGAGATCATGAATTGATTTTTCCAGAAGTTGTTACATGTTATAAGACCTGAATAAAATACATATTTGTGAATTCGAAGCTTGTATGAATTGTTTTGAGTTTTATGGGTCGATTAAACATGAAAAGGAAAGATTTTAAAAGGCGATTAGGGTTTTGCATAAACTAGGGTTTTCTTGTAATCATTAAAGGTAATTAATGAAGTAGTAATGATGAGCTAATGATTGGTTAAACCTAGGTTTAGGGTTTGTACTTGAATTATGTCTATTCGGTTTTTAAATAAAAGTTTTGGGTTGGTTTTGTAAATTATGAAACTTAAGGGTTACTTTTGTAAACAGTAAAATAAGGGTACTAAACGTATAAAAATAAGTGTGGGGTTAAACATGTAATTTTGGATATTTAAAGGGCCATTCGAATTGTATTTAATTTAAGGGGTACGTTTTGTAAATTCTAAAACCTTTGGGTTAAAAGTGTAAAATCGATAAAGTAAGGTGAGATTGTGAACTTAAAGATGTCAAGGGTGTAATTTGTAATTCTGAGTAATTATGGGTTCAACAAGTGTAAATTGATTTTGTAGAGACACGCATGAGTTTAAGTTAATTTCGGTTTGTTATCATTTACGTTCTAGGTTAAATTGGGAAATCATTAAAAGAAGTAATATGTGAATTTAATGCGTATTTAGTAATATTTAAAGAGTATGGGAAACCCTAGAACCTAAATAGGAAGTTGGTGAATTAATGAGGAATACCCTAAAATGTTGTAATTTAAATGCATCACTAAAATGAGAATATTCGACAACTCTAAAAGTATTAATGCGATAAATCCGTTATAATATTAATGATGCTAATAAGTATTAAATAAATCATAATCCGTGTAGATTCGTTGAAGGAGACGCGACGTTACATCTTCGTATTCGCTCATTCGTTACTTTTCTCTCAATTGCTTTAAGGTACGGATATTCTCATCTTACTTTAAGACACTTGTGTTATCGTACATATATTCGACCTTTTTAGTAAAGGTTCCTCATGATTTTCCTTCTTAGTCTTTCCATTTTACTTATTAGGATTCCCAATGCCATTGCTATGAACCCTTTCCGATTGTGTGATTTGTTGTTTATCCGAACTTATGTTTTATTGAACCATGCGTTATCCGATTTGAACATTATGTTAGGAAGACTTTGATATGTGTAATTGATGAACCTTATTACGTCCGAATATGAATCTTATGATATGAGTTATCCGATATGTTATCTGTTGAACTTTGTGTTTGATTATGATCCGTGTCATTTATGACAATTTGTTTGACCTAAGTTAGTTTGACACCGAGCCAAATAATAACTAGTCATGGGGTTCCATGTCCGTATCGTTGATGCACCTCGATATGACTCTAGGCGCGAGAGTGATGTTTCGCCACGTCCCTTATCTCGTTATTTGTTATGAGCTCGGTT
This sequence comes from Chrysanthemum lavandulifolium, assembly GCA_022545495.1. Taxonomy (NCBI): domain Eukaryota; kingdom Viridiplantae; phylum Streptophyta; class Magnoliopsida; order Asterales; family Asteraceae; genus Chrysanthemum; species Chrysanthemum lavandulifolium. Next base: position 9,962,683 of record CM040241.1, read on the forward strand.
GGTATTATATTACCTATATATATCTCGTGGGCGATGGATGCATCCTAGATCCGATCGTTATCCGATATGATTTGTCGGTGAATGATGTCGTATGCAATACGCGTCTTCACAACTTCGGGAGCTAGCTACTCCAAATGATTTTCTAAGATTATTTTTATAAAGTATGATGTTTCGATATGATATGTTCGGGCTCGAGGTAGTTAACTAAATCAGATTTGTTATTTATATGATAAGTATTCGATTATGTTTTGGTATGTTGATGCTTATGATTATGTCTTGCTTATTATATGCTATTATATGTGTTTATGCTTTTGTATGTTTATGTGACTACCGTCTCGCTATGCTAAGATATGATTAATATGTTTTAATATGATTCGCATGTTGTTATCGATGTTATGTTAGTTTATCGTTATGTGGATTCGTTGATCGTGAGATGAATGTGTTAGTATGATAGTTAGTATTCTATAAGTTTAATATGTATAGTTTGATCGATTAATTTTGGGAACTTTGCTTATATGTTAGTGTTTTATTGCCTATGTGACCGCCATGTTTGAACTCTCGCGATGTTAGGATTTGATCCGAGAAATGGTTTAGCTTATGATATCTGTTTGGATAATTGCTAATGGTTATGCTATGTCTTGTTTGGTCTTTCTAATTATAGTTTGTCTCGCTATGTTTCTATTTGTTTGTGTGACCGCCATGATTTGAACTCGCTATTTCACGCCGCAATATTGAATTAAGTACATTAAATATTGATTAATTGATTTGTATGAATGCCATGTTTATTTTGCTAGAAAGTGTTTTCGTTAGCTTTAGACTTTTCGTTTGGTTTATATGAAACCTAATTGCTCTTGATATGTTGTATGTTTGGTTGTCCTGATGTGTTTGTGTATGTGTCTTTGATGTGCTATGTGATGTCTACTTGTTATGTGGTTGTTTGGATTTCTGTATATTTGTGCTTCCGCAGAATCCGGAAAGATCCTTTGCCTTTATTTCATTTTATTTTGTTATTCGTATATTTGTTTTGCTTTTGTTTCGTTATATTCGTTCACTGGGCTTTGTAAGCTCACCAAGACTTTTCTTTTCTGCGGCGGTATTAAGCGTTCAAGATAAGCTTATGGGATAGCCGATCCGGGTTGAGAGTAGAGCGAGAGCAAGACTTTGACCATAGAGATCTTAGATTTATTTTGGAAGTTTAGCTATTTATGTTTTCTTTTGAATATTTTGTAAAGGCTTCCGCTTTTGTACATTAGTTAAAGTTCTGATATGAAACCGTATTGTGATATCTTTACCCTTGTCGGGTTGGGGTGTTACAGATTACTTTGACTCATTGACTTTCTCCGGTTCTTTGCCATTCTGCGTACTTTGTCAATCGTTAGTACTTTAACTATTCAAAGACTTTCATATCCCAACAATCCTCCCCTAACTTGAATTCTACATGATTGACTTCAAGTTCCTTTGTAGTTTAATCTTTCACGTTTCCAGCTTCAAGGAATGATTGTTGTTGTCTTTGGATTGTAGTTTCTGCACTTTATCAAAGTATGTTTAATCTTTTACAACATCATCCAGCAAGCTCCATCTTTTCAGCAACACATCAACATATGACCATTTGTACATTAATTCAGTTTAAGTTGCATACTATTCTCATCACTTCCAGGTGTGTTAACTCTTGTGAGAGGTGAATCATTGAAAATTAATGGATTTTAGTCTCTTTACCAAAGCCATTAACTTTGGAGTAGCCAAATGTTTTGGTGTGTAAGACCATGGTACATTGATAACCATATGATTTTTAGCAAATCACCAGCTATCAGCAGATTTGATTTGTCTTTACCAAAAGCTGTACCCTTTTGGACTAGTTAGTTCTTTTATCTAAAGGTGAACTAATTACCAATAATGATTTTTCCACAGACTTTACCACAAGCCATTTTCTTGTGGGCTAGCCAACTCTTCACTTTAACAGATATGGTGAGTTGATTACCATACAACTTATTAGCAAGTTGTCAACTAAAAACGGATTTGAGATATCTTTACCAAATCCGTTTGCTCATGGATTAGCCAATCCTTTTGTAACCATGGTGGATTGATAACCTATTGATGATACCATCTCAAAAACCATTTATTAAACCTTTGTTTCAAAATATTTATTACATAGAAAAGGTTTCTTCTAAAGATTATTTAAGCGGTTTATTTCGCAAACAAGACTTTGATGAAAGTATCGTTCGATCGCCAGATACTTTGAATAAAAGTACTGATATATCAAAAAGTATTTATTCAAATAAAGTTCATACCAGTTATTGATCATCCTCAACAATAGTAGTCCAGTTAATAAACAAATTGATAACCATGAGAGCAGTTTCATTATCTTCTTCTACCTCCATTCCATGCTCCAACATCCTTCTCATAAGTTCAACAGTGAGAGGATATCTTTTGTCTGCAAACATATGAATCATTGTCCCATTTTCCAGCTCTAGAACATGAACTCCAGATTCTTCAAATAATCTCCAACAGACAATCTCCCAGCTCTCTTGATCCTTCCAAATATCATCATTGCTCTGTTCTTCAGCTTCCCATGCTGTAGTGAGATCTCCAAGTAGTACTAGGCCAATTCCCTCTAAAGGATGATGTTCAAAGTAGTCTCTCACCAAGTGATATAAATGGAATAAATCCACTATTTCTGTGGAACATCATATAGCTTCCTTCTTTAGTTTCCACAACTTCAAAAGTAGCAATCTGAGATATGTTCATTTTCATATCAGCATCTTCTTTTGAATAATCAAAATCTACTACTCTGAGATAGTTCTTTAATTCATCCTTAGTCTCAGTCCTTTGCTCTATTTTCTTTTTCTTTGAAAACTGCACATCTTCAACATCAGTTTTCCTTTTTCTTTTCAAATTCTTCTTTCTTTCAGCTTCAACCCAAGCAGCTTCATCTTTATAATCTTTGATGCTTGCAACATCCTTCTTATAAGCTTCTCTCTCAGCATCATATAGCCTTTTCATAACAATATACTTCAGCTTTTGCAATCCCTTATACCCTCGAGCTTTCAAATAAGCCATTATGGCATTCCTTTCTTTAGCAAGATTTGGTCTTCTAGGCATAAAGGAAACAGGTGTAGGTGACTGTAATGGTTCAGCCTCTGGTTCAGCATTCAATTCCTCTTGTAACTTCCTAGCTACCTCTTCATCCATTGCTTCTTCATTAGTAACCTCAGCCACTACTTCATCATTGAGCCCTTGTTGGACTTTCCTAGCAGCTTCCTCATTCTTGGAAACTTCAATTGCTCTAATTTCAGCTAAGGTTAGCTTCTTCTTTTTAACTTCTACCAAAATACCCTTTCCTTTGTCTTTAGGATCTATTGCAGGTTGAGATGTCCTAGTTTGTTCCTCTGCAACTTCAGAAATAGTAACAGCCCTTGGCCTTGATAGATCATGTAATATAGTTGCAATAAGTTCATCATCACTTGCAGTCCTTTCAGGTAATTCTTGTATAGCTGTTGTTGAAGGACCAGCTTCTTCTTCTTGTCTAACAGTTGAAGTACCAGCTTCCTCTTCAAAAACTAACACTCTAGGAGTAATAAACTCCTGTCTAAAGGTTCCATGAAGAACAGTACTTTGATGCTCAGTACCTTGATCAAAAGCAGTACTTTGTTGTTGTTCAGTACCTTGCTCTTCAGTACCTTGATTGATAACTTGCTCTTCAGTACCTTGAGGTTCTTGATCTTTACCAGCATCTTCTTTTAAATTATGTTCTGCTAAATTCCTCCCCAATTGAATAGAAGATGGTGTAAGAACCTTTTTGCCATTGGTTTTCTTCTTAAACTCCCTAACAGGTCGCCCATGCTTCCTTTGAGATTTGACCCATAATCTATGATGTTTAACCAATGGCCAGACAAAATTCTTGAGTCGTCTAAATTTAATCTTCAACTTGTTAATCTCTGTAGCCTGGTTTTCAAATGATTTCTTTAACCTAGTCAATTCCCTTGTTAATGCATAATTATTGAGAACTTGACCCTCAGGCTCCATAGAAACTTCATCTCCATGAGATTGTGAGTGAACTTCTTGTTGAGATTGTTGAATAGATGGTGGAGGTGTAACTGCAATGTCTTTTTGAGCTTCAGTACTTTGATGAGAAGCAGTACCTTGAGTTGCAGGACCTTGTGTGCTTGTACTTTGTGATGCAGATCTTTGAGATGCAGCACTTTGAGTTGCAGCACTTGGTGAAGTAGTACCTTGTGCTAAAGCAGTACCTTCACTCTCATCATCCTCTCCAGCTTCATCACGTACAGCTTGAACTGCCTCCATCATTGTAGCAGTTAAGGGAGTATCTCCACCATGAAATAAGTCACTCCTTCTTGACATAAATGTAAAGATTTTGGCTTGTTGTACAATGACAGGTAACAAATCAGCAGGTTTTGGCATATCAGCCAATTGTTTGTTTAAGAAAACCTTTACAAACCTTGGGTACATCAACCATTTTGACCCAGATGATATATGTGAAAGCATCCCATCCAAAATTAGCCTTGAAAAGTTAAACACTCTGTTTGTAGCTAATCCAACCACTGCAGATGCTATATTTGACCCAAACTGCTCCCAAGAAGTACTTTTAGCACTGATGCAATGGAGCAATACATGAATCAAAAACTTCCATTGAGGAAAAAATAATGCTTTCTTGAACATTTGTTCTGTCAAAGACCCTTCATAACCAAGATCTCTAAACGTATCCCAAATTAGTTGCTTGTCAAATCGAATAGCCCCTTCATCATCACCAAATAACAAATCGTCTCGAATTGAGGCTTCCGTAATCTTGACAGTTCGTCCAGCAACTGTTGATCAAATATAATAATCATCCTCCTCCATATTATCTCTTGCATTAGCCCAAAATTCTTGAATACATAGCTCAATGATATCTGGCTCAACTAAAAGAGCATAACTGATGGGCGACCCAGTAAGATAATCAATAATATCGTGAAAATCCACATTCGCCTCAGTCTTGTCCAAATTAGCCACCATATTGTGCTTTGAAATAGTAAGTCTAACCGCCATTGATGAATTAGATGAGCACAATTGAAAAGATATAATCGAATAATAAAGAGATGGTGAATGGTGAGATAAATAAGGAAAATATTCTAAAGTATCAATATTAGAGGGAAACTCGGAAAGTAGTTTTATATAGGTGAAATTTGAAAAATCACAGCCCATAATAACAAAGTTACCATTAGTTGCAATTACCCCTCAATATGACCGTTGGAACAGTACTTTAATACGACAAACAGTACTTCCACATAAGCAGTACTTTCCAAGCAGTACTTTCATGAAATCGAAAGCAGTACTTTCCCAAACATCTCAGTTCAAACTAAGTATATATATAATAGCCTCCCCTCAAACAATGCACAGGACTATACTAACACCTCATAGTCCTCCCCTCAAATGTAGCTCAGTAGTTAATCATGCCAATGCTCACGACCAAGTGATTGAATCGTGAAACATCAAAACCTTTTGTGAGTAAATCAGCTACATTGTCATCTGTGTGAACCTTGACCACATTGATAAGCCTATGCTCATAGCAATCTCCGATGAAGTGATGCCTAATCTGAATGTGCTTGGTCTTGGAATGATAAACTGGATTCTTCACAATACAAATAGTACTCTCATTATCAATATTGATAGGAGTATTCTTAAAATTGAACCCATAGTCCAAGAGTTGATTTTGCATCCACAACACTTGTCCACAACAGCTTGCAAGACCACATATTCGACTTCAGAGATGATGTTGCCGCAATAGTCTGCTTCTTGCATTGCCGAGAGACTAATCTTCTTCCAAGATATTGGCATCCTCCAGGTTGTTGATCTTCATCATAGTTATTACCGCATAGTCACTATCCGAAAAAGCTTCCAGTGAAAAGGTAAATCCTTAGGATGCCACAACCCCAACTTGGGTTGTTTTTTCAAATAACTAAAAATCCTCTTTACTGCATTCATATGAGAAACTTTTGGTGAGACTTGATATCTTGCACATAAACATACTGCAAACATGATATCAGGCCTTGATGCAGTGAGATACATGAGACAGCCAATCATAGATCTGTATAACTTGACTTCAATAGGTTGTCCATCTTCATCTTTGCCCAATGAGTTGATTGATTTAATAGGTGTAGTTACATGCTTCATAGCATCAAAACTGAACTTCTTAAGTATGTCAGATACATACTTGTCTTGGCTTATAAAAATACCTTCCTTTGACTGCTTAACTTGAAGTCCCAAAAAGAAAGTTAACTCACACATTGAACTCATTTAAAATTCCTTCTGCATCAGCTGCTCAAGCTCCTTAACCATGGACTGTTTGGTAGACCCAAAGACGATATCATCAACATACGCTTGAACTAACATGATATCCTTCTTGTCTCTCTTAATAAACAAAGTCTTGTCAATAGCCCCCCTTCTGTGACCATGTTGTAGTAAGAATGTGGAGAGCCTCTCATACCAAGCTCTAGGTTCCTAATGAAGGCCATAAAGAGCCTTAACCACCTTGTAGACTTTGTTAGGATGTGTAGGATCTTCAAAACCTGGAGGTTGCTTAACATACACCTCTTCTGTTATAGTGCCATAAAGAAAGGCACTCTTGACATCCATCTGGTAGACCTGAAAACCCATATATGAAGCAAAAGCAAGAAATATTATAATTGCTTCAATCCTTGCCACAGGAGCAAATACTTCATCATAGTCTACCATTTCTTCTTGACTGTAACCTTGAGCTACTAACCTTGCTTTGTTCTTGATAACATTTCCTCTTTCATCTTTCTTCACTCTGAAAACCCATCTGGTTCCAATAACTCTCTTCCCATCTGGAAGATCACATAAAACCCAAACTTCTTGAAGTTTAAATTGAAGAAGTTCTTCCTGCATAGCTTCAACCCAGCTTGCTTTAGTCAATGCTTGAGAAATATTCTTGGGTTCCTCTTGAGAGATGAAACAAGTGAAAAGGCAGGTTTGATGGTCCTTATGATTCAGCATGTTTTGTTTATACACAAAGCTAAGCAAAGCATTGTGAGGTGTAGAGAAACTCTTAGCTTTGTGTCTTGTCATAACTCCAGAAGTTGAAGGACCAATGATTTGATCAGTTGGATGATTCTTATGAATTCTTAAGATTGGAGACTGTGGAACTTCATAAGTATCATTCAAGTTAGTGAAATCAGCATCTTCATTAGTATCTGAGAAAATACCTTCATTATCCAGCTCATCATCAGTATCTTCTAATCCAGGCATGGTAGGATCACCCAATTCATCTAAAGTACGGTCCACTGGTGCATCAAGATTTTGTTCGAAAATCTTGTCAAAATCTCGTGAGGGAACTCTGCATTCTTATTCTTTTTCTTTGCTTCTTCATAAGATTTTCTTTGTTCATCAGTATAAGAATGTGCCATAATATCTTGAGAAAGCATCTGATTAAGTGTCTCTTGTATAGCTTGATCCTCAGCAGATAATGAGGATTTGGGTTCATCAGTACTTTGCCTTGGTGCATCACCAGTACTTTGCATTGGAGCATCAGTACTTTTCTTTAGTTCTTCATCAGGAACAACATCAGGTCTAATATGAACTCCATGAACAACATATTGTGAATCTTCTCTATGATACACAGGTTTGTTCTCTTCTCTAACAGGTACATAGTTCATGGATGGAGTCAAAAATTCAAGATCAAACATCCAATCAGGACCTTTACCCTTCTAATTCTCTTGATCTTCTAAACACCCAACATTCGATTTTTGAAGCCTTTTGGATGCCCTCTTACTATTTTAAACATAATTGATAATCTGGGAAAGTTTGATGGCAAGTCAGAAGAAGGATATTTATTGGGTTATTGTATCAACAGCAAAGGCTTTAGAGTTTATAACTTCCTTTGTTAGCACAAAAGTCATCCATAAGCTTATTCTTGAATTCAGTCCCATTGTCACATCTAATACCTCTAACCTTGAGTCTCAATTGGTTTTCGGTGCTATGATGAGAGTCCGAATAGCATCAAAAGTGTCATCCTTAAATCCCAAGAAAATACCCAACCGAATCTCGCAATCATCTCGTAATAACCAAGCAAGACTTCTTCTTGTTTAGACTTGCCACGAGACAGTCCAAAAGATCCATATGTAACGACTCAATGGTTCTCTAATAGTTCTCTCCTCAAGCTTCTTGCATGAAGATATATGTTGTTTACCCTTCTTGCATGCCAAACATGAGTGATCATTCTTGTAAGTCTTTGAAGGTAAACCTCTAACTAAATTGCCTTTGACCAGTTTGTTGATATTCTTGAAATTAACATGGCCCAATCTTCTATGCCATTGATGTGCTTCTTCAGTTGTTGCTTTTGCCACTAAATAGGTGGCTCTTCCATAAGAGTGAAGACTCTTCATGTCTAGACTATACACATCATTGGTTCTTGGTACTCGAGTACTACCAAGTCATCATGAACAGGCTTGAAGTCGATGAAAGAATGAGACATTCGTGTCGTTGAATAACAGGATGCTTTTATCACAGATTTGAGAGACCGACAACAAGTTGAACTTGAGCTCCTTCACATATCTAACATTCTCAAAATCAATTCTTCCACTTTGATTGTTCCTTTCCCAATAATCCTTCCTCCATTGGGATCATTCCTAAATGCAACTCTTCCTCCACTAATAGATCTAAAATCGACATAATCTCCTTATCTCTGTCATACTTCGAGCAACCACTATCTACAATTAGATGATCTTTAAGCTCCTCTTCGGGTTGCCCCGCACAAAGATATAGAGTTAGTTTCTTTTTGGAACCCAAGCCAATCTTGACTTGTGTTCCCCTTGTGGAGTTACAAACTCAAATTCCTTGAGTATGTAATTTCCACTATCTTTTAAAACATGATCCATAATTATCTTTTGGTTCTTCACATGTGGATTTTCAACACTTTACGGATTTTTATGAAAACTCTCTTTTGCAAAATCATTCATATTATCTTGTATCACAAAAACATCGATTCACTTTACATTGAACGTCTTGTTTGTCCCTCGCCAGCATTTCTCCTTTTAACCCATTCGGTTTAACACTTGGTTCTCGTGATCTAGATCCTCTATGTGAATTGTAATACCTTCTAGGTTGATAATAGTGAGATCTCCTAGGATTCCTATTCCAGTAGTATGAGCAAGACCTTGTGTAGTCCGAGCAAGTACTTTGAGAAGGTCTTGCTTGTGAAGGCTTGGTTGCCTAGAAAATGTCTTCTCGGTGAGGGTACCTATGGTCCGATGAGAAATTACTATGATTTACCCTATTTGAATTATTCCGATCGGTTTGTGCTCTCTAGTTTTCTGGTTGGTAGACTTATTCTTTGGAAACTTGCTAAGGTATTTTGAGTGTCGGTCACAATCTTTGATTAAGTGATGAGGACTATAACACACAAAACACAGTTTTTCACCCATTCTTCCAAAGTGTCTACTTCTATGTCTATAACCAAAACTATTTTGCCTTCTAGATGAATGGTTAGATCTGTTTTGACCAAAGTTATCCCAAAAAGGTTTAGCGATCTTGTTTTGAAAAGGTTTTCTGAAGGTATCGCTTGGAGCAAGACTTTGAGTTGAAGGTCTTGCTTGACTTTGAACATTGGTTTCAACAGTTTCTTTTGGGATATCAGTCCTAGATTGACCAATAAGCTTTTTCCTAAACTCAAGACTATCTAAAACAAAATCTAGAAACATCAGGCCTAGGGGGTTGATGAATACCAGTGGGATGAGGAACTGCATGATAACCAGTGTCTTTCTTAGGCTCAGGAGGTGAATCACTAATTGAACCCTCATTACTAGATGTGTCTACATAATTAATGAGTTCATCATCACTAGTTGTTATATCTTCTAAGTCATCCTGATCACTAGTTATGTTTTCTTCCATGTTATTAAAGTCCATACCAAAACCTAAGCCTGTTCTAATGTAAGCCCTTCTTTGTTTTTCAACATAAGAAGCATGTGACAGGCCAAATTCATTCCAGGCATCAAACTTAGCCAACAGTGCATCTCTTTCCTTAGTGAGTTTCTCAATTTCAGAAATTTTACAGTTTAGCTTCCATTCACTAAGTTTTAACTGGTAATCAGCCCAAGCCATTTCATTATTTTCATGGGTTAATATTTTGGCTTCCATAGACTCTAAAGTGATTTGATAGGTCGCTACCTCGGACCTAGCCCTAATGCAATTATCTCTTTCAATCACATAACTATTTAACAGTTTTGATAGAAATCATGACAATTTGAGCATACCCGAGATAGGAGATGAACTTGGTGATGTAGCTACCATAGCAAGTAGTACAGATCATCTTCGTGCTCCAAGCTCAATCAAATCCTCCTAGAGAGTCTATGGGTTCCAAAGCGGCATGTTCATGTTCTTCATCAAAACGAGCTCCACCCGGTTCTTCCAGATTCTTCAACCTCTTCCTTCATAGCAACCATACAAGTGGGTTCTTGGTTCATCATCAAACTCGGCCTCGGTCAACCTCGAAAGACTTTCTTGAGCAACCAAAGCTTTGGTTTCAGAATAGGGATTTCTTTGAGTTCCATTTTGGTTTCGGTTATCCTATTTGCTTGATACTTAGAAACTCGCACTCCCCTTGCAAAGTGTCCATCTTTTGACAATTGAAGCATTCAATCTTTGATTTGTCAAAAGTGATTCCCTGTTTTGGCTTGAAATCAATGTTCTTCCCTGTTTTCTTCATGTACTTCTTAATCCTTGCAGTAATCATTGCTACTTGCCACCTGATATCAATTTCTTCCAAAGCATCCTCTTCAACTGTGAGAGATCTTCTTCATAGGTGACAGGGTAAAGAAGCACATTGAGCAAAGAAGGAACACACAACTTCATCCGAGTGCATAGTAGTAGATGGTAGTGCTTGCGATCATGGGTGGGGAGCAAGATACGAGACAAGTGCTTTGAGTCACGATTTTGAGTAGGAGAAGCGATTTTGATTGAAGTCACGCCCTCTTTTGAGATGATAGGAAAGCAATCTTGTGAGACTTAGAACTTGTTTGTCCATTCATCTCATGCTCATAAACCTTAAGATGGTTGTAGAGATCATCAAAGTCCATGACATCTAAACCAGTTGTCCTCGATCATTGTAGCAATAACATGCCATGAAGATGGCAAACTCCATAGAAACTTTAAATTAGCATCTTCAATGATATTTCGCCTTGTATAGCTCCAACATGTTGAGAAGATTAAAACCTATCATATGCGACTTAAGACTCTCTCTTTCACCAACTGTGAAAGTTTCAAACTCTTGCTTAAGAAGATTTACTGCATCTTCTTAGAGGCTTCATTCCTCCAAATCTTGTCTTGAGAGCAGCCCGAGTTGCTTTGCATCTTTAGCGTCATGAAACTTCAAGAGACGGCCATCGGTATAGCGAGACATAAGAGAATATTAAGAGCCTTCTCTTGATTCCATATGGTAGCAATCGGTAAAACGACTTTGGGTGGTTTAGGTTGTCCTTCAATCACTATGAGTTCGGAACAACTTCATTACCATTGACAATTATATTCCATAAATCATGGTGCAGAATGGCAATGTACTACCTCATCTTCATACACCATAATTCATATTCTCCCTTCTTGATGATTGGAATCCTTAGTGAGGTGATTGATGGTGGTGGAACAGCTTCAGTCGACATCTTTAAGTCTGTTGTAGTAGGGTTTCTTCTTAGTCAGAGTTTCCACACAAGCTCTGATACCACTTGTTGGATCGATGTACTTTAACCAAACTAACTTAACTAGCTTGTTTAAGGTTTAATAACCTCGGATAAATCCTAAGTTATTAACAATGAAACACTGAGTAATCTTTATTAAGTACGCGTAATTTACTCAATAAATCTATGAAGAATAACTTTATTAACTCTAAATCTGCTTCTTATGCAGATACTTCAACAACACTAATAATATCAAACTCTCTAAACGCTAAACAACTTTGTAATCGTAAACTCTAAGACTTGTGAATTGGTACCTCTAATTCCAATCTAGGGGTCCTTTTATAGGCTCAAGGATAACCCTAGTCGGTTTACAATTGTATCCTTGTACGACAAGTAATCTAATCTAGATTTACAATACTTTCCATAAACGAATAAACAGTTCTTTAACTTTTGCAGTACTTTGACCTTCATGTGCGATACTTTGACTTTATCTTTAGCGATGCTGACTCTTTGACTTTCTCAAGTTCTTTGCCATTCTGCAGTACTTTGTCAATCGTCAGTACATTAACTATTCAGCACTTTCATATCCCAACACAACGAGCCTTCTAAGCCTTGTGAACCCAGCCGTAAAGCAGTCACTCGTTTGTGTCGCTTTCCACATGAAATACCACTCCAGTCACGGAAATGAGAGGAATGGTTCCACGTGGTAAGAACTTTGTATGGATCATAGGTGATCTTTGATTTAAATGACAACAACGCGAGTTAATCAGTCTCATTACCGCCATACGAAATAGAGACGGTGGCGGAAGTAAGACATGTTATCGCGAGACCGTAAAAGAAAAAAGAAATTAGAGAGGAAGATGATAAGTGTATTATTTCTTGTGGTGACTTCATTTTCTGAAACTTACTTAAAATTATAAGAACATGCATTGGATTTTTATACTTAGTTTCGCATGTTATCGTACATGACATGCAACTGGTGAAATGAATGGCTTCCACAAATTCCTTATCATCTTACCAAGACTTTTAAGAGATTGTGATATTTTTAAATATTAATTTTTAACGTTCGCGACACGTAAATTGTGAAGAGAATGCCATCCATAATATCCTTATCAGCTTGAGCAAAACAACATTTGATTGGTAATAACTAGTTTGTATGTATACTTAGAGAAGACTTTAAAGAAGACTTGGGATTGGGAAGACGACACTAAGATTTCATTATAACATATCAATCATGCAACCCAAGTAGCATGACTAGCATCACCTATGGTCTATCATCCACACATTCCTTCTCAGCTTGACCAAGACAATTTGACTCATAAATAACTATTTTCTACATGTACTCGGAGAAGACTTTTAAGAAGACTTGGGAAATACAACGTATAACATCATAAACATTTTATGAAGAAGAATTAGTAACAGTTGGTTAGTGTGCTTAAGTTTATTATATATATTTAAAAAGGTTAAGGAGAAGAATTATTTAAAAAAATACTTATGGTGTGATGGCGATGGCACGACCGTGTTCGCTAGAATATATGAACAATACTTTACCGTAATCCCGTCAAATGGTTTGCTTTGTTTGATGTTTAAAAATTCAAGACTAGATACTGAGGCTGCTGGGAGTTGGGACTTGGTTTGCTGTGTGTGATTTATTGTAATGGTGCAATTTTTTGTTTGGTAGCTTATTAGCTATACGCCCATGAAATTCACAGTTAGCTAATATAAGTTGTTGAATAACTTTGAAATACAAAGTTATAGTTTATGAAAAAGAAAGCAAACAACTTTGTAAATCCATTACTTAAAATTTGGAATTTAGAACCGTTGCAAATTAAAATGAAACCTTTCAATAAGAAATCATGCAGTAAATCCATCACTTAAATTGGAACCTTGAAATAAGAAATTACACTCAACTTAAGTTCTACAAAGTTAAAAAACTTGGTGTAAAATCACACCAAAAGCTTACATCTTTATACACTTCAAACTCTGTAAGTTTGACTTTGTACTAAAACTGAACAAAACCATACCAAATTTAAAATATTATAGTGAAACTGACAACCAATTTCACCTGAGTCCATTCCAAGTGAAAAGCATAAGATAAAACCCATTTCATTTTTAAAGTCACACACATAACCATTTTGACTTTTTAAGTCAAACTAAGTAAACATTTCAACCTCAAATTTGATATCAGTTTCAAAGTTATTTCTACTAATTCCACCTGCCACTAATCAGATAGACAACAAGTACTACAAATTAAACAAATTTAGTTTCAAATTCATAACAAAAGTTAACATCTTTTTACATTTCAAAAATTCAAACTTTGACTTCACACTAACTACACTACAACTTGCTAAAAACTTACCATTTTTTAAAGTTTTTTATTGAAACTTTATAAGGAATACGAAAAGTATCAAAGATTTTATTGAAACTGTGTAATAAATACGAAAAGTATCAAAGTTTTTTTTATTGAAACTGAGTTTGGGATTGCTTATCCAAACGCTTATCCGACGAAAATAGAGTTGTACTAACTGCATAAGGAATACGAAAAGTATCAAAGTATTCGAGCTGACTTATGTACCAGAAATACACTTTGGACGTTATTGACCCATTTTTAATACAATATACTTGCACAAGTGTATAACCAAACATGAGGTTAACCTTCTATAAAATTGAACCATACACTGCTCGAAACCAGAAGAGGGGGAAGCCTTGAGCTTTCTTATTCAGATATTCAAGAAACAGTAAAATTTATGAAATTGAAATTCAAAGAAAACGAATAACATTAGGCTGTTCATTAAGGAATCGAACACCAAGTAGAACTTAAGTAGAATCCAATACCACAAATTGGACTGATGGAAATTAAACCACACTTGCAAACATATGATACGTCACCACGAAAGTAATCGTGCTCTTATATCTCGTACACTTATGCAACAAGAAAATTAAACCACAATTACGAACATCTTTAACAACTTAACATTTATTTAACTACAACATGCACCGCTCCTTGTTGCAGTTTCCTACAACTTCATGATAAAAGCTTGATGATAGACCTGAAAGAGTTGTAAAATAAAACCATTTTAGTGATGATTTTTAGCAAACACATGTAAAATCAGATTTTACAAAATGGGAGAACAGAGTACATTATATATTTTGAAGCACATCGAGAATATTCTGCAACTCATTCACAACAATTTCAATTTTTAGTCGTTGGGGTGGGGAATCCACAGAGCATGATAGTCCAATCTTGATAGTTGCAGCCAAACATTCTTCCACTTTCTTTGCATTCGCTTCGGTACTTTGCAACACAATTGCATCATTATCAATAATGTCGATTACTTGATCTGGTAATGCCATATAAGCAAATTTATGAAGGCTAAGACCTTCAATAAACATGTCGTCTATCGGCTTTTTCCCAGTCATCACCTCTAGTAATAATATTCCAAAACTGTAGACGTCCCCACAACTTGTCATCTCGCTCCCGATACCATACTCTACAAATGAATATCAATTAATTAATTTAAAAACTTTAACCTGTAAATAAATATAAGCATCATGGAATAAAAAAGGAATTACCTGGAGGTGCATAACCAATTGTTCCTTTAATCCCAGTTGAGCTGTTTTGGTCTAATTCTGTACCAAGTAGTCGAGCTAAACCGAAGTCTCCAACATGAGCCACCATATCATCATCAAGCAGAATGTTACTTGGTTTCAAGTCACCGTGAACAATCATTGTTTGGCAGCGATTGTGAAGATAATCAAGTGCAGTGGCAACATCTTTAAGAATATTTATTCTTTGAAGAAGGTTCAGTTTCGATGTATTTTAACTTGAATGAAGCCAATCGTGTACACTTCCATTCGGCATAAACTCATAAACCAGAGCTTTAAAATCATTTCCTTGGAAGTCAGCACTTGAACATGAAGTTATTATCTTCAACAGATTACGGTGTCGAATATTCTGCCATGCTTCACATTCTGCTAGAAAACTTCTGTGAGCTCCTTTATTTTGAAGATGCAAGACTTTGACTGCAACAGGTTTATTAGGATTTGAATCGAGGATTCCTTTGTAAACCGAGCTAAACCCACCCTCCCCAATCAAATTTTCTGCAGAGAAGCTATCTGTAGCCTTGAGAAGTTGATGGTATGAAACTTTCATGAACCGTTCACTCCCTGATGATTGAGATGGTTGACTGTTGCGTTTCTTCTTACACAAAAGATACACACAACATAATATGACTAGCAACGTGACTGCAATCACGATGACTAATATGAAGAAAGGAAACCTTTTTTTCTTACTACCCGTCTCCTTGCATTTGGGTAACTTAAGTGTAACCAAACCACCACAAAGCTTATCGTTCCCCGAAACTGAAAATGCACTTCCATTGGCAAACACTCCTACAGTCGGTACTTCACCCTCAAGATCATTAAAGGATAGGTTCAAATACTCTAAGGATTTCCATTTGCCTAAAAATTGTGGAATTCTATCTGATAAATTATTTTCAGAAATGTCTAGTACCACCAATCCTCCCAAGGAACTGAATGAAGATGGTATTACGCCTTGAAATCTATTGCCACTAAGGTCTAACTTTGTAAGGCTAATACACTCACCAAGGCTACTAGTAGTGGGGCCTGATAAATTATTGTAAGATAAATCGAGATAGCTCAACGTCTTGAGGTTTTTAATCTCTTTTGGAATAGAACCAGATAGGCTATTTTGAGAGAGATTTAAAAAATAATTTAGTGATGGAAATTGAAAAAGTTGTTTGGGTATGTTACCACTGAGCCTATTGTATGCAAGGTTTAACCCATTAAGTTCTTTACAATTCCCGAGGCTTGATGGAATATGGCCTTCTAATTTGTTGGAATATAAATAAAGTGTATTCAACAATGATAGGCTCCCGATGGCATCAGGGATAGGCCCTGAAAATTGATTGCTATATAGACCAAGAACTTGTAGCTTTTGAAGTTTACCAACGCTAGTTGGGATGTTTCCTTTTAATAAATTAGTTCCTAAATCTAAATAGTTCAAGCCAACTTAGAAAGGTGAGTTGATCAGAGAGATTACCTATTGATATCGGAAGGACTCCTATAAGGTTGCAATTATAAAGATCCAAATCTACTAATCTGGTGCAGTTTTTCAAAGAATCAACAAACCTCATGTCATCAGCTTCTCCGCGTCCATGGAAGTTGTTATTCTGTAAGTGAAGTCCATAAATATCTCTTAGTTTTGAAAAGTCAACAGTCAACTTCCCACTAAAATTGTTTTCACTCATTTCAAGAAGTCCTAATTTTGAACAATTAGAAAGAGAAGGTGGAAGTACTCCGGTCAGTTCGTTATCCCTTAACTGAAGGAACTCAAGATTTGGAAGCTGATTACCAATTTCTGTAGGAAGACTACCAGTGAGGTGATTACCAGCTAAGGAAAGATTAACTACGAGTGAGAGGTTGAAAATGGAAGGAGGAATGCTTCCATATAAGTTGCACTCAGCAGACACAAATGTCGTCAAGCTTTTCCAAAGACCCAAGGTATCTGGAATGCTCCCACCAAACGGGTTGCCGCCAGCAGAGAATGCTTCCATTGATGTAATATTCCCCAAGAAAGGTGGGATTCCACCTGTTTAGTTATTTTTCTGAATTTTAAGAATTTTAAGTTTCGAGAGTAAACTAATCTCCTTGGGTATGCTTCCATCTAGATTATTTCGAGCAAGCCAAAGCTCTTCGAGGCTAGAACAACTAGATAAGTTGGTTGGAATGACTCCACTGAATTTGTTATCATAAAGATAAAGAAAACGTAGCCTAGATAGACGACCAAGTTCATGAGGAATGGTTCCTTGAAAGCTGTTGTTCACAAGAGAAAGCTTATGGAGGAAGCTGAGGTTTCCTACATGAGGAGACAACGAACCTTCTAAGCCTTGCGAAACCAGTCGTAAAACAGTCACCCGTTTGTGCCGCTTTCCACATGAAATACCACTCCAGTCACAGAAATGAAAGGAATGGTTCCAGGAGGTTAGAACATTGTATGGATCATGGATGATCTTTGACTTAAATGACAACAACGCGTGATAATCAGTCTCATTACTGCCATTGGAAGCAGAAACGGTGGCAGAAGTAAGACATGTTATCGCGAGACCGAAAAAGAGAAAAGAAATAAGAGAGGAAGCTGATAAGCATATTATTGCTTGTGGTGACTTCATTTTCGGAAATTAACTTAAAATTATAAGAATAAGTATTGTCTTTTTATAGTCGGATTGAGCAAGACAATGTAATTGGTAATAACTAAATTCTACGTATAATCATATCAGGAATGACTTTAAGAAGAATTGGGGTAGGGAAGACTGCACTTATATTCCATTATAGAAGACTTTGAAGTTTGGAGTGGAAAGACTAGACTTTATAGTGCTATCCAATAGCTTCTAAACGTAACTAAGCCATTTTGTTTTGTGTTTGATTAAATGCGTGACTGAAAAACCGCAACTGATCAGGCCATATTTTAAACAAGTCAGTTGTAATATGCACATAAGCTGTTTGATAAAATGTCTCAGTGAAATACTTTACCCAATAACTAAATTTATTAACTATCATTTTAGCGCTTGAGGAAAAAAAAAAAAAAAAAAAAATTTTACCAGCTTGATTAGATTCAAAGTTACAAAGAAATTGGGATTTCAACATTATCTGACCTTAGAAAGCTAATAAGATTAACTTCCAGGTTAAACCTTGAGCGACAAATCTTATGCTAATGGGGGTTTAAACAACACATAAAAAGTTGGACTTTAGATATCTGAAAGTACAGTCTTGAAACAATAATATGATACAAAATCAAAATCAACAGGAAGTTTTGTGGAGCAAGACTATTTCTAATTCATTCTTTGCCTTATGGGAGCCTTTCCTCGCAGAGAATTTAGAATACCAACCCATGTCGAATTCCATTGACTAGATACAAACTCAAACTTTGACGTATTAGCATATTAAACTTACTGTGTGTTTTAATCCGGGCCGTTTTGTGCTTTTGACTTGTGATACCAACCTTTTGTTTCTGATTTCATGTTCTATACCGGCCTTTTGCTTCCTAATACTGCTCATTTTGTTGGAAAATAGCTAAGCGAACATAAATGTCTAATACCTGAATTTCATGGAGAAATCGTGGAGCTGTCTAAATTTATAATTAGAAGAGGTGTTAATATTCATACTTTGGTTGAATCTGATATACATTCTTTTCAGTATTTATGTCCTTTTTTTAGTACAGAGTCCTTTACTAAGATAACTTAGGTCCTTCGTAGCTTTTTAAGTTGAATATATTAATAATGATGGCAAGTTTTATATATAATGAAACAAAATAATGACACATTCAGTTAAAGATATTTTTTGAGTCTACCCATTTGACCCGTTTTAGTTTTCGCTGTTCTTTGGTTTGTTTCACAAGAGTGGGTATACAGTTCCATGTTTAACCCATTTCATGTTACCACATTAATTGTTTGACCCATTTCAGTTTTATCAATCTTTTTAGGACAATCGATAACTACACCTCTTTTGTTAATTAAACTTCCATTAAGTAGCAACATTGAAACTCCAGAGTCGTACTTTCCATAAAGCTCATTGACATTGTAACTTTGGCAACACTCTCAACTCTCAAGTTTCAAGTCTCTAATGTGAATGTACGTGTGTTGGACCAATTCAATTTTCTTAATTCGTAACTTCATTGGCATAATAAATGATCTCGTATTTTTGCGGATCTTTATAGATTCCTAATGTAATTTGGGAACAACAAACAAGAGTAGCACAACAACAATGCGTAACTCATTGTACTAGATTTGTTTATTATATGAAAGTCTTTTGACAATCTATATTGGTCACTCTAAAGATTCCTTATTTTGATTAAATGATTGTTATAGGTCTTAAGAAGGGTAATGTTGCGTATAAGTTTGAAGTGTGGAAATGGCACAAGCTGGTTCATAATACTTTTTGAAGATCAGGTGTGAAATAAAAAAAGAGATATTCCCAATAGTTTTACTTTTCCTCAATGGCATTATTGTTGGTTTTATGGATATAAATTAGTAGACATGAGTTAGGATCGAACTCGAGACTATGGGATTGCACACTTTACGTATGAGAATTTAAAGTTAATAATTAAATATAAATGTTATATTTATTTATTTATTAAATGAAATAACTAACGGACGTTAAGTAATTAATGTAATGGACTAACGGCGTTAAATGTATTTGAAAAGGACTAGATTGCAAAGTTTGGGAAGTTTCCGAATCCCTTGGGGATGCCTACCAATGATCGCCAAGGAGAAAAGGAAACAAAGCCAAACTTGTTCACCAAGTTAGTTGGGTATATATACAAGGCTTAGGGTCTTGATTTTGCATCTCTTGTATTCATTAAGCTAAACCTAAAACTTTGTTTGTGTGTTTTCTTAATACAAACCGATCGTACATCCCTTTAGGATGTCGATCCTCAAACCTTTCCACATCAAGTTATTTGTTTGATAAAACTAGCATTACTTTAATTCGGTTTAGTGCGTGTGTACAAGAACATAGTAATAACATACTTTTGTTATTATCTTGGATTGAATTACAAAAGGTAAGGGTAATTCACATAATCCTATAAACCCTAATTAGGGTTCATCCAATTGCTAGTTTTGTGGATTTGATTCTTGTTCGGCTAGAATCAAGAAAAGGTATATACTTTATTCTTTAGTTAATTAATTATTCATTATATGTTCCTATACGCTTCGCACTTGCTTTGATGTTTTGTGTTTTATTATTGAATGTCATGTTATATAATTCCAACAGTGGCATCACGAGTCATTGGTTTTAATGAGTAATTAATTACTAAACACGTAATAAAACGGATATTGTATTGTGTTTGATATGATTTATTCTAGGGTTTTGGTTTTGATTATATAAACCCTAATTTTAGGGTTGATTTTGCCCTAAATTTGGTTTTAAAATCTATTATTGATCGAATTTTTTTATGGGTGGAAACCTAAAATTTTTAACCGATTTCCTTAAATTTTTTAGGGTTTATATTAATTGTTTGTTATCTATATTAAAACCTAGATTTAATATATTTGTTACGTGATAAATTCATGAATAAAGTGTTATGTGACATGGAATTGTATGCGATCTTGTGACAACGTGAATAATTGTTATGTTATATCCATGATGATACATGCATGTTCGTCATGGATGGTTTATGAATATTTAATTGTTAAGATTGGTTATGCGAAAATTAATTGTTAAGTTTTATACACATGTATTTATGATAAATCTTGAATTGGGGAAAACTCCAATTATATACATTAATGAATCAATTATATGCAATTTGGTATATCATTAATTATGGGTTTACGTAATCGATTAAATCGATGTATGTGGCTCACTTTCAATTGAGAGTGAAAGCCCTAATTAATATATACGTTAATTTAACCTAGACATTGATTATTAATAGGGTTTTATCGAATAAGTTGCATGTGGCTACTTGTTTACACGTATAAATTGTTTATTAGGTGCGCATTGTTTTTTAGTAGTTTATTTTTTATTTTTGTTACTTGTTTGTTTATTATGTTAGACAGTTTTAAACAAAGGGTAATTTTGAATAGAAAAATAATACGGACTAAACAATGGCGAAATTTGATTTGTTTTTTGGAAGAGTTAAGTTTTCAATAGTTTAATTTATTGGTGACTTTGGTACAAATGGTGCGAGCGGCTCACCCACTAGAATGAACTATAAAGGGTTAATAAAGAAGTGTGCACAGTCACACTAAAAGGATGTCTAAGGTTATGCTTTTGCGCTTACGGTCTCTCGCCTCTGTAAGTTTGAATGGAGCTACTTAGTAAGCCATAAAATGTGCAAACTCATCTTAAGGCGAATTAGTTTTAATTCCATGCGCCATTTATGTGGTAATTATCCAAACACTAAGTGTTTACACTTATGCAAAAGTAGGTATAATGGATGATAATTAACGCTAAATTCCTTGATTGGTGAACCCAATACCTTAATCAAAACTTATGCTACAAGATGAATGCATGACATCTTTGTACATATATGATTTGACCACATAAAATCAAAACTAGTACCCTTTTAAATTAAGTTATATGCCATCTAATTAAAGGGACAATTGAAGTTGCAATTTCGTCATGACAATGCTTGGCGAGATTGTAATAGAGATAAATCTCTATGTAAAGTCGGACCTTACATGGACATATTTGCGTTCTTTAAGTTAGACACTTAAGTTGAGTAGGAAGTGAGACACGGACTCAAGGCATAAGATGGGATGAAACATGTTTATATTTGCAATAGCGTTGGAAAATATAAATCCCATAATGATCTAGGAATTGGAAATTGTTTGCCAATTAATGTTTGATGATTACCTATTATGTGCTTTCGTTACTAACGGATCGGTGATGTAATGGAACTTGATAATTTGGATCCTAGTTTTCGAGAAAATTCTATGGTTATATGAATATTACCTTGGGTATTTTATTTTCTTGAAAAGTTTAATTATCGAAAATATTAAAATTGAATTTTGCTAATTCTTTAAATGTATTAATGCAACATTAAACCGTAAGCGAAGGTTATTCTGTATTGGTAAATTGATCTACACCGTAAGGGTTTTGGTAGAGTCAACTTTACTAAAAGAATAAACCTATTCCTTTTTCATAAGAAAGAGTGAGATTCAATCATATTCCTTTTCATGAATGAAGAAAGGTATGATAGGACAATTAGAATTGTCTAAATTCTAAATACATAACTCGTAAGCATGTTTTAATAGTTAAGAAAATTGCATATGTTACGAGTTATTAAATTAGAAGCTAGACTAATTCTTGTATAATTGGTAAAAGACACACTAGCATATTTTATCTAGTTGTTTTGTTTTGACCATTTAAAAGTACTACTTACAATTGTTGGAATAGTAGAACTATGAAGAAAGAAATTGCATGCCCAATTTTTCAAGTTAATAGCATCGATGTATAATACATCACCTACATAGTAGAATACATTTTTTAAGTACATAAGTAATTGGTATGTATGGACTTTCTCAAAGGTGTGGGAAGTAAATAGAACGCTATTTTCTTTCCTTTGGTTAATGCAACGCTTATAATGTTGTCAAATCCGATGGGAGTATTGTTCTTATTCTTGAATAAGGAATTAATGTAATGATCTCTTATTCATGGGAGTTACAAGCTTTGGCATCTTGGTAGTAACCCAGTTATCTCTAGAATGTCTTACGATAATTACTTTCCACTTGTAGACACTTATGTTTTCAAGGATAGTCATGTACGTTTCCTTATTAGACAATGAAGTGGTTCTACATCTACTAGTTATGCTAATATCAATGACACAATCATATTAGTCACATAAACAAACATATGTCGTGTTGTTTATACGCTACATGATGTTGTTCAATGCACAAGTGGGAGAAATCTATATTGTGTGCAAGGGACAACATATAGGTATATCATTTAAAGGATTCTCTTGACGCAAGGTAAGAGACTAAAATTCTAATATAACTTGTACATATCTAATTTAAGAAACACTTGGTGTTGCAATTTACGTCATATGAGAACTTGGCGAGATTGCAACAACAAAGTAAATCTCTATGTGAAGCCGGACCTTGCATGGACATATTTGCGGTTTCTAAATTAGACAAGTATTTAGAACGTGTGTCAAAATGATATATAAGACTACTTCAAATTAAATATTTATGTATTATTAGAATGACATAAAATTAAATGAAGTAATCTAATCCTACTTCAATTTGTTTATTTATGTATTTTGGAATGACATAAATGAAAAATAATGTAGTCCTACATTATTGTGAAGTAAAAATAAATTAACTTGAAATTACTATTGAAACCAAGAGTTGTGTTCATAATTACTTTAGTTAAACATGTTTATGATTCATTGTAAAGACATAAACATAAAGTCTTTTAAGACTTATAATAAAGTAAGAAGTTAACTTGTTATGTTTTTTTTAATTAAGACACATACAAGAAGTCATTGAGTTGATCAATGATTTATAACGTATAATGGGATTATAACAGTTTATGTTCCTTGATGAGACATAGATATGAAGTGACTTGGTCAAAAAGTACTTGTGTTATAAAGCATGCAATTGGCTTGAAAAGTCTACCATTAAGTTGACTTAGTTGGTAAATAGGTAAGCCAAAAGGAATATGTTTATTTTATATATTGTTAGATTGTCTTACAATATTAAATTCTAATGAATACCACAAGTTGATGGTATGTTCAGTTAGGAGAATCAAACTATATTTGATTTGTTTGATTCATGATAACCATAACTTCTTTCTTAAAAAGTAACAAGGTTAGAAATTGAGTATGGATTGAATATACTCAATATGACTCCAACCTAGAAGATTAATAAAACACCATTTCATTATAGAATGTGATGAATCACATTAAGTTTTAAAATTGAAGATTACGAATTTGTTAAACTACTTATGAATAGGTTGTTAACAAACTTAAGCTAGGAATTGTCAATGTGTATTTGTAATGTCCCAAAAGAAAACATTGTAGTTTTGCTCTAATTGCTAAGTATATATAGATAGTTTATATATTACAAAAGCAAGTGGGAGTTTTTATCTTGAAAGATAAAATTACAAGATACATAATCTTCTAAAACACACTAGTAAATATCATGATGAGGTTAGACATGTAAATGATAGACCTCAAGATGATGGAATTTTCATTCATAGATCTGCAAGGATATCTCATATATTTGACTTATATCTTTGAGAAATATGAGTTCTGGATTATAGTAAAGCGATAATCATTAAGATGGATTACCAAATATTGAATTGGGTAAATTACTCATACCATGAATATTAAAGATCTGTCCATAAAGATAATCAATTTTGGAAATTTGGTTTGTCTTAATAGTTAGACTAGAAAATGGAAATGAGTTTCTACAAAGAGATGAAAAACTCTAGTGGTTTGAATTTCTATGTAGAAATCATATGGATAATATTGTACACATATTTAATGCGTGTTTCATGACAAGATTATTGATCACACTTAAGCAATTAATTATGATTGAATATTCTTTTCTAGACACATTAAATATATAAAGATGATAATTGTCATACTTGTTTTCATTAATATGGAATATCAAAATTCTTTCTTGAGAAATTACTTGAGCGAGGACGGTAAGTAATTGAAAGGTTTTTTGAATTCATATAATCTTTAAAAGTGTATGAAGTGCAAATAATTCATGAATGGATAAATGCATGCATCTATGAAATTATTCTTATGTTTAATTATTAAATCTCATTTTCGATTTTTAATTAAAATAAGATAAATTTTAAGTATTCCTGAAAGCTAGTGGGAGTATTATGTTAAGTTTCTTAAATCTTATATGTTGTATAACATATAGTAAGTAACATTCCTTGTAAGCTAAATGTTAAGTCTTAGATTTGAATAAAACTTCACTTGTAAGATTTAAGAATTAAAACATACAACCTAGAAATATATGTTTATTGTTAATAAACATGTGCAGTAAAATAAATGATTCTAATAAAACATGATATATCATTTGGGAAATTGATAAATATCTTTTAACAAGATAGAACGTGAATGAATTCTAAGTTTGAATATAGATTCATCATGTACATCATGTTGTGTATTAAAATTGTTGTATCATTCTTGAATAAGAAGTGATTTGACAACATTGATATTTAATTAAAAGTTATTAGATAACTTGTGTAATGAATATTCTAAAAGAATTACATCCTCAGCCTGGAATTGCTCCTAGATTCTATGGATGAACAATATGTCAAATGTTGTGCAAATTGTCATCGACTTTAAACTTGAAAGTTAGGAAAGTATCAAACATTACACAATAAGATATTAAAGTTTCTGAGTTTTAATGAGCACATTATTGTTTGTATACAATGATGTTGGTTTAATTGAGATGACACTCAATACTAGTCATGGTAGGATTTCATCCTTGTTAATGGCCATGTGAACTAGGTGTGCTACTAAAGCGCAGTTGCATTATACATTAAAAGAATAAGAATACTTTAAACTTTAAAATGTTTGAAAGTTTAAATTGTCATAAATTGGAGATAGAGGATGTCACATACTTTATGAATTATTATGTGGATTGGTGAATGCACACATACAAAGATTTCACTAATTGAATTCTTAAAATAAGTATTCTCAAAATTACGATAGATCAAGTAGGTTGATTTATGCCTTGTCAACAAGTATGATTGTCATTACTTGAGGCATAATTCATCAAACTGGAATTTTCATGCATTGATCTATTTGGTATTTGGATAAGGGATGTTAAACAATTGTTATAATAAATCAAGTACTTGGTATGTTTGATTTTATAATATATTATATCCTATATTTGCATGTTTAATCAGTGAATAAATTTATTTATTCTAAATCGTCCGTTGTCAATTAATGATATGGGAGTATCATTAAACTAAGACAAATCGAGAGATATGGTAGAATGTACTTGAAAGTATATTGATGAGAATGCATACCAATTTGGATGATATTCAATGAATTGAATATAGGACTTATCCAACTACATAATTTACTTTGTGGATATTGTTATAAGTAAATTATGAATAGTTATCCTCGGACTTGAGATACCGGATAAGTGTCATGAATGTAGTGCATTTATGTGGAACAACTTAACGCTATCGTGGCTGGTAGTCATAAGGGTTGTTTCCTGAAGTGTTGCAAAGTTTGTGGGTTATTCTTGTAGTCAAGATAGAATTTGTTCCTTCAAATTTATTTGGAGTTTAATACTGTTGGGCCCCTCGTAGGGTTGACAAGATGTTTGCATGGCCATGCCCAAAGTTCTCCCCTGAATATGTTAAGAAGATTTGGTAATCTTGTTCAATCACTAATAACGAGAAACATAATGGTTGAATAAAGAATGACTTAATTCTATATCTTTATTTAACATGGTATTAGAAACAAAAGGATAATAATAATGAGAAATCATTAAAGGTTTTCCAGAGCCTTGCTCGAGTTGTGCTAGAGGCATCGAAGTGTTGCTAGAGCGCTAACCGAATGTGATCACTCTATTAAGATATATTCAAATGGGAGTGTTGGTTTTATGGATATAAATTAGTAGACGTGAGTTAGGATCGAACTCGAGACTATGGGATTGCACACTTTACGTATGAGAATTTAAAGTTAATAATTAAATATAAATGTTATATTTATTTATTTATTAAACGAAATAACTAACGGACGTTAAGTAATTAATGTAATGGACTAGCAGGCGTTAAATGTATTTGGAAAAGGACTAGATTGCAAAGTTTGGGAAGTTTCGGAATCCTTGGGGATGCCTACCAATGATCGGCCAAGGAGAAAAGGAAACAAAGCCAAACTTGTTCACCAAGTTAGTTGGGTATATATACAAGGCTTAGGGTCTTGATTTTGCATCTCTTGTATTCATTAAGCTAAACCTAAAACTTTGCTTGTGGGTTTTCTTAATACAAACCGATCGTACATCCCTTTAGGATGTCGATCCTCAAACCTTTCCACATCAAGTTATTTGTTTGATAAAACTAGCATTACTTTAATTCGGTTTAGTGCGTGTGTACAAGAACATAGTAATAACATATTTTGTTATTATCTTGGATTGAATTACAAAAGGTAAGGGTAATTCACATAATCCTATAAACCCTAATTAGGGTTCATCCAATTGCTAGTTTTATGATTTGATTCTTGTTCGGCTAGAATAAAGAAAATACGCATACTTTATTCTTTAGTTAATTAATTATTCATTATATTTTCCTATACGCTTCCGCACTTGCTTTGATGTTTTGTGTTTTATTATTGAATGTCATGTTATATAATTCCAACAGTGGCATCACGAGTCATTGGTTTTAATGAGTAATTAATTACTAAACACGTAAAAAACGGATATTGTATTGTGTTTGATATGATTTATTCTAGGGTTTTGGTTTTGATTATATAAACCCTAATTTTAGGGTTAGGGATTTTGCCATAAATTTGGTTTTAAAATCTATTATGGATCGAATTTTTTTATGGGTGGAAACCCTAAAATTTTTAACCAATTTTTTTATGAATGTCATGTTATATAATTCCAACAATTATAACATATGCTCAAACTGAATTTGGACAGGTCCAACGGGGTTGTAAGCTATGCATCAATGCTATGCAAGATATAGAGCCTGAGAGGTTTCGTTTGATTTATATTATTCGCATTCCTTGGTTGTTTGTACATAGTGTATTTCATTTCATGGATGGTGTATTCTGCTTCAGAAACACTATCTTACTTCATGTGTATATTTGTACTTAGCTCATGAATTTTAAGATGAAGCTCTTGAAGTAAGCACTTTGATAAATTACGACTACAATCGAATGTTGAAACTTTCAGAATTTCATAGTCGAGTTGTACAACTATTGATTTAGCGACTACTATGTAAAGGGACAGATTTACCCAGCGAGAATGCTCTGTCATTGTTAACAGGTTCCAGAAAATAAACAACAATAGTACAGATGGCTATGTCCCCATTTTGGGGTAGGGAGACTGCACTTATATTGCATTATAACATATTTTTGACTAATAGCAACTGATTTCTATGTATAATCATATCATAAAAGACTATGAAGAAAAATTGGGAGTGGGAAGACTAGACTTTTATTGCAATATTATAACTTTAATCATGCCATCAAAGTAGCACGACTAGCATCACCTATAATGTAAGGGATAATGGTCCAAGATGTTAGCAACTTGACATGAACCTTCCTTTGTCAAGACTTGGGAGTGGGAAGACTAGACTTATATTGCACTATAACTTTAAGGGATAATGGTCCAACTACTTTTAGGATGCAACTTGTAAACATTCAATCATGCTTTTGGTGCAGAATTAACATGCAGTATAAAAATCAAGGAAAAATGACAAAAGATGTTCACAACTTCCAGTGATGTTAAATCAATGAGTCGTTTGATAGTCAATAAGATGCTATTGATTCGTTGGAAATAACAGTAGTGCTGGATGTTAAATCCACACTTAGAGGTTGACTGTTAAATGGCATTATCTGTTCAATCAAAGAATTTGTTCTTCTTTTGAAGACATCCACTAAATATTTGGAAGTGCGTATATTCATAAGGGTATGCTAATGCAAACGTCATTAGACCCATTTTAATAACTCAGTGGGTCAGACTGGTTTCCTCTTATCACATGTGATGTATAATTGTATAAGATACATATACAAATGACCATCTCTGAGTAAGGAATTCCAATCAGGCATTATAAACACTTTCAATAGAATCCCAAACAGTTAGAAATCTTTTGAGTATATTATTGCTCAAAGCATCAATCATAATCGATGAAGATAATCATCGATAAACGTGAAAGCTATAGTATAAGAACAAAATTACCTACTGTAATGAACATGTAGCCATGTAAGGGTTTGTAAAACTAATAAATTTCTTGTAGAAAAACTAATTATACTTTGCACCTATTAAAATGCAGAATTGTAGAATATGTTGCGTAAAGATCCTCATAACCCAAAGCTAAAATTTGCAATAAATTCTCCAAACCTCGAAGTGTTCTAGCATCATTTATCAACATGATCTTGCTTGTTTCAAAGATTCCAGTCGGTAATCCATGGTTGCATTAGTATATAAGAGAAATTATATAACATTCATATGAAAGACAAAAACAAAGAAGACTGAAATGAAAGTGGACCTTGATAACTGTCATATAATCATAACGGCAAGAGTTCAAGTAAAAAAACCTTTTAAACTAAAAAAGGGGATAAGATGATAACCGTTAGATCAACTGACTTTGAGTTAATCTAAGGTCCAAAAATTACACGGCAATTTCGTAAATAATGTGAAGTATTAAACTCTTGATAATATGGATTGAGGGTTTCGGTAATTTAGTCTCTTAATGTATTAATAAATGCGGGTAGTTTTTCAATTTTGTGCAGCAAGAAAAACGGGATTTTATTTCTCCTCTTCATATATTATCTCTTTCTCTCTTTTAAGATATTAACGCATCCATCTTTTTCTCAAGTGCAGTTCTTGATCGATCTCTTTCAAGTTTTTCTTATCAATTTCATTTTCTTATTGACTTTTTGAAGCTTATTATTCCGTTACCATCATTGGTTTAAGTTTGAAAAGGATGATTTTGAGGAAGATGATCGATGCATGATATTGTAATTGTTGATACTAATTTTGAAATGAAAGTGAATTTGACGATAATGATGTTCGGTCGTGATGATGCTAAAATTAACGATGATGTTCGATGATAATGATGATGCTATAATCGATGATGGAGATGTTAAAAGTCGATCATGATGATGCTGAAAACGATGCGATGATGATCATGATCAATGATGATGATGATGCATGATGATGAAGATGATGATGATGATGGCAAAAGATAACGATAGATTAGGATGATACTGAAGACGATGTAGAATAGTTGTTCTTTCTATATTTTGTTGTTGCATGATTTTTTATGATGCAAAAAACATCATCTTAGATGCACACATGAAGAAAATGCAGTCTGAGAATGCCTAATCATCACGAACATTTTGATGCGTAAATACAATTTGATGCAAACATTAATTTAAATACGAATATGCTGGTTCATAAGTTATGTGAATTACGTAGGATGCAAAAAAGTCACGTTGCAGAATTAATTTTTATATACTGTTAATTTGTTATTAAATAGAATGAAAAAAACAGGCTGCAAAAATAAATGAAGAAAGTTTTTGAAAAGAGCGGTAGGAAGATGCGAACCTTAACGGTCAATGAAATCAAACACATTTTTTTAATATGTCTATTTTACCCTTAGAAGCATGTACACGTGGCATCATTTTATGGTGTCTTACCTTTTGTAGTTTAAGATGGTGTTTTACAAGAACTCTTCCCGTGAATGTTTCAAGATCATCTAAGTCTCGTCGGGATAGTATTTTGTTCGTGTGGGTTTTTGGTTCGAAGGACTCAAAGGCTATCTCGGATCCCTTTTGCTCGTACCACAACTCGTCGTGTCTCTTCACCACCCTCTTCGGTGTCGTAAGCTTCTTTAACTCACTTCAATTCAATCTTATCGTTTTCACTTCTCATGTCACACGCCAAAAGGGAGTCGACCATAACAAATAAAAACAACTTTTGATAAATTTAAAGTGGTTATTGGAAGAATTTAGCTTGTTAAAGTTTTCTTGGGTTTATTAAGGTTCTTCATAAAATCAAAGGTGGCAACACAGTTTCGAAAACAAAACAATATAAACACAAAAGCATGCATGAAACTAAGAAGTATGATACAAAAATTAACACAGTTGGAAAACCTCTTAAATACAAAACGTTTGTAAGACTAACAGAAGTGAGCCTTTAGCTCAACTGGTTGAAGCACCGAGCCTCTTGTCAACTCACTTAAGTTCGAATCCCTCTTCTGTCGCTTTGAGGATTTGTGTTTTGTTTTGCCTTTTTTTTTTTGGGCTTTTGCATATATATCCTCCCGAAAATGCAAAATTGCATATATATATCCAAAGCATACATAAAAACCATTGTATTATGTGCATAAAAAACTTGTACAAAGGATATATATGTAATTATTCACATTGGAAGGGATATATATGCATTTTTGCCTTTTTTGTTTTTTTTAACACATAAGCCATTTTCAAACAGTCTAAAACGTGTTAAGTATAAACCTGTTGCAATAATTAACAAAAAGAGCTACTGTCTCAGTTGGGAGGGGCGTATGCCTTCATCCACAAGGTCTTGAGTTCAAATCATAGAAGTGGCAGTTTTGTCATATTTTTTTTTAGTGATTTTTACAAGTTCCACTCTTTGACAAATTTAGCTCTCCAAATTTAAATGAGTTGTTACTTTTCCTAAAACCTATAAAAGTTTATAACTTATATAACTCTTTACACTTCTAACCCCTCAAGTTTAATACTTGACATTTTTTGTATACTTTAACGTTCTAACAACTATTTTGGACCCCAAACTTATACATTTTATAACTAATAATAAAAATGTCAAAACAATTATTCGACAAATTTCGTTCGTAATTTCGTCAAATTAATATATTTAGTTTTAATACTAAGACCCGACTAAAAGACAAGAAAATATTTAAAACAAAAGTAATATAAATTACCGACACATATCGAAGTAAATAAACAAAACTCTCGGTTACATCGCCATATTTATAGATCAACACTAATACTACTCTATTTACTTGTATATCCAATAGTCTCTCCTTTTGGTCGTAAACCAAACATTTATCATTATTCTGAGTCATGCCATCTCGTTCTTAGGTTCCGGGTAGGAGCCGCTGTTGTATCACACTCGATCTTTTTGTGCATATTCATCGAATTGCTAAGGTGAGTTTATAGCCCCACTTTTACTTTTATTACTTGCTTTATAAAACTATGGTGTGAGAAACATGCAAAACTCTTTTCGGACTGGCGAAAATACTATTACGTGAAACAACCTTGCATCCCAACTATGCTACCGTTAGTTCCCTTTGGGAGGCGCGATTGTTATGGATAGATCTATTGGGATGACACCCCGTTCGAGTTTGGCGGATAGGCAAACGTCGGCGTATATCATATCGTATTGATTGAGTGTCTGGAAATACACTTGTTGGGATTTTATTTATCATGCTTCTAGATGCATGCACACCGTCGTAGTTTCGGTCGCATGAACTTGGTATTAGCGTAATAGGCTTTTGCATATAGTGTCATTCACGGAGATGCTATATGTGCAACCGTGGTCTAACTTGATTTCTTTAACTTAAACCTATGAACTCGCCAACCTTTGTGTTGACATTTTAGCATGTTTTATCATGTTTATTTCTTAGCGTGGGCATTGACAAAGGCATTCGTTGAAGAGCCGAGGCATCCGAAAGTGTTTTCAAGCAAATCTAATACAACTTTTAATGGGACAACATATATTTTTATGGGCTTATTTCGCACTTTGAAACAATATTGTAAAACTATCTCTTAAATTAATCTATCTTTCGATAATGAAATAAATTTTCCATTCTTTATTACCTTGTGTTATGATTATTGATTTAGTAGCACCCCATGACCGAACGCTTCGCTATGAGATTTTGGGGTGTTACATTCTCCTAAGCCCCTTAGGGGCCTCAAGGGACTGCTCGGTTCGGAGTAGTGATTTAGTTTAAGGTATGTACTCTCGATGTAAAACGTCTCAATTATGGCGTCCTATTCTTGAGGAGTGATCGAATTAAGCCACGTGGCGATAACCAAAAACAAATGACTATTTGATTCCCTTTTGGCGAGGGCGCTTCGTACTCAATCCGTATGAAGAGAATTATTGACACACTAAAATCGAGTGGATCCGCTTACATATTCATGAAAAGCGGGGTTAAAACATGTTATGAAACTAAGACAACAATTATTACTAATAATAAGAAAGAGTTAAGCGCCACCAAGGCCTACAAATAGAAGCTTCTTTCAGTCTATATTTTCAAAGAGAATAAGTACTCATTTCTATTTAGTTTTTTTCTTACGCTATCCGGCTATTAAACCTGGTTTCCCTCTATATATGGTAATAGAGAGTTAGACGACTTAGATAGCTCCTCAAAGGCTAGTTCTCACTCTGTTTTGGGGACGGAGTTAAGAGCTTTAAATTTGAAATAATCAAGCTCGAGCTCGAGTTTGAGATGACGAGCCGAGCTCGAGGTGAAATCAAAGCTCGGCCTAGATCGAATAGAGTTTTGAGCTCGAGTTTTAGTAATCGTGTCGAGTTCGAGCTTGACATTACTCGGCTCGACTCTTACCGCTTCGTTTACACCCCTATAGTCATGAGTAATCCAAAGTGATAACTATTCATGAGAGATGCTCTTGAATTTTATTAATTTGAAATAGAAGTGATCACAATTGCATATGTTTATATATTACAACTACGTTTCAATAATTACTTATATAACCCGTGTATTACACGGCCATGAACTAGTGAGTTACTATAGGAGATATGTTTAGAGTTGTTTATAAAAAATTGTGAATTTATTGGAAATTACATAATTATAGGGAGATTTAGTTCGGATATTAAAAGAGACTGAAATTTGAAAACTTACTAATTCTAGTTTGATGGGACACTTGATTTATTATTTATTTATATATTTATTTATTTATTTATTGGAGATTTTTGTGGCTAAGAATAGTAATAACATTTGTGTTTTACCTAAGGGTTAGGGTTGATTGGTGTTTAGAAAATAACATGTATATTTTAGAACTAGTCGGATACCCGCACAACGGCGATAAGTATAGTTATATGTGTTTGCTTACCCGTTTAGTGAATTCGTTTCGCAACACTTCGAATGTATATGTGTTAGTTGTATGTGTTTGCGTGGGTTAACCGTAGCTTTCCGTGACATCATTATTCCGCATATAGAAATACCTCGAATCTCTTACACGTCAAACACTCCTCCAAATTATATGATTTTGATGAATCAAGATTGTATTGATTGAATAAAGGTTAAAGTTGTAATAATTTGAATTAAAATAAAATAAACCCACTAAAAATATAAAAACTCAAAACTCATAAAAATATACGAAAATGGATGTTGAATTAAATAGCATAAAATTTTAGAAAATATGGTGAAATTAGATTATAAAAAAATAGATAAAAAGATATTTCAATTTGAAAATAAAGATTAATTTTTAGTTGAGAAGTGACACATGTCACTTTATAATTGGAGCTCTTTATCTTACTTTTTAGTGGTTAGGAGTTAGGCTTGGAGTTTGTTAAGAAGTGACACATGTCATCTCATGATTGGAGCTCGTTATCTTAATTTTTGGTTAGAAGTTAGGCTTGTAATGAGGTTTGACTTTTACATGCATTATAATATAGTATAGATAAATTACCCAAATGAATATGCTAGAATGAGCCTTGGTTTACCAAAATAGACATTTGAGCTTCACATCAAATATAGAGATTTGACATAAACTATTTTTTTAATGTTCTTTTTTTTAACCTATCCAATATAACAATCAAACGATAAACACATTCCTCATCCTCATCTCTTCTATCTCCAAACTTTCCACACCACAAAGACGAAAGCTTAAAAGCGATGCCTAACCATCAAATGTCGACTCTACCATCAAAAATTTAGGAAGTCAAAGAGGCTTCAAAATCTCATCCTTTGGGTTGGAATAAAAGCGATCAAAGAGCTTAAATTCTTGAAACCGACTCTTGGCGGAGTTATTAGTCTGGCGGTTTGTGGGGATTAATGACACAATAATTGAAAGGAAAAAATAAATAAATAGTTAAAAAAATAAAGAATAAAAAATACATGAAAAGACTACAAAAAATATTAAACAGATACATGAAAGGAAAAAAATGAAAAGACAAATCCAGACTACAACAAATTTGTCTTTTCTTTGCACTTTATAAACCGTGAAATATTTTAAAGATATTGACACTTAAGAATGTGAATAATTATTTCAAAATCGTCACACTTAAAAATTGGGAAATGGTTTAGTTAGACCTTACCTTTCATTTCACTCCAGAACAACAAGCTAAAGTGACCTCTACGCTTGGTCCCCATTTTTTGTTCGATGAGCAGATCATTCAATCCCATACTTAAAAGTGTGAAAAAGGATTTCAAACTCAAAATCATAATATTTAAAGGCGAGAAGAATTATTTCAAAGTCAAATCATCACTCTTAAAAGTGTGAAGAATTGTTTTAAAACCCTCACTCTTAAAAGTGTGAATAATATTCATAAATCTTCTCACATAGTGTAAAAATATTTGCTATACCCAATTGGTTCACCCGCATACTAGTGTGAATTTTTTTATTATTCTCACTTTAAAATGTCTAAACATACTTAATAAGTTCAAGTATGTTACTATTTTGTAATAGTGCTACCCTCGTGTGTCAAGCATGTGACTGAAGATAACGATCAAATACTAACGTCATTA
Organism: Chrysanthemum lavandulifolium; assembly: GCA_022545495.1. Taxonomy (NCBI): domain Eukaryota; kingdom Viridiplantae; phylum Streptophyta; class Magnoliopsida; order Asterales; family Asteraceae; genus Chrysanthemum; species Chrysanthemum lavandulifolium. The sequence goes on from CM040241.1 coordinate 9,998,289, forward strand.
GCAAATTGACCAGCGGCGATCAATTTTGGCAAAGATATGGAGCAACGGTGAAACTTTTCGAATTCAAACAAAAAGTGAGAGATTCGTTCTAGGTTTGGTCCAATTTTAACACACACGATGGTGTTTGTGTTTGTTGCTCGAAATTGAGGTGTGTTTTGTTGGAAATTTTGTTGCCACGTCAAATTTAACTGCTCTTGTTGCTAGGGTGTCAAATTAAGTGTGCTAGGTGTGGGTTTGAAAAAGATCTGACGTTAAGGTTAGGGAAAAGATTTCCAAAACCCATTAAGTTCAAAAAACTCGTCACGTCACGTCCCGACATTGTTTTTCTTTTTCTTTTTTTCTTTTTTTATTTTTGTAAGAATAGAAGTATATGAATTATTTTTTGAAGTGAGAATACAAGTATAGTGAAGTGAGTATATATAAGGGAGGTGATTTGTACACACATATTTTTAGCCATACACCATTAATCTGTGCATAGCGGTATTGTACTGTCTGCATTACAGGTGTAAATTAGTGGTACATGTCAAATAAAAATGATGTACAAATCATCACCCTATATATAAGGGTTTAAAAAAAATGTCACTTTTTGAAATCTTACCGTTTGTAAACGGTTTGATTTATATAAAAATAAATAGATAAATAAATAAATTAATAAGAAAAAAAGAAAAAAAATGCAACTAGCTGTTACTCTTAAATATGAGGTGCTTGAATTGAACTTTTTTTACCTTTTTTTTTTTCATCTTGCGTTTCAACGCAAGTTGCTAAACCAACGCCTCTTTAACGCATTTGTAACGCAATGAACCTCGAGTGGAAACGCAAGCCAACACTTGGAACTAGGCCATAACACCCGTTCCACGTTATGACTCCTTATACCCTCTTATATAAAATTAAAAGCACCCTAAATTAAATACGGTCTATAATTAAAAACATCCACTATACCAATCAATTCATAGGGTTTTAATTCAGTTAAGAGTTAACTGCATTTTTTATCGTTGTAGTTTGTTGGATATTTCACTTTTGGTCTAATTCAATACGTTTTTATCCATTTTTATACGTTTTCGTCCGTTTTTCTTACTTTTTTATTCGTTTTTATATGTTTTCATCATTTTTTATATGTTTGTATACGTTTTTATCCAATTGTATACGTTTTCGTCCGTTTTTATCTGTTCGGTTGCATTCGTTTTTATACGTTTTTTTCAATTTTTATACGTTTTCATCCGTTTTCTTACATTTTTATCCGTTTTTATGCGCTTTATCCGTATTAATATGTAAAAAAACGGAGAAAAACGTATAAATATGTACAAAAAAGTATAAAAACGGGCAAAAACATAATAATGATGGACGAAAACGTTTAAAAACGGATGAAAACTGACAAAAACGGAAAAAAAACCTAAGAAAATCCAGTTACGGGTCGCGCACAGGAAAAAGAAAATCTAAGGACTAAATCCGTTAAACCCGACAACCACAAAGACCATTTAGTAACTTTTACCGCTATTATAAGTTGTAATATATGGAGTAACCTAAACAACCAGTCACGTAAAGAATGGTAACCTCGTTGAACAAAAAAAAAAAAAAAAATAGTAACTTAGGTCAAATTTAGTAACTTTTTGAGTATTAACCCATTTTAATATGCACCATTAGTTTGACTATGTTGACCGTTAATTAAGGGGTACTTTGATACTAAAAAATACATAAACTAATACACGGAACCTTCAACCTCTTTCCTCATTATTCATTTTCAAACAATTTCTAACAACCACCACCATCTCCGCATACCACCACCACCGAAACATTAACCCTTTATTAAATTCCATCAATTTAAACAAAATCCCCAAATTTTATGAAAATTAAAACCCTAACCTCTAATTTAACTTCAAAACTGTTTGGTAGTCGAAGTTTGAAAAAAGGTACAAAGCTTATACATTGTTTGGCATAAGCTTGCTTAGCCCATATAAGTTATTTATATAAGCTTAACCAAACACCCCCTAAATACCATATTCCCATGACATGTTTCAGGATTAGATGTTTTTTTTAACGTGTACAGTTTGGATGGTTATGGATAAAAGGCTTGCAGGCTGTAAAATGTCATTGTCTGCTAGAATAATCTGCCTTGATCGATTAACTGGTTAGATTTGGAAATATCTGGTTATTGAATAGCAGTTATCTTTAAAGGAGTGTTTTGGTTTGAAGATTTGTGAGATGGCTATGTACCTTGAAACTGAAATTCTTTGACTCATAAACTCTCTTTTCTCACACTACTACAAAATCTGAAATAAAGCCCTCCTAATAGAGCCCTGTTAATAGGAAAACAAGGCTCTATAAAGGTGTCCGTCAAAAACAAAGGCACAAAGCCCGGTTATGAAATGAAAAAACCAGGGTCTAACTCGGCCACAAAATAGAGCCCTGTTTTATAAATAAAGACCCGGCTTTATTTGTTTCAACTTTTCCCTTTTGAGCGGGATTTCTCCCCCTTCTTTTTTTCAGTTTGCTTTCTTATTTCTTTTCACCTAGACCACATAAACATAAACCCTTAAATCACTTTTTACATGATTCCAGTTGACGGCTTGGGTTCGAAAATCTTCAATAACTGTTTGTTGGTCCTTTTTTTAGAAGATCTAACACCACCATTAGTGTTGATTTAAAGCTCGATTCCTCATAGAATCCTTGCCAGCCTTGTTCATATGACCTCAAACTAGCAGTTTATTGGTAAAGGTTTTGTATTTGGGTTCATGTTTGCATTTTTTTTTAAGATCTACTAGGCATTTCATCTCTGAACACTTGCCATTTTCAATTATATCACAGAACATGAGGGCTTGGAGATAAGGTGGACCAAAGAGAACATGAAAGCCTATATATACACTGAATACAAGGGTACTTGTCTAATTACGGCTCAATTTTTTGTCACTATAGTTTCAGGTTTACATCGGTATCACTGTCACATGTTTCTTATAAATAAAGACATGGATATAGAAACTTGTTATTTTTCATTTGGACATGAGACTTAGATACATGAAATGTATTGGTGGAATTACAGATTCGTAGAAGAATGGCTGCACATAAGCTAAAATACCCTGATGAACAAATGATAAGCCTTGGCATTAGGTGATATAACTGAGCCCATTCCAGAAGTTATTACTTCAGCCATGGCTAAGGTAGGGTTATTTCTTTCTTGTGTAAATGATAAGCGTTGGCATTGGTGATAGCACTGAGCCCATTCCATAAGTTATTACTTCAGCTCCACAAGAAAATTATGTGTTTAAAACATTATTGATATGTTTGACTTTTGTTGCAAGATCCCCAATTTTGCTACTGTAAATGGTTGTTTTTGACATAGACTCGTTAACATTGTGAACCATATATATGACACTTCAGTCCTAACCCGTTGGTATTTCCATTTCTTTGTATTGCAGAAAAGCATTGGCTAATGCTTTATCAGTCACACCGTAGATGTGGACCCTTGAAATGCAGGCTAGGGAGCCTTACAGGTTACACATGCTCTAAACGAGAGGTGTTCCATAACGGGCAGCTAGTCAGGTTAGGAAACAAGTCAAACTGGTAAATTTAGTCTGGACAGGATCAGGTTGACCTGCAAACGTGGTCTGTCCTTTTCTTAAACTTGCTAAAAATAATGATTAATGAATGTTGTCAGCCTGTTGAACCCATTATATATAACGTAACGTAAATTGATCCATTTATAAGTAAAATGCTTGAAATTGCGACCTCTGTATTCGACAGTTAGTTTCTTAACAACGTAAATATTTCCTTCCCTTTGAAAGATCAACGAATTACTGGAATGGGCTCAGTGATATCACCAATGCCAAGGCTTAACATTTACTGCCATCTATATGTTTGAAGCTCGAAAGAATGATAAAGTGTGTTTGTTTTAGTTTGTGCAGGTGGTCAATGTGGTGTATTGCTATTTATTAGTGTTATTTGGAGCTTGTACTTGGATGGGTAAAGTCAAGATTTATTATGTATTCGTCATATGGTCTGATTCTCAATTCTAAAGGCAGATTGGGGACGACATCAACTTCATCAAACCCCATCTGTTTTTCTCGAGTTATTCAAAGGCAGTGACAATAACGATACTTACAGTGACGTCTATGGTGTATGTTTTAGTTTCATTTCTGCTCTAGCAGTTAATAAGGTTGGCGTGCATCTTTTAGATGTGTTGTTTGCAGAGTAGTCATACAGTAGGCAAGCTCAATGTATCAACTCATATGTAATGTCAATGGATCTTCCTTATTTGAATCAATACTATGTTCATTTCGGAAAAGAAGAGCAACAAATTCATTCATGGCTGAAATTTATCTCAGAAACTGTAGTGGTTGCCTTGTAGGTTTAACATTGTAAGGCTAATGCACTAAACAAGGCTACTAGTAATGGTATCTGATAAATTATTGTAAGATAAATCGAGATGGTTCAACATCTTGAGGTCTTCAATCTCTCTGATGGAATGGAACAAAATAATGACACGTTCAGTTAAAGATACTTTTTGAGTCTACCCATTTGACCCATTTTAGTTTTCGCTGTTCTTTGGTTTGTGTCACAAGTGTGGGTGTAGAGTTTCATATTACTGTAAGTTACAAGTGTGGGTTTAGAGTTTCATGTTTAACCCATTTCAGTTTTATCTATATTTTTAGGACAATCCATAACTACACCTTTTTTGTTAATTAAACTTCCATTAAGTAGTAACTTTGGCAACACTCTCAAATCTCAAGTTTCAAGTCTCTAATGTGAATGTACGTGTGTTGGACCAACTGTATATCAAAATATTCGAGCTGATTTATGTATCAGATATCCACTTTGGTAATTATTGACACATTTTTAATACAGTATACTTGCAGTAATAATACAGTACACCAAACATGAGGTTAACTTTCTATAAAATTGAACCATACACTGCTCGAAACGAGAACAGGGGGAAGGCTTGTGCTTTCTCATTTAGATATTTAAGAAAAAGTCAAAGAACACGAACAACATTAGGCTGTTCATTAAGGAATCAAACACCAAGTAGCACTTAAGTAGAATTCAGTACCACAAATTGGATTCATGGAAATGAAACCACACTTACAAACATACTTGATACATATGATACATCACCAGGAAAGAAACGTAATGTTACGTAACGTTTATTAAGTTGTCTTGTACACTTTGTTGGAATTTAATACTCATAACAATTATATATAAATCAAATAACATCATCAAAGCATGCAGCGGAAGACAATAGGAATAATATATGTAAATAATTAACCAAACAAGAAAGTGCGTACCTTTTAGCAATTCAAGAATCAAACGTTGATTTGACACGAACCAAAACCCAAAACCCCAATTTAGGGTTTATACAAATCGACCCAACAAAGAAATCGACCACCAAGATTTACAAGCTCAAGCGTGCTTGTCCTTCGCTCTTGTACACACGCATTAATAGCGATTTGATGTGAAAAGCTAGTTTCTTGATTCACAAATAAAACCAACACTTGTATCTTTGAGTTAAGAAAAATCGAAAACCCTTGGGGTGAGGGTGTTTCGACCGGCCACACAAAGAGGGAGAGAGGAGAGGAGAAATTAGGTTATTGGTGATTCAAGATTGTTGTGAATGAATACAATGAATTGTATTTATAGTTAACTTAACTTGGTGACCAAGTTTGTGTGGGATTGGGTTTGTAAACCCCAACCGATCGGCCTAGGCTCCCAAAAGGATTCTAGAACCTTCCGACTTCTAATTTCATTCTTAGTCCTTCTAGTTAATATTTAACGACCGCTAACCAAACCTCGTTAATTATTTAACTATCGTTATGTTTTATTTCGTAACTAATAATTAATAATAATAACATTTATTTATATTAATTATATACATCAATTCTCATACGTAGTGTGTGCAATCCAAGTCTCGAGTTCGAATCCGGACATACTATTATTTAAATATCCATAAAACCTTTCAGCTCCCACTGGATATTACTAAATATAGTAATGACATTGATTAGTCTAGCTTTCATGCCAACGCCCCGGATCAAATCGAGTATGGTCTCCCGGAATAAAACCATTTAATGATTCTTCATTTTACTTATCATTTTGTTACTAATACTACATTAACTATGAATATGGATCAAGTCATTTCATAAGTTAATATTCATTTCTCGTTGTATATGATTGAACAAGATTACCAAATCATTTGAACGTATTCCGAGATAGATCTTGGGTATGGCCATACAAACATCTTGTCAACCCTACGAGGGCCCAAATATAGTATTATGCTTTGAAACAAATTCAAAGGAACAAATTCTCTTGACTACAAACATAACTCATGAATTTTGCAACACTTCCGAAAATAGCCCTTATAACTACGGATAGCGTTAGACTATCTTACACAAATGCACTACATTCATATCGCTTATCCGTATCTCAAGTCCGAGGATAAACACTTCATGATATACTTAATGACAAAATCCAAAAGTATCATCATGTAAAGTTGGGATGAGTCATATATTCAATTCATTGAATATCATGTGAATCTGTATGTCCCACGATCAATATACTTTAAAAGTTTATTCTACTAAAACTCGATTTGTCTTAATTCAATGACATTCCACATCATTGATCGACAATGGACTATTTAGAATAACATAAAGTTATTCATGGATTAAACATGCAAATATAGGATATAATATTAAGAAAATGAAAATAAACATAAACAACTATTTTATTTCATTAAAGTAATATTTGTTCATAACATCCTTTATCCAAATACTAATCACGAATCGCATGAAACCGCTAGCTAAACGAAGTCCTATCCCATAGCATGGTCAAGAAGTTTTTCTTTAGCAAAGGCTTCAGAAGGGATCACTAGATTATCATCTGTATGAACTTTGAGTAGATTGATTTCACCTATGTCGACTTGTTCTTGAACATAGTGATATCGACGAGGAAAATGTCTCGCGCCTTCATGACTCCAGCTCATTGGAAAATGTTATTATGCAGAGTTGTCACAATACACATTTAAAGGTAATTCGATTGAGGCATTACTCCGAGTCCCGAAATGAATTTCTAATCAAACGACTTCCATCGCAGACTTCCGGCGACTATGTACTCGACCAGAATAGACATCGCAACCGTTGTTTGCTTCTTGCTCTTCCATCAATCTGCTCCTCCATTAATGACAAAAACATAACCCGTCTGAGACTTCGTATCATCTTTATCGCTTTGAATGACGACGCAAAAACCCAGAACATCAAGTTCTCATCCGATTTCCTCCATACACTAGAAACATATCTTTAGTAGCCCTTAGATACTTAAGAATGTTCTAATAACTGCCGATGTTTCACACTGGTTCTGTTGATACCGACCGGTAATGTTCGCGCAAACGCCACATCGTGCCTTGTACATCTCACAACAGTACATGATAGATCCCACACCAAGCATAAGGAACTTTCTTCATGTAATCCACCTCAGTAGGTGTTGACGCGTATAGTTTATTACTTAAGCCATGTTCAACTTGCATCGACAAATATCCTTCTTGGAATTTTGCATACTAAATCTCTTCAATATTTTATCAATGTAAGCACTTTGGCTTAGTCCAATTAACCGCCTTGATCTATCTCAGAGATCTTGATTCCCAGAATAAATCTTGCTTCCCTAAGTCCTTCATAGAAAAGCACTTCCAAGATAAGACTTTACATCTTGCATAATTGGAATGTCTTTTCCTATGATCAATATGTCATCGACATATAAGACAAGGAAAATAACATTACTCCCACTAGCTTTGTGATATACACATGGCTCATCAAGATTTTGAGTGAAACCAAATTTCTTGATTTCTTCATCAAACTTCTTGTTCCATTGCCTTGATGCTTGCTTCAACCCATAAATGGATCTTTGAAGTTTGCATACACGCTTCGGAAACTTTGGATTCACAAACCCTTCGGGCTGCGCAATATAGATGTCCTCATCTAGGCGACCATTTAAGAAGGCAGTTTTGACATCCATTTGCCATATCTCATAGTCATAGTACACAACTATGGCTATAAGAATCCTAATAGCTCTAATGTCTGCGACAGGAGAAAATGTCTACCCCATAGGTTTGAGTATAACCTTGAGCTACAAGACAAGCTTTATAGGTGTGTGCATTGCCATCCATGTCAATCTTTATCTTAAAGAGCCACTTACTTCCAACTACCTGAGCATTTGGAGGTAAGTCAACCTCTATCCAGACTTCGTTATCTTTCATGGATTGCATTTCCCCATTCATTGCAACTCGCCATTTTTCCTTACTCATCATGGCAGCTTTATAGTTAGCAGGTTCACCAAGATCCCCTAACATATTTTCCTCGCCTTCTACGCTGAGACATAGACGCCAGTGCACGCGTAGCCCTTGCGGATCTACGAATGGGAACCACTTCAATCTCGTGGAACGCCCATACTTTCGTGTTCTACTTGAGGTTGGCTAGTGTTTTCGTAGGTGTTGTGTCTTCTTGATCATCTTCCGATCATAAACTCTCCCATCGAATTCATGAGATATGAGATCCTTTTCAAGAAAGTCTCCATACCTAGCAACAATTACTTTGTTTCGTGTGGAAAGTAGAAGTATTAACCCATTGTTTCCTTTGGGTATCCTACGAAGACACACTTAACAGATCTTTGTTGCGACTTATCGCAGAGTCACGCTTAACAAACGCCTCACAACCCTGCACCTTTAAGTAAGACAAGTTGGAGGTTTCCCATACCACACTTCATAAGGAGTCTTATCAACCTTCTTAGTTGGAACCATATTCAATATGCGAGCAAGTTTCTAAAGCATAATCCAAAAGGATAAGTGGAAGAGTTGTAAGTTTAAACATTGATCGCACCATGTCTAACAATGTACGATTCCTTGTCTCGAGATACACCATTTTGTTGTGGAGTATATGGAGATGTGAGTTCTTTGGATAATACCACACTCACTAGATAATCTTTAAACTCTTGGCTTAAATATTCACCACCTCTATCGGATCGAAGAGCTTTAATCTTCTTTCCTAGTTGCGTTCTACTTCACTCTTTAAAACCTTAAATGTTTCAAAGACTTCATGTTTATGTTTAAGTAAATAAACATAACCATAACGATCGAAATCATCGGTAAAGGTTAAGAAATAGCTAGCACCCTTTCTTGACACATGTCTTAGTGGTCCACATACATCAAGATGTATCACACCAAGAAGATCGAAGCCCTTTCTAAACTATTTGTAAAGGTTTCTTGGTCATCTTCCCACATATGCAAGATTCGCATTTATCAAATGATTCATCATTGATGTCTTGCAAAAGCCCATCGTGTTGCAAATTGTTGCATGCGTTTCTTGCCTATATGAGCAAGTCTACAATGCCAAAGAAATGAAGAATCCAAATCACCTTTGATTCTTTTATTATTGATGCTAAAGACAAAATTATTTTTATCAATCACATTATCTTGCAAATCAATTTCAAACACACCATTTCTTGGAATAACATTAAAGTAAAATGTATGAACGAAACCAATATCTTTTAACAAGGAAATGAAACGACACCCCTAACAATGGAAGGTGCGAATGACAATCGTTTAATGACAAGACTAAACCCGAAGGTAAACTAAATCAAACGTGTTTATAGCTTCAACGATCGTGTGCTCCATTACCCACGTGCGGTATTGTTGTCCATAGGCAAGCTTCCTTGCTCCTCTAAGTCCCTGCGCATGTATTACATATGTGAATACCACATCCAAGATCATATACCCAGAATTTATTTTATGAGGAAAAGCAAATAATTCTATCATCAAAAGAGTACAAGCATCGCCACAAGCAGATTTTTATACCTCTTATTGCGCAACTCATTTAGGTACAATGGACAATTCCTCTTCCAAAGGTCCAACCTCGGTGCGGATGATGACAAGCCCGATCCTCTTCGATTCTCATGCTTTTGGGAGGGTACTTCTTGGTTCTTGCCGATAAGTCATAACTTGTTTTCCTTATCGCCTTTACCCTTACCTTTCCTTTCTTGTTCGCTAGCGGCTTATTAGGCTTAGAAATTCTACCCTTCCGGATGGTCAAAACCGCAGAGTAGAGGCCTTCTTGGGCAAACCTTTTCGTAATCAATAAGCATTGCATGTACCTCATCGATCGTCTTCCCGTGCAATGCAATTATAATTGCGCATGAAACCATCAAATTCCTTGTTAAGGGATCCATTGGTCGTGCCAATTTGTATGTCATTAGGGTAGACATAGTTCAAACGCCCAACCGGTCCATGTAACTCATCATTTTGCGGTGGATGCTTCTGGGTTTCCTTATCCTTGCTTGCGCCTATGAAGAGCATCAATCAAGTCATACAACTCTGATCACAAAGCTTTTCAAACAACCTTGCAATTCTTCCAAGATGAGATTAGGGAAGTAATTCTCAAATTGCTTTTGCAAGCTTGAGTTCATACTCCCGAGCATAATGCGGCGACCTCATTATACTTGTCATACTCAGATTGCCATGCACTCGTGCTTCAAAGAAGAGCATCACCGCAGTTCGAGAGGACAAGGCGAGTCAAATAATTGAGTCTTTTGGCAACCCTCAAGACAATTCGAGTTGCCGATAACAATCATTGAAATTCGCTACAATCAATTTCTCTCGATCAAACATAGATTTGAACGACGAGGCTAGTGCAAGAGATTCACTTGAGCCATTTCTACGTAAATAAAAGTTCAAAAGTTAGTACTTTCGATAAGAAAACATCCAAGAAAATAAAATACCCTTTGGTCAATATTCATATTAACCATTGTATTTTCCTTGAATATTTCATCCTCATTATCATAGTTCCACCACATCATTTGATCCGCTAGTGGTGAAAGTATAGAATAGTAATCGTTGAAAACGATAATTGACAAACAAGTTTTCAATTCCAAAAGGTATGCGATTTACAATTTTGCCAAAACAATTAATGCAAAACGTAAGCATGTTTTATCCCATCTTATGCCTTAAGTTATAGGTCTCACTAACTAACTTAATTAAGTTGTCTAATTTAGAAACTGCAAATCATAAAGCTGAGGTCTCACACAACAAAATAATTCACCTCGTTATTGTAATCTAGATCAAGGTCTCACATAACTAAATTACAATTTCAAGTGTTTCATATCATTAGATGGCATAAACTTAAATTTAAAGGGTACAATTTTTGACGTGTAATCAAAACTTATGTATAAAGAAGCATGCATACAACTTTATAACAAAAATTTTCAAAAACTTACAATAGATTTTAATTGCTAAGATTGAATTCTACAAAGTTTTAATCGATGCGTTGAGAAACTTACAACTTTGCACTAAGATGCTTCGTACATAGAATGGTTATACTAGGTAGCTCCAATCGAACTCATGAGGGGAGAGGACCGTGTAAACGCCGAGGCATAACCTTAGACATCAATTCGGTGAGGCGTGCTCACTTCTTAAATACCCTTTATAGTTTGTTCTAGTGGGTGAGTTCTAACCATTTAGTACAATCGCATCAATCGATTAAAAGTTCAAGAATAATTCTTAGATAACAAATCAATTTCGCCATTATTTAGTCCATTTAATTTTCTATTCATAAAAAAACCCTATTTGCTTACTAACATGTCAAACAATATATAAACAAAAAAGTATTTTAATAAAAATTAAACACACTCAAATAATATAAACATATAACTAAACAATTTTAACGTATGTAAAGTCAATTAGCCACATGCATAATTATTTCAATAAACTCTAATAACAATTCTAGTCGTAAATAAATGCATACATTAACTAGGACTTTCATCTCGCGAGAAGATGAGCCACATACATTGACAAGTCGATTGCGTAAGCCGAAGTTAATAGTATACCAATTAGAACATAACGAATTTTATTAGTTATAATTGAGTTCTTCCCTAATTCAATAATTATTAAATAAATAAAACATGTGTGTATCACTTAACAATTAATCAATAAACAAAAAACAATACTCCATGGCAAAACATGCATGTTCCACCATGGATTCCGCATAATAATTATCACCCAAGATACGCATATTACATGGCACATAACAATTATTCATTAATTAACCACATAAAATTAGCATGCAATCCTAGGGTTTCTACAAGTTTTACAAAATTAAAACCTAATTAAATAAATACGTGGTAATCGACCCTATATATAAAAATTAGGGTTTCAATTCAAAACCCTAGAAACCATAAAAGCATGCATATAATCATAAAGATTCAATTTTATGTGTTTCGTAATTAATTACATCATATTAACTACCGTGATGCCACCGTTGGAATTTAATACTCATAACAATTATATATAAATCAAATAACATCATCAAAGCATGCAATGGAAGACAATAGGAATAATATATGTAAATAATTAACCAAACAAGAAAGTGTGTACCTTTAGCAATTCAAGAATCAAACGTTGATTTGACAAGAACCAAAACCCAAAACCCCAATTTAGGGTTTATACAAATCGACCCAACAAAGAAATCGACCACCAAGATTTACAAGCTCAAGCGTGCTTGTCCTTCGTTCTTGTACACACGCACTAATAGCGATTTGATGTGAAAAGCTAGTTTCTTGAATCACAAATAAAACCAACACTTGTATCTTTGAGTTAAGCAAAATCGAAACCCTTTGGGTGAGGGTGTTTCGACCCCACACAAAGAGGAGAGAGGAGAGGAGAAATTAGGTTATTGGTGATCCAAGATTAAGTTGTGAATGAATACAATGAATTGTATTTATAGTTAACTTAACTTGGTGACCAAGTTTGTGTGGGATTGGGTTTGTAAACCCCAACCGATCGGCCTAGGCTCCCAAAAGGGATTCTAGAACCTTCCCGACTTCTAATTTCATTCTTAGTCCTTCTAGTTAATATTTAACTACCGTTAACCAAACCTCGTTAATTATTTAACTATCGTTATGTTTTATTTCGTAACTAATAATTAATAATAATAACATTTTATTTATATTAATTATATACATCAATTCTCATACGTAATGTGTGTAATCCCGAAGTCTCGAGTTCGAATCCGGACATACTATTATTTAAATATCCATAAAACCTTTCACACTTATGCAACAAGAAAATTAAACCACAATTACAAACAACTTAACATTTATTTAACTATGACATGCACTCTCCTTGTTGCAGTTACTCTCAACTTCACCATACCTGAAAGAGTTCAAAAGACAAGAAAACAAATACCATTTTAGTGATGATTTATTGACCAACTCATGTAAAATCACACTCTCCAAAAGAGAGAACGAGTACCTTATATATTTTAAGCACATCGAGAATATGCTGCAACTCATTGACAACAATTTCAATTTTCATCCGTTGTGGTGGGGAATCCACAGGGCACGATACTCCAATCTTGATAACTGCAACCAAACATTCTTCCACTTTCTTTGCATTCGCTTGCATTTTGCAACACAATTGCATCATCATCAATAACATCGATTACATGATCCGTAATGCCATGTAAGCAAATTTATGAAGGCTAAGTCCATCGTTGAACATGTCATCTGTTGGCTTTTTCCGGTCATCACCTCTAGTAATAATATTCAAACTGTAGACATCCCCAAAACTTCTCATCTCGCTCCCGAGACCATACTGCGAATTAAAACAGTTAAGTTACAAACAGTAATTTGTAAGTAAATGTAAGCATTATGGAATACTACCTGGAGGTGTATAACCAATTGTTCCTTTAACCCCGGTTGAGCTGTTTTGGTTTAAGTTTGTACCAAGTAGGCGAGCTAAACCAAAGTCTCCAACATGAGCCACCATATCATCATCAAGTAGAATGTTACTAGGCTTCAAGTGACCATGAACAATAGTGGTTTGGCATCGGTTGTGAAGATAATCAAGTGCGGTGGCAACATCTCTGAGAATGTTTATTCGTTGAAGAAGGTTCAGTTTCGATGTATTTGCACTTGAATGCAGCCAGCTGTGTACACTTCCATTGGGCATTAGCTCGTAAACCAGAGCTTTAAAATCATTGCCTTGGAAATCAGTACTTGAACATGAAGTTATTATCTTCAACAGATTACGGTGTCGAATATTCTGCCATGCTTCACATTCTGCTAGATAACTTCTGTGAGCTCCTTTATTTTGAAGATGCAAAACTTTGACTGCAACAGGTTTATTATGATTAGAATCGAGGATTCCTTTGTAAACCGAACTAAACCCACCCTCCCCAATCAAATTTGCTGCAGAGAAGCCATCCGTAGCCTTGAGAAGTTGATGGTATGAAACTTTCATGAACCGTTCACTCCCTGATGATTGAGATGGTTGACTTTTGCGTTTCTTCTTACACAAAAGATACACACAACATAATACGACGAGCAACGTGACTGCAATCACGATAACTAATATGAAGAAAGGAAACCTTTTTTTCTTACTACCCGTCTCCTTGCATTTGGGTAACTCAAGTGTAACCAAACCACCACAAAGCCTATTGTTCCCCAAAACAGAAAATGCACTTGCATTGGCAAACACTCCTACAACAGGTACTTCACCCTCAAAATCATTAAAGGATAGGTTCAAATACTCTAAGGATTTCCATTTTCCTAAAAATTGAGGAATTCTACCTGATAAATTATTTTCAGAAATGTCGAGTACCCCCAATCCTCGCAAGGAGCTGAATGAAGATGGTATTACGCCTTGAAATCTGTTGACTCTTAGGTTTAACGTTGTAAGGCTATTGCACTCACTAAGGCTACTAGTAATGTTGCCTGATAAATTATTGTAAGATAAATCAAGATAGCTCAACGTCTTGAGGTTTTTAATCTCTGATGGAATAGAACCAGATAGGCTATTTAGAGAGAGATCTAAAAAATAATTTAGTGATGGAAGTAGAAAAAGTTGTTTGGGTATGTTTCCACTGAGTCTATTGTATGAAATGTTTAATCCATTAAGTTCTTTACAATTCCCAAGGCTTGATGGAATATGACCTTCTAATTTGTTAGACTCTAAATAAAGTAAAGTCAACAATGATAAGTTCCCAATGGCATCAGGGATAGGCCCAGAAAATTGATTGTTATTTAGACCAAGACCTTGTAGCTTTTGAAGTTTACCGATGGTAGTGGGGATGTTTCCTTTGAATCGATTAGCTCCTAAAGCTAAATTGGTCAAGCCAACTAGACTACCTATACTTGAAGGTAGGCTTCCAAATAATGTATTGTTTTCTAAATCTAGATAGCTGAGTTGATGAGAGAGATTACCTATTGACATAGGAAGCACTCCTGTAAGGTTGCAACTATCAAGTACCAAATCTACTAATCTGGTGCAGTTTTTCAAAGAATCAACAAACCTCATGTCATCAGCTTCTCCGCGTCCATGGAAGTTGTTATTATTTAAGAGAATATATTTAATATCTCTTAGTTTTGAAAAGTTGATAGTCAACTTCCCACTTAAACTGTTGTTTTGCATTTCAAGAATTTCTAATTTAGAACAATTAGAAAGAGAAGGTGGAAGAACTCCTGTCAGTTCGTTACCCCATAACTGAAGGAACACAAGATTTGGGAGCTGATTACCAATTTCTGAAGGAAGACTACCAGTGAGGTGATTATCAGGCAAGGAAAAATTAACTAGGAGTGAGAGGTTGAAAATGGAATGAGGGATGCTTCCATATAAGTTGCACTCACCAGAGTAAAATACCTTCAAGCTTTTCCAGTGACCCAAGGTTTCTGGAATTCTCCCACCCAACGGGTTCCTGGTAGCAGAGAACACTTCCATTGATGTAATATTCCCCAAGAAAGATGGAATTCCACCTGTTAACTTATTTTCGGTAATTCCAAGATAAACAAGTTTCGAGAGTAAACTAATCTCCTTGGGTATGCTTCCAGCTAGCATATTTTGACCAAGGTTAAGCTCTTTGAGGTTAGAACAGCCAGACAAGTTTGTTGGAATGACTCCACTGAACTTGTTTTCATCAAGATAAAGAAGACGTAGTCTAGATAGACAACCAAGTTCATGAGGAATGGTTCCTTGAAAGCTGTTGTTCGCGAGATGAAGCTCGCGGAGGAAGCTGAGGTTTCCTACATGAGGAGACAATGAGCCTTCTAAGCCTTGCGAACAGCCGTAATGAAGTCACTCGTTTGTGCCGCTTTCCACATGAAATACCACTCCAATCACAGAAATGAAAGGAATGGTTCCACGAGGTTAGAACTTTGTATGGGTCGGTGATATGTGACTTAAATGACAACAACGCGAGATAATCAGTCTCATTACCGCCATAGGAAGCAGTGACAGTGTTGGAAGTAAGACATGTTATCGCGAGACTGTAAAAGAGAAAAGAAATAAGAGAGGATGATGATAAGTGAATCATTGCTTGTGGTGACTTCATTTTTGGGAAAGTTACTTAAAATTATGAGAACAAGTATTGCCTTTTTATCCTTAGTTTTAGCATGTTAACATTCATGACAAACAGCTGGTGAATGAATGGCTTCCACAAATTCCTTATCATCACCGCCTGTACCTGGTCTACTAACATTAATTATGCAACCCAAGTAGCACAACTAACATCACCTGTACCTGGTCTATTAACATTAAATATGCAACCCAAGTAGCACAACTAGCATTACCTATACATGGTCTATCATCCACAAATTCCTTCTCAGCTCGGCCAAGACAATTTGATTGATATTAACATTTTTTTATGTGTAATCACAAAATACTTTTAAAAAGACTTAGGATATGGAAGACTAACGTCTGTCGTTTGTAGCCGCACTTCATTGCGTACTTCTAGCGTCCGTTTACGTAAGTGTAAGTGAAATAGATCGTATAACATCATAAAATAACACTAAAAGTCTAAACATGTTATGAAGAAGAATTAATATATTTAAATGTAGAATATGGAAAATTTTCATATTTTGTAAGAAAGTATAAATGACCGTTGCTTGGTTTGCTTAATTTTATTATGTATATTTTACAAGGTAAAGGAGGAAAATTATTTAAGAAAATTACTTATGGTGTGATGACGACCACACGACGTGTTCGCCAGAAGATATGAACAATAGTTTACCTTAATCATGTCAAATGAATAAGGTTATATGGAATTGAAATATGCTGGTGGTCTTGTGTTTGGATGGTCAAGTTTAGTGCTTGGGGATTTGGTTGGTTGATGATGTTATAAGGAATGATATTCCTTTTCTGTGTGGAATTATGAGCAAAAGTATGTGGCTTATTTCTTATTTCTTTGATGGTAAAAATCTTGTTAAGATGGCAAATCATGGAATGGAGGGAAGTGGTTGTTTGTCTCTTTTGGCGTTGGTGGCCTGGGTCAAAGGGAATATTGTGGGCTGGACATATCCTAGCTGGAAGACTAAACACATTTTGATTTATAGCCAATGTTTTTTGTTTTGTAGCTATTGTTTTTTGTTTGTTAGCTTACTAGCCTATATGCCCATGAAATTCACACTTAGCTAATATAAGTTGTTGAATAACTTTGAAATACAAAGTTATAGAACCGTTGCAAATTAAAATGAAACCTTTGAATAAGAAATCATGCGGTAAATCCATCACTTAAATTGGAACCTTGCTGTAAGAAACTACACATTCAAGTGAAACATTGCAATAAGAAATTACACTCAATTTAACTGTCAATGTGATATGTACCGATAGTAATAAACTAAATCGGTTAAGAAATGTAGTTGTTATGAAAGCAAACAGAATCACATAAGAAGAAATGAATCCAGATTTGTATTCAAATGATTCACTAGGATTGTAATGGAATTGAGAGAGAGATATTACAAATCTTTTCATGAATGAATTACAAGTGAAATGGAAATGAGTATTTATACAAAGAAAACGAAGAAGTAACAGATTTTCCCAAAGTTATAACTAACTTTTGGCCTTCAAGAGAATCCACATTGGGAGGAAGGAGAAATGGCTTTCACGGAATCCATCAAGAGAATCCAAATTGGCTTATATCAAACCCTTCCCTTAACATTTGACTTTCCACACCAAATAGCATCTTCATTGCTTCCTCTTGATCAAACCTGTGGTACTTCTTCAGAGTTCAAGATATAGTTCCCAAGTTGCCTCTTCTTCACCGCCATTTGACCATTGTACTAACACATAAACAAGCACTCTATTGTTAACCTTTCCCTCTCACGTCAATGATTTTCACCGGTAACACTGATAGGAGTCCTTCATTGTCACACATGGGAAGAGTTCCGAGCTTGTCCACCACCCTTTGCAAAGCTTAAGTTGGGACACATGAAATCTTGGATGGATTTGACTACCACTTGAAGTCGCAATTTATAAGCCACATTGCCAATCTTCTTTATGATCTTAAAAGGACCATAGTACTTGGCTGAGAGTTTGTTATAAGGACTTTGTCTAGCTGTCACTTGCCTGTATGGTTGTAGTTTCAAATAGACCCAAACACCTTCTTCAAAATTTCTATCAGTTCTGTGTTTATCTGCCAAGCTCTTCATCCTATCTTGTGATCTCTTCAGATGAAACTTAAGCATGTTAACCACCTGTTCTCTTGCTTGCATTGTCCTATCCACAGTTTCAACAGTACTTTCCCCTGGCAAATAAGGCATGTGGATGGGTGGTGTTTGACCATATAACACTTCAAATGGAGTAGTCTGGATAGCAGTGTGGAAATTTGTGTTATACCAAAACTCTGCCATTGAAAGCCATTGTGTCCACTCTTTTGGCTTCTCACCAGACATACATCTCAGGTAGCACTCCAGACACCTATTCACCACTTCCGTTTGTCCATCCGATTGTGGATGGTAGGTGTTGACATTTTCGGTTTACTTTCAAAGACTTGAACAATGATTGCCAAAAAGCACTTAGGAACACTTTATCTCTGCTACTTACAATGGTATTTGGCAAACCATGTAACTTGTAGATGTTATCTAAGAACACTTGTGCCACTTAGTGCACCGTGAAAGGATATTGAAGGAAATAAAATGAGCATACTTATCGAGCCCGTCCACCACCACTAATATAATGATCTTCCCATGAGATTTTGGTAGTCCTTCCACAAAGTCCATGGATATATCACTCCACACTCTAACCGGTATAGGCAAAGGTCGCAAGAGTCCCGGATAGGCACCGAGATCGCTTTGCCTCACACATCACATTCCCCGATCCATTGTTTAACCACTTTTCATTCCTTCCAATAACAAATAGAACTCATCTTCTCGACAAATACTTGAACACCGTAATGCCTACCAACTGATTCATTATGGATTTATGAGAAGATTTTCTTTCTCAATACCTCATTACCTCCCACTACCAACCTACCTTTCCTTCTTAACTGGCCATTAGACCAAGTGTACTTTGTTGATTGAAAATTATGATCTTCAAACTGCTTTATTAATTTGGCCAACTTCTCATCTGTCACCCAACTTTCTTCAATTTCATTGAGAAGTTCAGTAGTCACATTAGTAGCTATCATTGCCAATAATTGACCCTGCATTTCCTTCCTAGACAAAGCATCAGCTACCACATTTTCACTGCTCTTCTTATACACAATTTCATAATCATACCCAAGCAATTTAGGCAACCATTTAACTTGGAAAGGAGTAGTAAGCCTTTGATCCAATAAGTACTTAAGGATGAAGTGGTCAGTCTTGATCTTAAAATGTCTACCCATTAAGTAACCTTTCCATTTCTCCAATGCCATAATAATAAATAAAAATTCTTTTTCATAAGTGGACAAAGCTTGATGTCCGAGAGATAAAGCCTTACTCAAGTATGCCAATGGATGACCATCTTGCAACAATACAAGACCAATACCGCCCACATGCATCGGTTTCACGATGAATTCTTTCTCAAAATTTGGCAACCCTAACACGGTGCTTGTATCATGGCTAACTTCAACCGCTCAAAAGCTTCTTGAGCTATGTCGACCATTCAAAAGAGTTCTTCTTCAATAAGGCGCTAATGGCTTGCCGATTATTCCATACCCTTAATGAACCTCCTATAATAGCCTCATGAGTCCCAAAATCCTCTCGCTTGTTTCACATTCTTGGGTGTAGGCCAATCTTTCATAGCCTCAATCTTAGAAGAATCATTGCAACCCTTTATCGCTGATGATATGACCCAAATACTCCACCGAGACATCAAAAGTACACTTTCTTCGCTTTGCAAACAAGGTGTGAGCCGCATAATTTGCAAAATCATTTGAAGGTGTACAATGTGTTCTTCAATTGACTTGCTATAAACCAAGATGTCATCAAAGAAAACCAATGTGAACTTCCTCAAATAGGGTTTAAAGATCTCATTCATTAGTGATGAAATGTGGAAGGAGCATTTGTGAGTCCAAAAGGCATCACTAAAACTCATAGTGGCCATCATGAGTTCGAATGCGATCTTATGAATGTCTTCCTCCTTCATTCGATTTGGTGATACCTGCACCTTAGATCAAGCTTTGAAAACACCACCGACCCGTGTAATTCATCTATCAACTCTTCTATCATAGGAATGGGAAATTTGTCTTTGGAAGTGTTCTTATTCAATTGTCTATAGTCAACACACATTCTCCAACCGCCATCCTTCTTTTAACCATGACTATAGGAGAGGAAAAAGAACTCGACTAGATCCGATAACACCAAGATCCAATAAATCTTGAACCATCGCTCAATGGCATCCTTTGACTTGGAGGATGCCTATAAGGTCCGATGTTAATCGGAGGAGTGTTTGGCATAAGAGGAATATGATGATCATGTGATCTTTTGGTGGTAAACCAAGAGGAACTTCAAACACACCTTTAAAGTCACCCAAAATTTCCTCAATCTTCGTGACTCAATCATACTTGTCCCTATCATACTACAAAATGATACAGATGATGGAACACAAAGTCATAGAATTCAACATAGCACTATTCTGCTTTCTAGGTTGCATCCATCGAAGTGTAGCCTGCTGAGAACCCCTTAGCAAGACTTTCTTATTGCCCACATAGAACCTCATGGTTAATTTTTCAAAATTGCATACCATTTCTCCCAAAGTAGACAACCACCGTATTCCCAACACTACTTCACAACCTCCCAAAGGTAATACCATAGCATCAATCATGTAAGTGTCTTCTCCCATGGTCAAAGACAAACCACAACACATCAAGGTATCGGTCATAGCTTGACCATTAGCCATGACACTTGCAAAGGACACATAGTTTTAGTCTTACAACCCAACTTTTTAACAACAGCAAATCAATGAAGTTATGTGTACTTCCACAATCCACAAGCACATGCACCCTTTGTTTTCCTACCATACCCTTAACCCTTATTGTCCGATAATTGTATACACCAGTAAGTGCATTCAATGAGATTTGAGCCACCATGTCATTATTATGATCAATTTCAAAAGTCTGATCATAATTCCCCAAATGACCCATTTCATCATTAGCCCATTCTTATTCTACAGACTCAATTTCCTCATCCAACACCACTTCTAATGAATGCAATTGACCACTACATTTGTGTCCAGGCACATATTTTTGGTCACAAAAAACAAAGATTCTTAGTCCTCTTATCCTCCAATTCTTTTTGAGTCAATCTCTTAAATGGTCTATTTTCCTCTCCCTAGTCTCGGCATAGGATCCAAATATGCAAATTGAGTCTAGAGCCACGAGATCATCAATAAATCTCATTAGGACACTTTCAATGAAGACTCTCTGTTTCATACAATGTGGAAGAGATTATATCTTGAGTCCCACGATTATCCTTGTGGTATTGCGGAACATCGAGTGATGTGTATACATATTCACTATGAAGATGGAAAGCCTTCGAGCCAACATCAAACAAGCTCTGGTAGGTGGCATGTGAGATCTATCATAGATCAACCATGTGACAACCGAACGAAACAATGGGCGATTCAATCTCTTGAATCAATCACGGATTCAGTTATGGATTGACGGATACCTTTGAAAACCGGTCTTTGTGCTTAACAACTCTTTTCTTTAGCACATCGACCATGTATGGATATTTCAAATCAAAAGGTGTTTTATGATTGATAATTGATTTTCATTAAAACCTTGTTTGTATTGCAAAAACAATTTCTATTGAGCAATACACGATTGTTTTCAAATATCTTTTCATCAATCGGTGGACTTAAATTATTTGGTTCACTCACTCCGTGTTGTCTTCTTTGAGGCGTTCGGTTTGAAAACGACTAGAGCATTCTGAAACCCCGTCAAGGAAATTCTTGAATTATACCGATCACAGGCGATGACATGTATCGATCAGCGGGAACGTGGGGTGTACCTCAATTCAACGAAGTGATCAAAGACACTTTCGTGCGATTTATTGCTAACTGTTGTATGCAGTACACCCGACGTTTGCTGGTGATCGAATGAAGCTGGTCAATCCATAGCCGCATGCTCACTTAACACATTCATCTCAAAAGAAATCATGATTAGTGCATCAATGACTCGATATTTTCACTCCATGCTTCGCTACTGCTGCGCCAATATCATGAATCAACTAAAGCTTCCGCATTACTCGATGAGAAGATTTCATGATCCGAATGTGAGCATGTCGGTCCTAAAGTCACAACATCACATTATACCAACACCGGAAAGGATGTGTCGAGATTGTTGATAGCGATGATCTCCAAAGATGGCTCGAACTTATCATCACGTGGATCAAGAAAAGACCTCCACTTGAAGTAACCAAACATGCAATGTGAAGAATCAATGACTACGAGCTTAGAAAGCAAAGGACTACATCAAGAATGCAAGATCAAGTGTTAAATGTAATATCTATTTGTATTCAATGTAATTTTGGTACATGATTGAGGTGACCTCCCTTGGGGAGATTGTTAGGAATTAGAAATTCCGGTGTTAAAGAGTCGGTCACCTCAAGTATATGTAATCGTTAGAAAGCTCGTAGTCGTAGTTCATTTAAGTTTAGTAGTATTTAGTTAAGTAACACCGTGGAGGGCCAGACGGGTCTTTACCATCTGTATGCACGATCCACGACCCAAAGTGTGGCGATTTATGTAAGACTATAAATACTCTACCTCCCAAGGTAGAGTTGGAGCTCATAATAATATCTTTCACTTTCTCTCACAAGTTCCTAAACCTCTAACTTTCTCTCTCTAGAATTCCATCTATATGCTACTTTGTGTTATGGTTTGATATGTATGTGAAAAGTTATATCCTAACAACCCATTTAGTTAGGAATGGGTCAATTTGGGGTTATGTTTATATATTAATTGAGATATACTTTTTTTTGGGTAAAGTAAAACAAATGTTTACGTATTAACGTATTAATTGAGATATACTTCTATAACTTTTGTCGAATTTTGATACATTTGACCCAAAGAGAAGATAAGGCAAGCAGATTAGGTTAACAATACATACCTACAAAAGTAGTGGCCAACAATGCACATTCTAAAGTATATCATATTATATGTCTAAAACGCACCTTGCTATCAACCTTAAGGACATGCTATTGAAAGAGGTAAATACATAAATAAATATATGCAATATTACAGGACACTGGATGATTTCATAACTTACGGATATCATTCAGAAATAAGGACCCTGTCTTAACATTTAACATGCTTATATACAGTCAAAAAGTAATTAGGAAACTCAAAGCTTAAGCTTGTAACGTAAACTAATGATAAGTGGCAATGGCGATTTATTTAATCGAAGGGATTCTTACAGGTCCATAAGGCCAGCGGAAACCAATGAGGGCAATTGCAGTTAACTTACCGACTATTCTTATAGCCTATTTAATCTATAAAATCAAATAAAATACCTAATACTTGCAGCATACTTCTATAGAAGTAATGAAATAATCTGTATAACACATGTATAACACATTTATCTGGTCTACAACAAACAAACAATAGCAATGGGGGATTTCACCATATAGATTTCCAGTTGGACTAAAATAATACAGAAGAATTTCAATGGCTACTACATTAATAGGTTCTTAGATACAGGTGTTGGTCGTTGTTTATTTTCTTTACCGTTGGTTTTGGTCTCCACACATTGGGTTCTATTGTACTTTTTGTCCTTAAGTGCAGACAAAAAAAAAAATTTTTGGTCACTAACCAAACAATTTTTTTTTTCCTTTTCTTTAAGGCAAATTTTTACAACTGACACCACCTAACGAGACTTGAACCCACAACCTCTAGGTTGATGGACCACTCACATACGGCTCGGCCCAAGAGACCTTTGGTAACCAAACAATCTAGTTCATTGAGGCATAAAAACAAACAGTTGATGTGCATACATATATAAACCACTAATAAACACCTTAATTCATCAACTAAACTAACAAAAATCAAAACCTCATATGAACAATCACAATTTAAAACAAACCCAAATCGATTATATAAATTGTAAAACACTAATTATTTATAAAAAAAGATTATTTACCCAAATAAACAATTTTAACCATCCTTTGTTTATCGACAATGCTTAGCATCAAAACCAAGTTGCTGAAAACCATGAAAAGCTGCGGTGGCATTAGTAGCGAGAAAGGAGAGGCGATGTATCAAAGAAAGCAGAAAAGTGGTAATGAAGTTGGATAAAGTGTTGGTGGTGGTGGGGCCATAAATAAATAAAGAAAATAGTTTTGTTATTTTATTGTTTTGTATGGAAAGGATTGAGATAAAAGACAACACTACCCTCATGCGCAAGTCATATGAGGGTGTTTAACTTTAAAACCGCGCCGTTTGGTCAAGGGATCATGAGTGTTAATGGTTTTGAGTTAGTGACTTTGCAGTGCAAAACAAAAGTCAAAGGACTAAGAATGTGAGTCAATGCAAACCACATGGACCATCTTTGTAATTTACTATTTTATATATCCTCAATTTAAACTCTTAAATGTCATAGTTACCTAACCAAAACCCATAATATCATATATATACCAAATTTAAACACAAAATTTGTCAAATCTACCAATTTTACAAATTTATGCATTTTAAAATTTTTGAAAAACCTAATAATTATCAATTCGATATTTATAAACTATTTTACCCTTCTTAATATCCAGTAAGAAATTCTTTTTTATAGTTAATCAAAAGTGAATTTACCCCTCTTAATAACCAATAACAAATTCTTTTATACAGTTAATCAAAAGTGAATCACAACCGCATGGATTTTTCAGTATCTGATATATATTTGAATATGAATAAGATAAGATGATAGTTCATACAAGTACAAAACTATAGAATAAATGTCGAATTAGGTTTTTGAACATGGCCTTTTTTTAGGTAACCATCGTTTTCGACTTTTTGACCGATTAATCTACGAGGTTTGAACCCAACGCCATATATACTCAAACCAGGTAAAGCCCTCCCTTTTCAGGAGGTTGGCCTGGCCATTTCAAAATTGTTTGCACCTAACATGAATTAAACTTGAGACCTCACACATTTTAAAATGATAGTCACAAGGCCTTTTTCCACTACGCAACCCTTGAATGGTTAGATATCATTTTGCAATTGTAATTGGGAAAAAAATGATGGTAACTTTATAGTGGTCGGTCAATTTGAATAGAAATTTCTTGAACCATGACCACTTTCAGATAGCCTTATCTGACTCATTTGTACATGTTTGTTATAATTTGGAGATGTCATTGTATGAAGGGTATAATGGGTATTTAATAATGTGAACTCAGTTTTGATTGGTTTATAATAATAAAATTGGTAGATATGACAAATTTTGTATTTAAATTGGGTATATAGAGTATTATGGGTTTTGATTGAGTAAATATGACGTTTAAGGGTTCAAATTGGGATATATGGAATTAACCATTTTATTAACCAATCACATTACTTTATTTTGCCACGTGTCAAAATCGAACAAACTGATTGGTCTATTTTTTTTTGGGTTATGGTAAAGAAAAGTTATTAAAGTTTTCCAAAAATTTGTTATAAGTTACTATAGTTTCATTTTTTTCACTTAGGTTACTGAACTTTCAGGAGCATACACTTCGATAAATTCAGTGTTAGTTCGAGTAACATGAACGTATATTTCTCAAAAGTTCAGTAACCTGAGTGAACATATTGTCAAAGTTTAGTAACCTGAATGTATATTTTTATTAGTTCAGTAACTTGAGTGAACAAAGTTTCAAAGTTCAGTAACCTGGATGAACAAAATAAAACTATAGTAACTTAAGACAAATTTTTGGAAAACTTTAGTAACTTTTCTGTACCATAACCCATTTTTTTTTTCAATAACATTGTTTTGCCAAAATTCGAAATGATGTAATTCTTTTATTATATAAGAGATGTAGAAATGTAGTATTATATTGTAAACACCAAACATGACACAAACAATTTGTTATACTGCATTTATATTCGTATCAAATGTGCGATAATAATATAAATCATAAAACAGCTATAATAATACATGATCCGAGTTGCACCAACATTATGAAAATACGCTAAAAACATGAGACATTATACTTAAAGAGCACTAATTATCCAAACAATACTTTTTGATTAAACCGAGTAAGTAAATGAATTTACAGTAAGATGGCAAGATCACTACTACTCTAGTAAAAACTAAACAGAGCCCTCGGATACATATTCGTTCATTCCAGTTAGGTGCTAAGCCATGCCTCCACTTATTCCCAATATTTAATAGTGGATGAAGTATAGCTGATTAACTTTTTGAACAACATTGTTCATTTTTACTACTAACATGTCAACGATCTTGGCAAAGTTTGAGAGAAAAAAAATTAACTTACAAACAAATAGTTGATGTTGAGCGAAGAAAAGTGGCGGTAATTGCTCTTGTTTAAGGAATATGAAAATCGAAACATGTAGGTTTTGTTAGTGTTTTTGTTTTGGCTAATCATGAAATAAGCAATGTATTATTTTTTTTTGAAAAATACAAAACTCTATCAACCCCAAATTCATTATCCACCCATTTTCTATTTTTCTTAAAGTTATCTATCTTAATCGCCATAAGGGGACATGTCCATTAACAAAGTTTTTCACGGTTCATACTAAGAGGTTTTGTTTAAGCTTACTTTTAAGCTAACGAGTTCACGTGGTTTCAACTTATGTTTGATAAGTTACTTTTCTAGCTTATTTTAAGACATATAGACGTATATCAACCTATAAAATTTAAAATAAGCGGGTAAAAGTAAGCTTATTAAACATAAACCGAAATCATTTAAGCTCAATAGCTCAAAAATAAGCTTAAGTGAACACCCCATACATGCAAGATATTTCAACAACTCATTACATCGGCTAAAAAAATATATATCCTAAATCTATGTTTTTCATAAAAAGGAAGACAATTCTTTTACTTGTTTTGTTCCATGTTTAGTCCAATTTTAACCGTGATTCTAAAAGCGCCAAAGGCCTCGTAAAAGCCCATAATCGTGAGGCAGTGGTCATACGTCACGCCACGCTTATACCGCTTTATCTACGCCGTCTTTTTGTAAACTCGATATATATGAAATATAATATAAAATATATGAATATTTTCATATTTTGTCTTACCAGATGTCGCGTCTTATAAACGCAAAACTTTTCCTGACCACTAAGGTGTGAAGCTTGTTCCACCGCCACACCACGCTACGCTATTTATAACCTTAATTTTAACATAACGAGACGAGTTAGTTTGTTATCTTTGACCGTTAATTAAGAGGGTATTTTCGTCATTTATAACTAACAAAATAAAAAACAAAGAGAGAATCTCCTTTAACTAACACACCCAAACCCTTCAACCTCTTTCCTCATTATATCACCTTTCTGAAACACTTTCTAACAGCCACCACCAATGAAAAAGTAACCCTTCAATAAATTCCCTC
This sequence comes from Chrysanthemum lavandulifolium, assembly GCA_022545495.1. Taxonomy (NCBI): domain Eukaryota; kingdom Viridiplantae; phylum Streptophyta; class Magnoliopsida; order Asterales; family Asteraceae; genus Chrysanthemum; species Chrysanthemum lavandulifolium. The sequence goes on from CM040241.1 coordinate 10,026,030, forward strand.
AATTTAAAAAAAATACCCAAATTTTATAAAAACTAAAAATCATGACCCTCTAATTTGAAGATGATGTATTTGCCTTTTTTTGGACAATTGTTTAAACCGAGTTTTGTGAGCTGAAGTTCGATCCATTAAATTCAAATAGATTCGGTTAATCGTGAGCTGAAGTTGTTGGTTTTGTGTTGCTCTCAGGTATACTTTTCAACTCAATTCATTGATTTTTTTTTTTTTTTTTCTTCTTCAATTAGGTGTTAGTTATGGAAATTTGTGATATTATTATAGTGCGATAGAGGTGAGTTAGGTAGGTTACGTGTGGCTATGGTTTGACCTCGGGTTTAGGTTGTGCACGAAAGGTGTTTGATGAAATGTCCATTAGAGAATGATACTTGCGTAATATTTATCCTTAGATTTTGACATGCAAAAATTGTTTGGCGTGTTGTTTAGAATGAAATAATAAGTTTTAGTCGTTAGTATGATAATCAACTCTGAAAACATTATTAGTCATTGCAGAAATTGCAGAAATGGGAAGTTTTGCTGTTACGTTTTCGCATCTACTGGCTAGTTTATCACTTACTGTTTGAATCGATAGATATTGTTTTTTAAATTGCCCTTATGTATTCCGGAGCAAAAGGGCATTTTGTGTGCTGTTCTTTGAGTAACCGTTAACATGTCTATACATATCTACCAATGCAACTGCAAATTTAGCAACAATGTTACATAACACAATGTGGGCTAATAGATGCTTAAAGTTAGCAAAATGGTTGGGTTGGGTTCGGTAACTGCTGATGGCATGAAACTATCTTGTGTGCGTAGGCACATTTACAGTTAGTTATGCTTACCTATCCTCTTATAAGGATGAAATGGACAAAGTCAAGTAGTCAACTCTACTTCTTGCTTGGTCTATTTATGAGCATTGTCTATCTGTTGTATCTTATTTGTATCCAGTAAGGCTTGTAATTTTTTTCCATCATGGCAATGTGTACCAACAAGTAAATACTATTTAATTGTTTATGATTGTCAATGAAGATAATATTATATCATTTATGCGCCGAATCACTTTGTCATAACTTTTCTGCCTGAACCAACTAATAGGACTGCGCCACTGCATGACAATCTAGTTTTCTATTCCTACTTATTAATCACATTGTATGCTATTTCTTTTATATGAAGAAGTTACTCAGAGGATGAGTCATGTAAATGGTGTGGTGGTAGAGCTTCCGCTATAATAGGCATGAGGAACTGGCAAAGAAACTTGTATGAAATATATAGCCCAAAAGTAAAAATATGAAATGTGTTATTCTGCTATAATAATATATGCATATTGTGACTCCCCTCTTAGATATGGTTGATATATACCTTCTTTGAATAAGTTGAATCTTATAGATATGGTAATGTGAAGCGGTCTTTTGCATAAAACCATATGTGTTGTCAGTTGTTAGTTTAAACATCTTTGAGTGTTGAACTACATCAGGATGTGATCTAGTAATTAATCTAAATAAATAGAATGCTGAATCCGGTGTAGCTGTTCACTTAAATAAAACGCCCCTTAGACATAGTAATTAATCTAAATTAATTTGTATCTTTTTGTCGTCCACATTACACATAGTAATTAATCTAAATAAATAGAATGCTGAATCCGGTGTAGCTGTTCACTTAAATAAAACTAAAAGTAATTTAGTTTAATAGGCAAAATGTTGATTTTGTTGTTACCGTGATGGTTTGAAGGAAACTAAAATGAAAATGCCCCAATATACCCAATATCCCCCAACCAAACGCCCCTTAGACTCTAATTAATCTCCACCATTCACCAAAAACCATCGCTCTCTCCATTAAGAGTTTTTTTGTTTGTTTCACTGTCATTTCATTTTGTTTTAACTATCTGATAATGAAGAAACGTTCTCTTGTGTTTTTGCATTAGGCTTGTAATCACCGATTACTTACTTTGTGTTTGAGTGGCGGTTTTGATCGATAGATTTGGTTATGTGATTCGGTTAATCGTGGTGAAGTTCTTGATTTTGTGATTTTGCTCTCGTGTATACTTTTGAACTCAATTCATTGATTTTTGTGTTTGCTTCAATTAGGTGTTAGTTATGGAGATTTGTGATATTATTATAGTGCGATGAATTGAATTAGGTGTGTTACATGCACCTATGGTTTGAAGCTCGGGTTTAGGTTGTCTTGAAACGTGTTTGATGAAATGTCCATTAGAGAATGATACTTGCGTAATATCTATCGCTAGATTTTGACATGCAAAAATTGTTTGGCTGTCATTTAGAATGAAATAATAAGTTTTAGTCGTTAGTATGATAATCAACTCAAAACATTTTTAGTCATTGGATAAAACAGTTTTAGGTTTAGTTTTCTTTATTGCGTTTCGCATCTACAAGCTAGTTTATCACTTCTTTGTTTGAATCGACAATTATTGTTTTTTAAATTGCCCTTATGTGTTCCGGAGCAAAAGGGCATTTTGTGTGCTGTTCTTTGACTAACCGTTAACATGTCTATACATATCTACCAATGCAACTGCAAATTTAGCAAAAGTGTTGCATTAGTTTTCATGTGATTTGCAGTCACAAAAACTTTACGATGGCAGGCACATAACACAATTTGGGCTAATAGATGCTTAAAGTTAGCAAAATGGTTGGGTTGGGTAACTGCTGATAACATATGAGTACTTTAATATGTGTAAAACCAAAGACGTAATATATAGATTAATAGAAATATTGTTCGATAATGACAATATAAAAGAATCTTAAACACAAAATGAATTAGTATTAAGTTTGCATATAGGTATGTCTAGCTTAATGGAGATAAGAATGTTATAGTTTTCAACTTTTCATGTGGTATTGGATAATGAAATTAGGCGAAGTACCACAATACATACCAGATCATTACATAATTTTAACTATTTTCATTCATTTTAGCATGTAGAAAGGATATATAGTTCAATGCACCTTCTGCCTTTACGCTATGCTAAAAATATAGTTCAGCAATGTTAAAAGTTGATAGCACTTGTAATGGTGAATAAGGATGTTAAAATGGCTGCAGCTAAACGTTTTCTTCTGGATAACTGTTTATTTACCTCGGTTTTTCTAATTTGTGAGCTAATCATCCGTTTATTCTTGCATCAACCCCGATGTACTACTGTTTGATAACATAAAGTGTATATATATATCAATTATCAACTAAGATACTAGATTAGATATTATGTGTGAAACGGATCCAGCATACCAATATGGACCGCCTGTACTACAATAGGCGCTAAAGAGCCATTTGAGTGAGAGATTAGTTCATGAAACACAGTTTCTCCTAGCAAATTTCCATGTTTAGTTTTACTTGTCATATATTTTTTATGAGTTTGGAGTGGGTATTGAAAGTGAAGGATACTGATACTTGGACTGACATTGGTAGCATATGCTTGAAACTTTTTCTCTTTACTTAATGATGTGGCGCAGACATGTAATATGTGAATAGTGTCATTTCCGTGCATATTGTGTGTCCTTGCTTGTTGTATGTATTTTAAAACTATATTTATTGACTGAAAACTTGCATCAATGTCCTACAATTAAAACAGATTTACAGTTAGTTATGCTTACCTATCCCCTTATAAGGATGAAATGGACAAAGTCAAGTAGTCAACACTATTTCTTGCTTGGTCTATTTGGGCAGAGCGACTGTCTATATTTTGTATCTTATTTGTATCCGAAGTAAGTCTTGTAATTTTTTTGCATCATGGCAATGTGTACCAACAAGTAAATACTATTTAATTGTTTATGATTGTCAATGAAGATAATATTATATCTTTTATGCAGCCCGAATCACTTTTTCATAACTTTTGCGGTTAAACAACTAATATAGGACCTGAACGCTCAGGTGCATGACAATCTGGTTTTCGATTCCTACTTATTAATCACATTATACTGCTTCCTTCTTGTGAATGATAGTTATTAACTGTTTTATCGAGTATATTCAAGTTTCCTATATATCAAGTTAGTTTACATTACTTATGAAAAGTTAACTCTTTACACATGCTACTGTAATGTAATATGATGACTTATACTTAATATTCCACAGAAATCGAACAAAAGATCACCACATTATGTCGAGCTCTTTGAGATTTTACATAAAACAAAAGAAGGATCTTAAGTTCAAGATGCATCAAGAGATCTCGTGAAGTAGGTGCTACTTGTATTAAACCTCATATAAAGTCAGGTTTAATTTTAAATAATTGTTCGAATTACATTTAAGATGTGCTCTAATTATGTAATTAATTGGCACATAATGCTAACCTATATTTAATTATGTTATGCGACTCAGATATTAACTAACAATTGAATTAATTCTTTACTAAAACTTTATTGGCCATTCTCGTTTTTAAGTGGTTGCACGAAATTGTCAAGTTTGTACCCTTCTTTCTGTTGTTTAGCTTAAATTTATCTTGTTTTCCTCTTGGCTAGGTTTTTATTTCATAATAATGTGCACATTAACAATTTGGTAGCATATGCTTGAAACTTTTTCTCTTTACTTAATGATGTGGCGCAGACATGTAATATGTGAATAGTGTCATTTCCGTGCATCATGTGTGTCCTTGCTTGTTGTATGTATCTTAAAACTGGATTTATTGACTGAAAACTTGCATCAATGTCCTACAACTAAGGATGAAATGGACAAAGTCAAGTAGTCAACTCTGCTTCTTGCTTGGTCTATTTATGCAGAGCGACTGTCTATCTGTTGTATCTTATTTGTATCCGAAGTGAGGCTTGTAATTTTTTTGCATCATGGCAATGTGTACCAACAAATAAATACTATTTAATTGTTTATGATTGTCAATGAAGATAATATTATATCATTTATGCAGCCCGAATTACTTTGTCATAACTTTTGCTATGAACCAACTAATAGGACTTGAACGCTCAGGTGCATGACAATCTGGTTTTCGATTCCTACTTATTAATCACATTATATGCTGTTTCTTTTTATAGGCAGAAGTTACTCAGAGGATGAGTCATGTAAATGAGGTGGCTGGTAGAGCTTCTGGCTATAATAGGCATGAGGAACTGGCAAAGAAACATATGAAATGTGCTACTGCTGCTATAATATATGCATATTGTGAGTTGTGACTCCCCCTCTCTTATCAGCCAAACTATTAATTGCAATCAACACACCATTCGATTATCTAGTTGTATTTTTGGTACACAAAACAAAATGGAACTATTGTCCTAACTTAGATATGGTTGATACCTTGCTGAATCTTATAGATATGGCAATGTGAAGCAGGCGCTGCTTGCATTAAACCATATGTGTTGTCGCCTGTCAGGTTGTTAGTTTAAATATGCCGAGTGCTGAACTACATCAGGATGTGATCTAGTTATGTTTATTAATATGTATTTTTTGTGGTCCACATTACACATAGTCATTAATCTAAATAAATAGAATGCTGAATCAGCTGTAGCTGTTCACTTAAATAAAACTAAAAGTAATTTAAAGTTATATGCAGACTAGATGAACTACATCTGCTTCAGAATTTGTGACCTCTTTTAACATGTTTAGTTTAATAGGCAAAACGTTGATTTAGTTGTTACCGTGATGGTTTAGTTATAGGTCAAATAGGTCATGGGTCGAAACGGGTCAAATGGAAACACAGGTCAAACGGGTCGTGGGTCAACTGGTTCGGGTTGGGTCAAGATTGCCAAGTTTATGTTGTATTCAGAATAGCTCAGCGAAACACTTTAAGAATGGGCTTATTAGGTTTTCTGTATGAAGGTCACTGTAGTAGTAGTCAAAAGTATGGAATTAACATGGCACTTTTTAATACGATTTAGTTTTGTTGTATATACAAACACTTTCTAATACGTTCTATCTGCAATTTTCTTTGACAGATTTGAAAATGAAATGATCATTAATTTGACTTTTGTTGCAAGATCCCCAATTTTGCTACTGTAAATTGTTGTTTTTGACAGACTCGTTAACATTGTGAACCATATATATGACACTTCAGTCCTAATCCGTTGGTATTCCCATTTCTTTGTATTGCAGAAAAGCATTGGCTAATGCTTTATCAGTCACACCGTAGATGTGGACCCTTGGAAATGCAGGCTTGGGAGCCTTACAGGTAACACATGTTCTAAACTAGAGGTGTTCCATAACGGGCAGCTAGTCAGGTTGGGAAACAAGTCAAATTGGTAAATTTAGTCTGGACTGGATCAGGTTGACCTGCAAACGGGGTCTGTCCTTTTCTTAAACTTGCTAAAAATAATGATTAATGAATGTTGTCAGCCTGTTGAACCCATTAAATATAATGTAACGTAAATTGATCCATTTATAAGTAAAATGCTTGAAATTGCAACCTCTGTATTCGACAGTTAGTTTCTTAACAACGTAAATATTTTCTTCCCTTTGAAAGATCAACAAATTACTGGAATGGGCTCAGTGATATCACCAATGCCAAGGCTTAACATTTACTGCCATCCATATGTTTGAAGCTCAAAAGAATGATAAAGTGTGTTTGTTTTAGTTTGTGCATGTGGTCAATGTGGTGTATTGCTAGTTATTAGTGTTATTTGGAGCTTGTACTTGGATGGATAAAGTCAAGATTTATTATGTATTCGTCATATGGCCTGATTCTCAATTCTAAAGGCAGATTGGAAACGACATCAACTTCATCAAACCCCATCTGTTTTTCTCGAGTTATTCAAAGGCAGTGATGATAACGATATGTACAGTGACGTCTATGGTGTATGTTTTAGCTTCTTTTCTGCTCTAGCAGTTAATAAGGTTGGCGTGTATCTTTTTAGATGTGTTGTTTGCAAGAGTAGTCATACAGTAGGCAAGCGCAATGTATCAACTCATTTGTAATGTCAATGGATCTTCCTTATTTGAATCAATACTATGTTCATTTCGGAAAAGAAGAGCAACAAATTCATTCATGGCTGAAATTATCTCAGAAACTGTAGTGGTTGCCTTGTAGGTTTAACATTGTACGGCTAATGCACTGAACAAGGCTACTAGTAATGGTATCTGATAAATAATTATAAGATAAATCGAGATGGTTCAACATCTTGAGGTCTTCAATCTCTAATGGAATGGAACAAAATAATGACACGTTCAGTTAAAGATAATTTTTGAGTCTACCCATTTGACCCATTTTAGTTTTCGCTGTTCTTTGGTTTGTTTCACAAGAGTGGGTGTACAATCTCTAATGGAATGGAACAAAATAATGACACGTTCAGTTAAAGATAATTTTTGAGTCTACCCATTTGACCCATTTTAGTTTTCGCTGTTCTTTGGTTTGTTTCACAAGAGTGGGTGTACAGTTTCATGTTGAACCCATTTCATATTACTGTAATTTAATTGTTTGACCCAGTTCAGTTTTATCTATATTTTTAGGACAATCCATAACTACACCTTTTTTTGCTAATGAAACTTCCATTAAGTAGTAACTTTGGCAACACTCTCAACTCTAAGTTTCAAGTCTCAAATGTGAATGTACATGTGTTGGACCAACTGTATATCAAAATTGACACATTTTTAATACAGTATACTTGCAATAATAATACAGTATACCAAACATGAGGTTAACTTTCTATAAAGTTGAACCATACACTGCTCGAAACCAGAAGAGGGGGAAGCCTCGAGCTTTCTCATTCAGATACTCAAGAAAAAGTCAAATTTATGAAATTGAAAGTCAAAGAACACGAATAACATTAGGCTGTTCATTAAGGAATCGAACACCAAGTAGAACTTAAGTAGAATTCAGTACCACAAATTGGATTCAAGGAAATGAAACCACACTTACAAACGTGCTTGATACATATGATACGTCACCAAGAAGGTAAACGTACACTTATGCAACAAGAAAATTAAACCACAATTACAAATATCTTTAACAACTTAACATTTATTTAACTACGACATGAACTTCTCCTTGTTGCAGTTTCCTACAACTTCACCATACAAGCTTGATGATAGACCTAAAAGAGTTGAAAAATAAAACCATTTTAGTGATGATTTTTCACAAACTCATGTAAAATCAGATTTTATAAAATGGGAGAACAGAGTACCTTATATATTTTGAAGCACATCGACAATACGCTGCAACTCATTGACAACAATTTCTATTTTCATTCGTTGTGGCGGTGAATCCACAGAGCATGATACTCCAATCTTGATAGTTGCAACCAAACATTCTTCCACTTTCTTTGCATTCGCCTCGAACTTTGCAACACGATTGCATCACCATCAATAACATCGATTACATGATCTGGTAATGCCATGTAAGCAAATTTATGAAGGCTAAGACCTTCAATAAACATGCCGTCTGTCGGCTTTTTCCCAGTCATCACCTCTAGTAATAATATTCCAAAACGTAGACGTCCCCACAACTTGTCATCTCGCTCCCGATACCATACTCTACAAATGAAAACAATTAATTAATTTACAAACTTTAACCTGTAAATAAATATAAGCATCATGGAATAAAAGTGGAATTACCTGGAGGTGCATAACCAATTGTTCCTTTAACCCCGGTTGAGCTGTTTTGGTTTAAGTCTGTACCAAATAGCCGAGCTAAACCAAAGTCTCCAACATGAGCCACCATATCATCATCAAGTAGAATGTTACTTGGCTTCAAGTCACCGTGAACAATCGTTGTTTGGCAGTGATTGTGAAGATAATCAAGTGCGGTGGCAACATCTCTGAGAATATTTATTCTTTGAAGAAGGTTGAGTTTTGATGTATTTGCACTTGAATGAAGCCAATCATGTACACTTCCGTTAGGCATAAACTCATAAACCAAAGCTTCAAAATCATTGCCTTGAAAATCAACACTTGAACATGAAGTTATTATCTTCAACAGATTACGGTGTCTAATATTACGCCATGCCTCACATTCTGCTAAAAAGCTTTTGTGTGCTCCTCGACTTTGAAGATGTAGAACTTTAACTGCAACAGGTTTATTATGATTAGAATCGAGGATTCCTTTGTAAACCGAGCTAAACCCACCCTCCCCAATCAAATTTTCTGTAGAGAACCCATCAGTAGCCTTGAGAAGTTGATGGTATGAAACCTTCATGAACCGTTCACCCCCTGATGATTGAGATGGTTGACTGTTGCGTTTCTTCTTACACAAAAGATACACACAACATAATACGACGAGCAACGTGACTGCAATCACGATGACTAATATGAAGAAAGGAAACCTTTTTTTCTTACTACCCGTCTCCTTGCATTTGGGTAACTCAAGTGTAACCAAACCACCACAAAGCTTATTGTTCCCCAAAACTGAAAATAAATTTGCTTTGGCAAACACTCCTTCAACCGGTACTTCACCCTCAAAATCATTAAAGGATAGGTTCAAATACTCTAAGGATTTCCATTTGCCTAAGAATTGAGGAATTTTACCAGATAAATGATTTTGAGAAAAGTCGAGTACCTCCAATCCTCTTAAGGAACCTAATGAAGATGGTATTATGCCTTGAAATTGGTTGCCACTAAGGTATAACTTTGTAAGGCTAACACACTCACCCAGGCTACTAGTAATGGGGCCTGATAAATTATTATAAGATAAATAGAGCTCACTCAATTTAGTGATGGAAGTTGAAAAAGCTGTTTGGGTAAGTTTCCACTGAGTCTATTGTTTCTAAGGTTTAACACATTAAGTTCTTTACAATTCCCAAGGCTTGATGGAACATGACCTTCTAATTTGTTGTGATCTAAGTAAAGTTCTGTCAACAGTGATAAGTTCCCAATAGCATCAGGGATAGGCCCTGAAAATTGATTGCTATCTAGATCAAGAACTTGTAGCTTTTGTAGTTTACCAACGCTAGTTGGGATGTTTCCTTTGAATCTATTATTTTGTAAAAATAAAGTGGTCAAACCAACTAGACTACCTATACATGAAGGGAGGCTTCCAAATAAGTGATTGTCTCCTAAATGTAGATAGCTGAGTTGATGAGAGAGATTACCTATTGATATCGGAAGCACTCCTATAAGGTTGCAATTTGAAAGATCCAAACTTACTAATCTGGTGCAGTTTTTCAAAGAATCAATAAACTTCATGTCATCAGCTTCTCCGCGTCCATGGAAGTTGTTATCATGTATGGAAATAAAATTAATATCTCTTTGTTTTGAAAAATTGATTGTCAACTTCCCACTAAAATTGTTGTGGCCCATTTCAAGAAGTCCTAATTTTGAACAATTAGAAAGAGAAGGTGGAAGAACACCAGTCAGTTCGTTACCCCATAACTGAAGCCACTCAAGATTTGGGAGCTGATTACCAATTTCTGAAGGAAGACTACCAGTGAGGTGATTTTCAGATAAGGAAAAAGTAACTAGGAGTGAGAGGTTGAAAATGGAATGAGGGATGCTTCCATATAAGTTGCAGCCACCAGAGTAAAATACCTTCAAGCTTTTCCAATGACCCAAGGTATCTGGAATGCTCCCACCCAACGGGTTCCCACCAGCATAGAACGCTTCCATTGATGTAATATTCCCCAAGAAAGGTGGGATTCCACCTGTTAACTTATTGTCGTCAATTACAAGACGAGAAAGTTTCGAGAGTAAACTCATCTCCTTGGGTATGCTTCCAGTTAGCTCATTTTGATAGAGCCAAAGGTCTTCGAGGTTAGAACAATGAGACAAGTTCGTTGGAATGACTCCACTGAACTTGTTTTCATCAAGATAAAGATGACGTAACCTGGAAAGACGACCAAGTTCATGAGGAATGGTTCCTTGAAAGCTGTTGTTCTCGAGCCAAAGCTCACGGAGGAAGCTAAGGTTTCCTACATGAGGAGACAATGAGCCTTCTAAGCTGTTGTAACCAATATAAAGAACAACAAGTTTCGAGAGTAAACTCAGCTCCTTGGGTATGCTTCCAGTTAGCTTATTTAGACCGAGCGAAAGCACTTCGAGGTTAGAACAACGAGACAAGTTTGTTGGAATGACTCCACTGAAATTGTTAATATAAAGATAAAAGCCACGTAACCTAGATAGACGACCAAGTTCATGAGGAATGGTTCCTTGAAAGCTGTTGTTACTGAGAGAAAGGTGTCGGAGGAAGCTGAGGTTTCCCACATGAGGAGACAATGAGCCTTCTAAGCCTTGCGAAACCAACCTTAAAACAGTCACTCGTTTGTGTCGCTTTCCACATGAAATACCACTCCAGTCACAGAAATGAAAGGAATGGTTCCACGAGGTTAGAACTTTGTATGGATCATGGGTGATCTTTGACTTAAATGACAACAACGCGTGATAATCAGTCTCATTACCATCGTATGAAGCAGAGACGGTGGTGGAAGTAAGACATGTTATCGTGAGACCGTAACAAAGAAAAGAAATAAGAGAGGAAGATGATAAGTGAATTATTGCTTGTGGTGACTTCATTTTTGGAAATTTACTTAAAATTTTGAGAACATGCATTGGCTTTTTATACTTAGTTTTGCATGTTAACGTTCCTGGCATGCAAATGGTCAAATAAATGGCTTCCTCAAATTTCTTATCATCTTGAGAATACCAATACTTTTAAGAGATTACTGTATAATATTTACAAATATCTATGTTTAACGTGCACCACACTTAAATTGTGAAGAGAATGGCATCCACAATATCCTTATCAGCTTGAGCAAAACAACATTTGATTGGTAACAACTAGTTTGTATGCATATTAGAAGACTTTAAAGAAGACTTGGGATTGGGAAGAGGACATTATGATTTTTTGTAACATATCAATCATGCAACCCAAGTAGCATGACTAGCATCACCTATGGTTTATCATCCACACATTCCTTCTCAGCTTAACCAAGACAATTTGACTGATAAATAACTATTTTCTACGTGTACACGGAGAAGACTTTTAAGAAGACTTGGGAAATACACTCAAAACTCTAAACATTTTATGAAGAAGAATTAATATATATAAATGAAGAGTATGAAAAATTTTCGGATTTTGTAAGAAAGTATGAAACATTTTATGTGACATGCAATTGATGAAATTAATGGCTTCCAAATATTCCTTATCATCTTAACCAAGACTTTTCATTGAGTATGCAGTTTTTATAGCAATTACTAAATGGCGATAAAGACATCTCTACATTCCATACATAGGACGGACCAATATTTGCAAATAATATGAATAGATTATAATAACGAAAAGTTTAGTATAAGCAATAACTAATAAGAAAGTCATAAATTCCTTTATTATACTTTCTTTGTTGAGACACTTATATAGTACAAGCTTCAAACTCAAGTGACCGATATTTTCTAAATTTAAAGTTTAACGTTCATGACATATAAATGTGAAGAAGGCCATCCACAAATTCCTTATCAGCATGAGCAAAACAATACTTGATTGATAATAACTAGTTTGTATGTATACTCAAAGAAGACTTTAAAGAAGACTTGAGATTTGGAAGACGACATTTAAATTTCATTGTGACATTAATCATGCAACCGAATTTGCACGGTAAGACTGTTGGTTTTATGGATATAAATTAGTAGACGTGAGTTAGGATCGAACTCGAGACTATGGGATTGCACACTTTACGATGAGAATTTAAAGTTAATAATTAAATATAAACGTTATATTTATTTATTTATTAAACGAAATAACTAACGAACGTTAAGTAATTATTGTAATGGACTAACGGGCGTTAAAGGTATTTGGAAAAGGACTTAATTGCAAAAGTTGGGAAGGTTCCGAAATCCCTATGGGATGCTATGAACCGATCGGCCCAAAGAGAAAAGGAAACAACCTCAACTTGTTCACCAAGTTTAGTTGGGTATATAAACAAGGCTAGGGGTTTTATTTTTCCATCTCTTGTGCTCATTAGCTAAACCCTAAAACAGTTTTGTGTGTGTTTATTTGATCCAAACCGATCGTACACCACCTCTTGGTGTCGATCCACTCTTTTCCTATAAACCAAGTTATTTGTTTTATAAAAACTAGCATTACTTTAATTCGGTTTAGTACGTGTGTACAAGAACATAATAATAACATACTTTTGTTATTATCTTGGATTGAATTACAAAACGGTAAGGGGTAATTCACATAATCCTATAAACCCTAATTAGGGTTCATCCTAATTGCTAGTTTGTGGATTTGATTCTTGTTCGCCTAGAATCAAGAAAGGTACGCATATTCTTATTATGTTAATTAATTATTCGTTAATACATCCTTTACGCTTCCGCACTTACTTTGATGTTTATTGTTTATATTTATGATTAGTCATGTTATATAATTCCAACAGTGGTATCAGAGACATTGGTTTTTAATGAGTAATTAATTACATAAACGCGTAATAAAACAAATAATTGTATGTTGTTTAATATGTTTATCTAGGGTTTATGTTTAATTTTTGTTTGGTCGATTTTTAGTTAATTGGGCGCACTCTATTATGGATTTTTTTTGGTGGAAACCCTAACATACATTAAATTTTTTAGGGTTTTGAAAATTGTTTGCTAACCTTATTAAAACCTAGAATTAATATATTAATTACGTGATTAATTCATGAATAAATTTGTTATGTGTTATGGAATTTTATATGCGATCTTGTGACTTATTTGTATAAATTGTTATGATATCCATGATTATACATGCATGTTAGACATGGATAAGTTTCTTTGATATTATTTAATTGTTAAGATATATTTATTTACGATAAATCTTGAATTGGGAAGACTCAATTATATATATATATTAATGAATCAATTATGTGCAATTTGGTATAATTTAATTAAGGGTTTACATAATCGATTCATCGATGTATGTGGTTCACTTTCTATTGAGAGTGAAAACCCTAAATTAATATATACATTAATTTAACCTAGACATTGATTATTAATAGGGTTTTATCGAATAAGTTGTATGTGGCTACTTGTTTACACGTATAAATTGTTTATTATGTGCGCATTGTTTTTAGTAGTTTATTTTTATTTATTACTTGTTTGTTTATTATGTTAGACAGCTTTTAAGCAAAGGGTAATTTTGAATAGAAAAATAATACGGACTAAACAATAGCGAAATTTGATTTGTTTTGGAAGAGTTAAGTTTTCAATAGTTTAATTGATTGGTGACTTTGGTACAATGGTGAACGGCTCACCCATTCGAATGAAGTATAAAGGGTTATTTAAGAAGTGCGACAGTCACACCGAATGGATGTCTAAGGTTATGCGTTTAAACACCGTCCTCTCCTCTCTGAAGTTCGAATGGAGCTACTTAGTAAGCCTTAAAATGTACAAGCTCATCTTAAGGGCGAATTAGTTTTAATTCCATGCGCCACTTGGTGGTAATTATCCCAAACACTAAGTGTTTACACTTATGCAAAAGTACGGTATAATGGATGATAATTAACACTAAATTCCTTGATTGGTGAACCCAATACCTCAATCAAAACTTTGATAATTTGATCTTTATGAATTGGTAATAAAAGTTTTTTATTAAAATTATGCTACAAGATGAATGCATGACATCTTTGTACATCTTTGATTTGACCACATAAAATCAAAACTACTACCCTTTTAAATTAAGAATATGCCATCTAATTAAAAGGAACACTTGAAGTTGCAATTTACGTCATGAGAGTACTTGGCGAGATTGTGATGGAAAGGTAAATCTCTATGTAAAGTCGACCTTACATGGACATATTTGCGCTTCTTTAAGTTAGACACTTAAGTTGAGTAGGAAGTGAGACCGGACTCAATGGCATAAGATGGGATGAAACATGTTTATATTTGCAATAGCATTGGAAAATATAAATCCCATAATGATCTAGGAGTTGGAAATTGTTTGCCAATTAATGTACGACAAATTACCTTATTATATGCGTTCGTTACTAGCGGATCAACCGATGTAATGAACCTATGATAATTGGATCCTAGTTTTCGAGAAAATTCTATGGTTATATGAATATTACCTTGGGTATTTTATTTTCTTGAAAAGTTTAATTATCGAAAATACTAAAATTGAATTTTGCTAATTCTTTAAATGTATTAATGCAACATTAAACCGTAAACGAAGGTTATTCCTATATTGGTAAATTGATCTACACCTGTAAGGGTTTTTGGTAGATTCAACTTTACTAAAAGAATAAACCTAGTCCTCTTTTCTAAGAAAGAGTGAGATTCAATCCTATTCCTTTTCATGAATGAAGAAAGGTATGATAGGACAATTAGAATTGTCTAAATTCTAAATACGTAACTTGTAAGCAAATTTTAATAGTTAAGAAAATTGCATATTTTATGAGTTATTAAATTAGAAGCTGGACTAATTACTGTATAATTGGTAAAAGACAAACTAGCATATTTTATCTAGTTATTGTGCTTTGACCATTTAAAAGTACTACTTACAATTGTTGGAATAGTAGAACTATTAAGAAAGAAATTGCATGCCCAATTATTTCAAGTTAATAGCATTGATGAATAATTCATCATCTACATAGTAGAATACATTCTTTTAAGTACATAAGTAATTGTTATGTATGGACTTTCTCAAAGGTGTAGGAAGTAAATAGTACACTATTTTCTTTCATCGCTAATGAAACACTTACAATGTTGTCAAATCCATGGGAGTGTTGTGTTCTTATTATTGAATAAGGAATTAATGTAATGATCTCTTATTCAGCTGGGAGTTACAAGCTTTGTCATCTTGGTAGTAACCCGATTATCTCTAGAATGTCTTAAGATAATTACTTTCCAATTGTAGTCACTTATGTTTTCAAGGATAGTCATGTACGCTTCCTTATTAGACAATGAAGTGGTTCTACATCTACTAGTTATGCTAATATCAATGACACAATCATATTAGTCATATAAACAAACATATGTCGTGTTGTTTATTCGCTACATGATGTTGTTCCATGCACAAGTGGGAGAAATCTATATTGTGCAAGGTACAACATATAAGTATATGATTTAAAGGATTCTCTTGATCGCAAGGTAAGAGACTAACGTTCTAATATAACTTGTACATATCTAATTCAAGAAACACTTGGTGTTGCAATTTACGTCATGTCGAACTTGGCGAGATTGCAAGAACAAAGTAAATCTCTATGTGAAGTCGACCTTGCATGGACATATTTGCGCTTCTAAATTAGACAAGTATTTAGAATATGTGTCAAGATGATAGATATAAGACTACTTCAAATTAAATATTTATGTATTATTAGAATGACATAAATAAATGAAGTAATCTAATACTACTTTAATTTGTATATTTATGAATTTTTGGAATGACATAAATAAATGAATAAATAATGTAGTCCTACATTATTGTGAAGTAAATAAATTAACTTGAAATTATAATTGAAACTAAGAGTTGTGTTCATAATTACTTTAGTTAAACATGTTTATGATTCATTGTAAAGACATAAACATAAAGTCTTTTAAGACTTATAATAAAGTAAGTCGTTAACTTGTTATGTCTTTTAATTAAGACATATACAAGAAGTCATTGAGTTGATCAATGATTTATAACGTTAAATGGGAGTATAACAGTTTATGTTTCTTGTTGAAACATAGATATGAAGTGACTTGGTTAAAAGGTACTTGTGTTATAAAGCATGTAATTGGCTTGGAAAGTCTATTATACCATTAAGTTGACTTAGTTGGTAAATAGGTAAGCCAAAAGGAATATGTTTATCTTATATATTGTTAGATTGTCTTACAATATTAAATTCTAATGAATACCACAAGTTGATGGTATGTTCAGTTAGGAGAATCAAACTCTATTTGATTTGTTTGATTCATGATAACCATAACTTCTTTCTTAAAAAGTAACAAGGTTAGAATATTGAGTATGGATTGAATATACTCAATATGACTCCAACCTAGAAGATTAATAAAACACCATTTCATTATGGAATGTGATGAATCACATTATGTTTTAAAGTTGAAGATTCTGAATTTGTTAAACTACTTATGAATAGGTTATTAACAAACTAATGTCAAGAATTATCAATGTGTATTTGTAATGTCCCAAATAGAGAACAATGTAGTTTTGCTCTAATTGCTAAGTATATATAGATAGTCTATATATTACAAAAGGCAAGTGGGAGTTTTTATCTTGAAAGATAAAATTACAAGATACATAATCTTCTAAAACACACTAGTAAAGATCATGATGAGGTTAGACATGTAATTGATAGACCTCATGATGATGGAATTTTCATTCATAGATCTGCAAGGATATCTCGATATTTGACTTATATGTCGAGAAATATGAGTTACAGGATTATAGTAAACCCGATAATCATTATGATGGATTACCAAATTTTGAATTAGGAAAATTACTCATACTATGAATGTTAAAGATCTTTGTCCATAAAGACAATCAATTTTGGAAATTTGGTTTATCTTAATAGTTAGACTAGAGAATGGAAATGAGTTTCTTCAAAGAGATGAAAACCCTAGTGGTTTGAATTTCTATGTAGAAATCATATGGACAATATTGTACACATATTTAATGCATGTTTCATGACAAGATTATTGATCACACTTAAGCAATTAATTATGATTGAATATTCTTTTCTAGACACATTAAATATATAAAGATGATAATTGTCATACTTGTTTTCATTAATATGAAATATGACAATGGAATATCAAAACTCTTTCTTGAGAAATTACTTGAGCGAGGACGGTAAGTAATTGAAAGGTTTTTTGAATTCATATAATCTTTGAAAATGTACGAAGTGCAAATAATTCATGAATGGATAAATGCATGCATCTATGAAATTATTCTTATGTTTAATTATTAAATCTCATTTTCGATTTGTAATTAAAATAAGATAAATTTTAAGTATTCCTGAAAGCTAGTGGGAGTATTAATGTTAAGGTTTTAAATCTTATATGTTGTATAACATATGAGAAGTAACATTCCTTGTAAGCTAAATGTTAAGTCTTAGATTAGATGTAACTTCACTTGTAAGATTTAAGAATTAAAACATACAACCTTGAAATATATGTTTATTGTTAATAAACATGTGCAGTAAAATAAATGATTCTAATAAAACATGATATATCATTTGGGAAATTGATAAATATCTTTTGACAAGATAGAACGTGAATGAATTCTAAGTTTGAATGTAGATTCATCATGTACATCATGTAGTGTATTAAAATTGTTGTATCATTCTTGAATAAGAAGTGATTTGACAACATTGATATCTAATTAAAAGTTATTAGATAACTTGTGTAATGAATATTCTAAAAGAATTACATCCTCAACCTGGAATTGCTCCTAGATTCTATGGATGAACAATATGTCAAATGTTGTGCAAATTGTCATCAGCTTTAAACTTGAAAGTTAGGAAAGCATCAAACATTACACAATAAGATATTAAAGTTTACGAAGTTTTAATGAGCATATTGTTGTTTGTATACAATGATCTTTGGTTTAATTGAGATGACACTCAATACTAGTCATGGTAGGATTTCATCCTTGTTAATGGCCATGTGAACTGTTTGTGCTACTAAGAGCACAGTTGCATTATACATTAAAAGAATAAGAATACTTTAAACTTTAAAATGTTTGAAAGTTTAAATTGTCATAAATTGGTGATAGAGGATGTCACACACTTTATGAATTATTATGTGGATTGTTGAATGCACACATACAAGGACTTCATTGAATTCTTGAAATAAGTATTCTCAAAATTACGATAGATCAAGTTGGTTGATTTATGACTTGTCATACAAGTATGATTGTCATTACTTGAGGCATAATTCATCAACTGAAATTTTCATGCATTGATCTATTTGGTATTTGGATAAGGGATGTTAAACAATTGTTATAATAAATCAAATACTTGGTATGTTTGATTTTATAATATATTGTATCCTATATTTGCATGTTTAATCCGTGAATAAATTTATTTATTCTAAATCGTCTGTTGTCAATTAATGATATGGGAGTATCATTAAATTAAGACAAATCGAGAGATATGGTAGAATATACTTGAAAGTATATTGATGAGAATGCATACCAATTTGATAATATTCAATGGATTGAATATAGGACTTATCCCAACTACATAATTTACTTTGTGGATATTGTTATAAGAAAATTATGAATAGTTATCCTCGGACTTGAGATACCGGATAAGTGTCATGAATGTAGTGCACTTCGTGGAACAACTTAACGCTATAACGAATCGGTAGTCATAAGGGTTGTTTCAAGTGTTGCAAAGTTCGTGGGTTATTCTCGTAGTCAAGATAGAATTTGTTCCTTCAAATTTATTTTGAGTTTAATCTTCTGGGCCCTCGTAGGGTTCACAAGATGTTTGTGTGGCCACACCCAAAATCTCCCCGAATATGTTCGAAGATTTGGTAATCTTGCTCAATCACTTATAACGAGAAATGAATAGTTGGATAAAGAATGACTTAATTCCATATCTTTATTTAACATGGTGTTAGAAACAAAAGGATAATAATAATGAGAAATCATTAAAAGGTTTTACAGAGCCTTGCTCGAGTTGTACTAGAGGCATCAAGTGTTGCTAGACGCTAACCGAATGTGATCACTCTATTAAGATATATCCAAGTGGAGCTATTGGTTTTATGGATATAAATTAGTAGACGTGAGTTAGGATCGAACTCGAGACTATGGGATTGCACACTTTACGTATGAGAATTTAAAGTTAATAATTAAATATAAACGTTATATTTATTTATTTATTAAACGAAATAACTAACGAACGTTAAGTAATTATTGTAATGGACTAACGGGCGTTAAAGGTATTTGGAAAAGGACTTAATTGCAAAAGTTGGGAAGGTTCCGGAATCCCTATGGGATGCTATGAACCGATCGGCCCAAAGAGAAAAGGAAACAACCTCAACTTGTTCACCAAGTTTAGTTGGGTATATAAACAAGGCTAGGGGTTTTATTTTTCCATCTCTTGTGCTCATTAGCTAAACCCTAAAACAGTTTGTGTGTGTTTATTTGATCCAAACCGATCGTACACCACCTCTTGGTGTCGATCCACTCTTTTCCTATAAACCAAGTTATTTGTTTTATAAAAACTAGCATTACTTTAATTCGGTTTAGTACGTGTGTACAAGAACATAGTAATAACATACTTTTGTTATTATCTTGGATTGAATTACAAAACGGTAAGGGGTAATTCACATAATCCTATAAACCCTAATTAGGGTTCATCCTAATTGCTAGTTTGTGGATTTGATTCTTGTTCGGCTAGAATCAAGAAAGGTACGCATATTCTTATTATGTTAATTAATTATTCGTTAATACATCCTTTACGCTTCCGCACTTACTTTGATGTTTATTGTTTATATTTATGATTAGTCATGTTATATAATTCCAACAAAGACTAGCATCACCTATGGTCTATAATCACGAAGACTTTTAAGAAGACTTGGGATAGGGTTTTAACGCTAGTTATGCAACCTAGTCTATTATCCACATATTCCTTCCAAGCTTGGCAAAGACAATTTGATTGATAGTAACTATTTTCCATGTATAATGGATCACATGATACTTCTAAAAAGACTTGGGATATGGAAGACGTACTACACATATATTGTATATCGTAGTTGCAAGAGTATTATAAAATGTAGATTGACATAAAAGCTAAACACATCTACTTAGCGTGTTTCCAATAGGTGTGTTTAAACAAAAGTCGAAAGCTAAACCCTCGTGGCTAGACACTATTCTTCAAAAACGGTCGCCACACACTGTTTCTTATTAAGTTTCCTAAGTGCAATTATCAGATGTTCAAAACATGGATATATAGTTTTATAAAGTAGCAACAAGGAACAACAAACAATTAGCAGAAACAAAATCAATGGATGAATGTGATGGCAACAACATATATAATAAGTAGATGTGTGATATATACATGTGTTGTGCATGTAAGTTTGGGGTTTACAAGTATTGGCTTTTTATCCTTAGGTTTGCATGTTAACGTATGTGACATGCAACCTGGTGAAATGAATGGATTCCACAAATTCCTTATCATCATATCGACCAAGACTTTTAAGAAATTCGATATTTTCAAATATTAATGTTTAACGTTCGCCACACTTAAATTGTGAAGAGAATGCCATCCAAGAATTTGTGGGATAGAAATCTGGTGGTGGTCTTGGGTACTAGTAATTTTGGTTACTGTCAAATGGTTGGTAAGATTATAAGGAATGATATTGGGTTAGATTCCACTTCTATAGTGGTGGTAAGATTATAAGTTTTGGTTATATAAGATTAACTTCCAGGTTAAACCTTGAGCAACAACACATATGAGTGTCTTCAATAGTAACTATTTGCTGCTCTTTAAATATTTGAAGTTATTGTTTTGAAATAATAATATGATACATATATGTTCTATTATCTGTTCTTTGTGGGATAGAAATCTGCTGGTGGTCTTGGATACTAGTAATTTTGGAATTTGTTGGTTACCGTCTTTTTGGTCTTGGCACTTAGCTGGTTGGTATTTATGTTTGGGTTTTGGTTATTTCTTTGCTGTTAAAAATCTTGTTAAGATGGTTGGATTTCATTTTGGCTACTTTGAAGAGTGTTTGGCAGATCATGGAACGAATGGTGTTTGGATTTCAGTAGTCTAATCCAGAAGTGGAATTTGAAGAACTGGTGGAAGGTCTCAGGGACCACTTAATGCAGAAAATTCACAGCGACCACTTAATTTAAATAAAATTATTAGAACAAGATATTGGCTTTTTATCCTTAGTTTTGCATGTTAACAGTCTGTGATCGACATGCAACAGGTGAAATGAATTCCTTCCACAAATTCCTTATCATCATGACCAAGACTTAAAAGAAGACTTGGGATAGGGAAGACTTTATGCAACGTTCGTGACACGCAAATGGTGAAGAGGATGCCATCAACAAATCACCAAAGCCTTTTAAGAAGACTTGGGATAGGGAAGACTTATAACACTAATTATGCAACCTATGGTCTATCATCCGCACATTCCTTCTCAGCTTGGCCAACACAATTTGACTGATAATAACTATTTTCCATGTATAATCACATGGGACATTTAAGAAGACATGGGATATGGAAGACTACACTTATATTGCATATATCGTAGACAAGTAACTGTAAGTGAAATAGATCGTATAACATCATGAAGAAGAATTAATATATTTAAATGAAGAGTATGGATTTCCATATTTTGTAAGATAGTATTAATAACAGTTGCTTAGTTTTCTTAAAAGGTTAAGGAGAAAATTATTTAAAAAAATACTTATGGTGTGATGGCGACGACACAACCGTGTTCGCCAGAACATATGAAAAATACTTTACCCAAATGAATAAGGTTATATGATGGAATTGGATATCTGTTCTTTGTGGGATAGAAATCTGCTTGTGGTCTTGGATAGGATACTAGTAATTTTGGAATTTGTTGGTTACCATCTTTTTGGTCTTGGCACTTAGCTGGTTGGTATTTATGTTTGAAAGGTCCAAAATGATGTTATAAGGAATGAATGGTGTTTGGACCAGCTCAATATCAAGGTTTCAGTGGCCTAATTCAGAAGTGGAATTTATAGACCGTGTAAAGAGTTTTGCTATGTTTAATTGTGGTGTTTCGAAGGTAATTTGAGAGGAAATATGTTTTGATGTTTAAAATTCAAGACAAGATATCGTAATGGTGGTAAGAGTATAAATTTTCGTTAATGGGTAATTATTTGTGCAGGATATATAGTGTTTAGGTGATGGGTTATATAGTGATATGGGTCGGTTTGGTATTAGTTTTGGAGGGAAGTGGTTGTTTTGTAGATCGTGGGCTCGACATATCCTAACTGGAAGACTAAAGACATTTTTAAGTTTTATAACTATTGTTTTTTGTTTGTTAGCTTACTAGCCTATACGCCTGTGAAATTCACAGGTAGCTAATATAAGTTGTTGAATAACTTTGAAATACAAAGTTATAGTTTATGAAAAAGTAGCAAACAATTTTGTAAATCCATAACTTAATTTGGAATTTAGAACCGTTGCAAATTAAAAGGAAACCTTTCAATAAGAAATCATGCGGTAAATCCATCACTTAAATTGGAACCTTGCTGTAAGAAACTATACATTCAAATGAAACATTGCAATAAGAAATTACACTCAACTTAACTGTCAATGTTTGGATTCCAAAAGTACAAAAGAAACATTTCTAAATAAAGTCAAGATACAACAGCAGCATCTAACAAAAACTGACTTGTACAACCCTTTTAAGCACAAGTTACAACTGCATAATGCACACTACATGTTACCTATTTTTCCATCGAACAACCCAAATAACCAAACCAAACTCCCAAGTTCAGAAATTTTGTACCTAAATGGAACAAACACCATCAGTACTTGGACCATTGTCGATATCCATTTTATCGGCTTCCTTAACATCTGCTAAAACATGTAGAAACTCGGGAGGAATAGCTGCAGGGTCGAGGTCTAGACAACCCTTTGGAGCGTTTGCAGATTCTTGACCTGAGAGCAAGTATGAAGGTATTTGATGCTGTTGGAATTTTATACTCATAACAATTATACATAAAACAAATACATCATCAAAGCAGCAGCGGAAGACAATATAATAATATATGTAAGTAATTAACCGAATAAGAAAACGCGTGCACTTTTAGCAATTCAAGTAAACCAAACAAACTTTGAACTAGAACAAAACCCAAAACCCTAACTTTAGGGTTTAACAATTCGACCACCACAATAAATCGACCACCAAGATCACAAGCTCAACGTGCTTGTTCTTCGTTCTTGTACACACGCACTAATAGCGATTTGATGTGGAGAAGCTAGTTCCTTGAATCACTAATAAACCAAACACTTTATCTTTGAGTTAGACAAAATCGAAAACCCTTGGGGTTGGGAGTTTCGACCGCCACACAAAGAGGAGAGGAGAAGGAGAAGAAATTAGGTTATTGGTGATCCAAGATTAGGTTATGAATGAATACAATGAATTGTATTTATAGGTAACTTATCTTGGTGACCAAGTTTGTGTGGGATTGGGTTTGAAACCCCCACCGATCGGCCTATTCATCCCAAAGGGATTCTAGAACTTTCCGACATCTAATTTCATTCTTAGTCCTTCTAGTTAATATTTAACGACCGTTAACCAAACCTCGTTAATTATTTAACTATCGTTATGTTTTATTTAGTGATTAATAATTAATAATAATAACGTTTTATTTATATTAATTATGTACATCAATTCTCATACGTAATGTGTGCAATCTCAAGTCTCGAGTTCGAATCCGGACATACTATTATTTAAATATCCATTAAAACCTTTCAGCCCCACTGGATATTACTAAATATAGTAATGACATTGGTTAGTCTAGCTTTCACACGCCAACGCCCCGGATCGAATCGAGCATGGTCTCCTCGAAAACCATTTAATGATTCATCATTTTACTTATCCTTTTGTTACTAATACTACATTAACTATGAATATGGATCAAGTCATTTCATAAGTTAATATTCTGCTTTCGTTGTATATGATTGAACAAGATTACCAAATCATCCGAACGTATTCCGATAGATCTTGGGTATGGCCATACAAACATCTTGTCAACCCTACGAGGGCCCAAATATAGTATTATGCTTTGAAACAAATTCAAAGGAACAAATTCTCTTGACTACAAACATAACTCATGAATTTTGCAACACTTCCGAAAATAGCCCTTATAACTACCGCCACGGATAGCGTTAGACTATCTTACACAAATGCACTACATTCATATCGCTTATCCGGTATCTCAAGTCCGAGGATAAACACTTCATGATATACTTAATGATAAAATCCAAAAGTATCATCATGTAAAGTTGGGATGAGTCCTATATTCAATTCATTGAATATCATGTGAATCTGTATGTCCCACGCATCAATATACTTTAAAAGTATATTCTACAAAACTCGATTTGTCTTAATTCAATGACATTCCCACATCATTGATCGACAACGGACTATTTAGAATAACATAAGTTACTCACGGATTAAACATGCAAATATAGGATATAATATTAAGAAAATGAAAAATAAACATAAACAACTATTTTATTTCATTAAAGTAATATTTGTTCATAACATCCTTTATCCAAATACTAATCACAGATCTGCATGAAACTACTAGCTAAACGAAGTCCTATCCCATCAAGATGGTCAAGAAGTTTATCTTTTGGCAAAGGCTTCGTAAAGGGATCACTAGATTTTCATCCGTATGAACTTTGAGTAGATTGATTTCACCTATGTCGACTTGTTCTCTAACATAGTGATATCGACGAGGAAAATGTCCGCGCCTTCATGACCTGTGCTCATTGGCAAATGTTATTGCAGCAGAGTTGTCACAATACACATTTAAAGGTAATTCGATTGAGGCATTACTCCGAGTCCCGAAATGAATTTCCTAATCCAAACAACTTCCATCGCAGCTTCAAGCGACTATGTACTCATCAGAATAGACATCGCAACCGTTGTTTGCTTCTTGCTCTTCCAACAATCGCTCCTCCATTAATGACAAAGACATAACCCGTCGAGACTTCAGATCATCTTTATCGCTTTGGAATGACGATCGCAAAAACTCAGAACATCAAGTTCTCGATCCGATTTCCTCCATACACTAGAAACATTTCTTTAGTAGCCCTTAGATACTTAAGAATGTTCTTACAACTGCCGATGTTTCACACTGGGTTCGTTGATACCGACGGTAATGTTCGTGCAAACGCCACATCGTGCCTTGTACATCTCACAAGATACATGATAGATCCTACACCAAGCATAAGGAACTTTCCTCATGTATTCCACCTCCTCAAGCAGTGTTGACGCGCATAGTTTATTACTTAAGCCATGTTCAACTTGCATCGGCAAATATCCCTTCTTGGAATTTTGCATACTAAATCTCTTCAAGATTTTATCAATGTAAGCACTTTGGCTTAGTCCAATTAACCGCCTTGATCTATCTCTATAGATCTTGATTCCCGAATAAATGTCGCTTCCCTAAGTCCTTCATAGAAAAGCACTCCAAGATAAGACTTTACATCTTGCATACTTGGAATGTCTTTTCCCATGATCAATATGTCATCGACATATAAGACAAGGAAAATAACATTACTCCCACTAGCTTTGTGATACACACATGGCTCATCAAGATTTTGAGTGAAACCAAATTTCTTGATTTCTTCATCAAACTTCTTGTTCCATTGCCTTGATGCTTGCTTCAACCCATAAATGGATCTTTGAAGTTTGCATACACGCTCGAAACTTTGGATTCACAAACCCTTCAGTCGCGCCATATAGATGTCCTCATCTAGGCGACCGCTTAAGAAGGCGCTTTGACATCCATTTGCCATATCTCATAGTCATAGTACGCAGCTATGGCTATAAGAATCCTAATAGCTCTAATGTCCGCACACAGAGAAAATGTCTCCTCGTAGTCTACCCCATAGGTTTGAGTATAACCTTGAGCTACAAGACGAGCTTTATAGGTGTGTGCATTGCCATCCATGTCGGTCTTTATCTTAAAGAGCCACTTACTTCCAACTACCTTAGCATTTGGAGGTAAGTCAACCTCTATCCGACTTCGTTATCTTTCATGGATTGCATTTCCCATTCATTGCAACTCGCCATTTTTCCTTTTCGGGACTCATCATGGCAACTTTATAGTTAGCGTGTTCACCAAGATCCCCTAACATATTTTCCTCGCCTTCTACGTTGAGACATAGACGCCAGTGCACGCGTAGTCCTGAAGATCTACGAATGGGAACCACTTCAATCTCGTGTGGAACGCCTGCACTTTCGTGTTCTACTTGAGGTTGGCTAGTGTTCTCGAAGGTGTTGTATCTTCTTGATCATCTTCCGGATCATATACTCTCCCACCGAATTCATGAGATATGAGATCCTTTTCAAGAAAGTCTCCATACCTAGCAACAATTACTTTGTTTTCGGTGGAAAGTAGAAGTAGTAACCCATCGCTTCCTTTGGGTATCCTACGAAGACACACTTAACAGATCTTTGTTGCGACTTATCGCCAGAGTCACGCTTAACAAACGCCTCACAACCCTGCACCTTTAAGTAAGACAAGTTGGGAGGTTTCCATACCACACTTCATAAGGAGTCTTATCAACCTTCTTAGTTGGAACCATATTCAATATGCGAACAGTAGCTTCAAAGCATAATCCCAAAAGGATAAGGGAAGAGTAGTAAGATTAAACATCGATCGCACCATGTCTAGCAATGTACGATTCCTTCTCTCGATACACCATTTTGTTGTGGAGTATAAGGAGATGTGAGTTGTTGGACAATACCACACTCACTAGATAATCTTTAAACTCTTGGCTTAAATATTCACCACCTCTATCGATCGAAGAGCTTTAATCTTCTTTCCTAGTTGCGTTCTACTTCACTCTTAAAACCTTAAATGTTTCAAAGACTTCATGTTTATGTTTAAGTAAATAAACATAACCATAACGATCGAAATCATCAAGAAGGTTAAGAAGTAGCTAGCACCCTTTCTTGACACATGTCTTAGTGGTCCACATACGTCAAGATGTATCACACCAAGAAGATCGAAGCCCTTTCTAAACTATTTGTAAAGGTTTCTTGGTCATCTTCCCGGATATGCAAGATTCGCATTTATCAAATGATTCATCATTGATGTCTTGCAAAAGCCCATCGTGTTGCAAATTGTTGCATGCGTTTCTTGCCTATATGAGCAAGTCTACAATGCCAAAGAAATGAAGAATCCAAATCACTTTTGATTCTTTTATTATTGATGCTAAAGATGTAATTATTTTTATCAACAACATTATCATGCAAATCAATTTCAAACACACCATTTATCGGAATAACATTAAAGTAAAAACATCATTTAAAGAAAGAAATTCCATAATCAAGAAATGTATGAACGAAACCAATATCTTTTAACAAGGAAATGTAAACGACACCCTAACAATGGAAGGTGCGAATGACAATCGTTTAATGACAAGACTAAACCCGAAGGTAAAACTAAATCAAACGTGCCTATAGCTTCAACGATCGCATGTGCTCCATTACCCACGGTGTATTGTCGTCCATAGGCAAGCTTCCTTGCTCCTCTAAGTCCTCGCAGTGTATTACATATGTGAATACCACATCCAAGATCATATACCCGTGAATTTATTTTATGAGGAAAAGCAAATAATTCTATCATCAAAAGAGTACTCAAGCATCGCCACAGTGCCATGATTTTTATACCTCTTATTGCGCAACTCATCAAGGTACAATGGACAATTCCTCTTCCAAAGGTCCAACCTCGGTGCGTTGATGACAAGCCCGATCCTTCTTCGGATTCTCACGCTTTTGGGAGGGTACTTGGGTTCTTGCCGATAAGTCATAACTTGTTTTCCTTATCGCCTTTACCCTTACCTTTCCCTTTCTTGTTCGCTAGCGGCTTATTAGGCTTAGAAATTCTACCCTTCCGGATGGTCAAAACCGCAGTGTAGAGGCCTTCTTGGGCAAACCTTTTCGTAATCAATGAGCATTGCATGTACCTCATCGATTGCCTTCCCTGCAATGCATATTATAATTGCGCACGAAACCATCAAATTCCTTGTTAAGGGATCCGTTGATCGTGCCAATTTGTATGTCATTAGGGTAGACATAGTTCAAACGCCCAACCGGTCCATGTAACTCATCATTTCCGCACGTGGGCGCCATGTGTTTCCCATCTCCTTGCTTGCAACTATGAAGAGCATCAATCAAGTCATACTGACTCACACACACAAGCTTTTCAAACAACCTTTGCAATTCTTCCAAGATGAGATTAGGGAAGTAATTCTCAAATTGCTTTTGCAAGCTTGAGTTCATACTCCCGAGCATAATGCAAAGCGACCTCATTATACTTGTCATACTCAGATTGCCATGCACTCGTGCTTCAAAGAAGAGCATCACCGCAGTTCGGGAGGACAAGGCGTAGTCAAATAATTGAGTCTTTTGGCAACCTCAAGACAATTTCGAGTTGCCGATACCAATCATTGAAATTGCGCTACAATAATTCTCTCGATCAAACATAGATTTGAACGACGAGGCTAGTGCAAGAGATTCACTTGAGCCATTTCTACGTAAATAAAAGTTCAAAAGTTAGTACTTTCGATAAGTAAACATTCAAGAAAATAAAATACCCTTTGGTCAATATTCATATTAACCATAGTATTTTCCTTGAATTTTGGATCCTCATTATCATAGTTCCACCACATCGGTTGATCTCGCTAGTGGTGAAAGTATAGAATAGGTAATCGTTGAAAACGATAATTGACAAACAAGTTTTCAATTCCAAAAATTATGGGATTTACAATTTTGCCAAAACAATTAATGCAAAACGTAAGCATGTTTTATCCCATCTTATGCCTTAAGTTATAGGTCTCACTAACTAACTTAATTAAGTTGTCTAATTTAGAAACCGCAAATCATAAAGTCGAGGTCTCACACAACAAAATAATTCACCTCGTTATTGTAATCTAGATCAAGGTCTCACATAACTAAATTACAACTTCAAGTGTTTCATATCATTAGATGGCATAAACTTAAATTTAAAGGGTACAATTTTTGATGTGTAATCAAAACTTATGTATAAAGAAGCATGCATACAACTTTATAACATAAAATTTTCAAAAACTTACTAAAAGATTTTAATTGCTAAGATTGAATTCTACAAAGTTTTAATCGATGCGTTGAGAAACTTACAACTTTGCACTAAGATGCTTCGTACATAGAATGGTTATACTAGGTAGCTCCAATCGAACGCATTGTAGGGGAGAGGACCGTGTAAGTCAAGCATAACCTTAGACATCCATTCGGTGAGACTATGCTCACTTCTTAAATACCCTTTATAGTTTGTTCTAGTGGGTGAGCCGTTCTAACCATTTAGTACAACGCATCATCGATTAAAAGTTCAAGAATAATTCTTAGATAACAAATCAATTTCGCCATTATTTAGTCCATTTAATTTTCTATTCATAAAAACCCTTTTGCTTACTAACATGTCAAACAATATATAAACAAAAAGCATTTTAATAAAAATTAAACACACTCAAATAATATAAACATATAACTAAACAATTTAACATATGTAAAACAATTAGCCACATGCATAATTATTTCAATAAACTCTAATAACAATTTAGGCGTAAATAAATGCATACATTAACTAGGACTTTCATCTCGCAAGGTAGATGAGCCACATACATCGACAAGTCGATTGCGTAAGTCAAGTTAATAGTATACCAATTAGCACATAACTAATTTTATTAGTTATAATTGAGGTCTTCCCAATTTTATAATTATTAAATAAATAAAACATGTGTGTATCACTTAACAATTAATCAATATACAATAAACAATACTCCATGGCAAAACATGCATGTTC
Source organism: Chrysanthemum lavandulifolium (assembly GCA_022545495.1). NCBI lineage: Eukaryota > Viridiplantae > Streptophyta > Magnoliopsida > Asterales > Asteraceae > Chrysanthemum > Chrysanthemum lavandulifolium. The sequence goes on from CM040241.1 coordinate 10,056,385, forward strand.
CACCATGGATTCCGTGATAACAATTATCACCCAAGATACGCATATTACATGGCACATAACAATTATTCATTAATTAACCACATAAAATTAGCATGCAATCCTAGGGTTTCTACAAGTTTTACAAAATTAAAACCTAATTAAATAAATATTAGGGTAATCGACCCATATATATAAAAATTAGGGTTTCAATTCAAAACCCTAGAAACCATAAAAACATGCAAATAATCATAAAGATTCAATTTTATGTGTTTCGTAATTAATTACATCATATTAACGGCTCGTGATGCCACCGTTGGAATTTTATACTCATAACAATTATACATAAAACAAATACATCATCAAAGCAAGCAGCGGAAGACAATAGGAATAATATATGTAAGTAATTAACCGAATAAGAAAACGCGTACCCTTTTAGAATTCCAGGTAAACCAAACAAACTTTGAACTAGAACAAAACCCAAAACCCTAACTTTAGGGTTTAACAATTCGACCACCACAATAAATCGACCACCAAGATCACAAGCTCAAACGTGCTTGTTCTTCGTTCTTGTACACACGTACTAATAGCGATTTGATGTGGAGAAGCTAGTTCCTTGAATCACTAATAAACCAAACACTTTATCTTTGAGTTAGACAAAATCGAAATCCCTTGGGGTTGGGGGTTTCGACCGCCACACAAAGAGGAGAGGAGAAGGAGAAGAAATTAGGTTATTGGTGATCCAAGATTAGGTTATGAATGAATACAATGAATTGTATTTATAGGTAACATATCTTGGTGACCAAGTTTGTGTGGGATTGGGTTTTGGAAACCCCCACCGATCGGCCTATTCATCCCAAAGGGATTCTAGAACTTTCCCGACATCTAATTTCATTCTTAGTCCTTCTAGTTAATATTTAACGACCGTTAACCAAACCTCGTTAATCATTTAACTATCGTTATGTTTTATTTAGTGATTAATAATTAATAACAATAACGTTTTATTTATATTAATTATGTACATCAATTCTCATACGTAATGTGTGCAATCCCAAGTCTCGAGTTCGAATCCGGACATACTATTATTTAAATATCCATTAAAACCTTTCATAAAAATCTGGATCTGGGACGTCAGCCTCGTCACTCTTTGAGTAGCCGTTGCCATTTCAGCAACTTTTTCGCTTCGAGCTCCATTCGTCCAGTTTCTTCTTTATTTCCGTAGTCGCCTTCTTTATAAGTTGATTCTTGATAGGCCGCCCGTTTCCTTTTTGCATCAAAGACATTACTGTCTTGCTTTGTTTCAACAGATTTGACTTTCTTAGATGCGGATTTAGCTTCTTTTTTAGCGATCTTACTTCTCAAAGCTTCCTCTATATTAGTGTCTAGTCCAGCTTCTTCTCGATCCCTTTTTAGTGGTCCCCGCTTGGAACTTGTACCATTACCAGCCTCAATACCCGTTATCTTACACGTTTCTGGGGCTGAAAGGCTAATTCCCGTTCCTTGAGAAGTTCCCGCAACTTCTGAAGAAGCATTGATATTTGGTGGTGGAATCTCGGTCGTGTGAAACGGTCTATAACAAGTGGGGCATAACATATTTCCGTTTAAATACTTTCTCAATAATTCATACTGCAATTTGCATCTCATGCATACGGTCCAATACGTCTTAGTCTTCATCTGTTTAGTAACCGATAAAGGAATAGAAGTGTGACCCGTCTTGGTTGTCCCATTAACTTTATCCTTTTCTTGAGAAGTTTTAACCTTTGTTAAACAAGGCCCGGGCATCGTCTCAGGCGCTAACTGTTCACTGGACGATGCAGGAGCAGAAGTGGGACCCGTCTTGGTAGTCCCGTTAACTTTATTCTTTTTTCGAGAACCTTTGACCTTTGACGTCTCAGGAGCTATCTGTTCATTAGAGGATAAGGAGCAGAAGTGGGAACCATCTTGGCAGTCCCATTAGTCTCATCCTTTTGACTCTTCGTTTTTTTCTTTGTCTGAGTAGTAGTTTTATCCTTCTTTTGAGAAGTTGTAACCTTTGTCTGCGCATCTGCGCCAGCTGTCGGGACAGCTGTGCTCTTCGTGAAAACCATTCTGAGTTGGAGGTATATGCACTTGTGAAAACACGTTCTGAGGAACCCTCTGCTTGAGCATGCCTTTTATGATCATATGCCAATCTTTTGTCTTTATCAGATAACAAATTATATGCTTGAGAAACGAGTTGGAATGCCCCTTCTGCACCTATAGACTTGTTCTTATCGGGATGAAGTGATAAAGCTTGTTTCCTGTAATGTTTCTTCACAGAATCATCATCTGCGAACGAGTTCGCACAAAGTATCCCATAATAATCTGATTCACCGCTTACTTTGTTTTCGGCAGCAACATGCACATTCAGAACTGCTAATAGTTGGGAAATACCCTCCAGACCAGGAAACAAATTTTGGGCCTTTAAAACAAATTTCTTGGCACCCTTTACATTCAACGATTTCTTTCGCCCTTGTCGCTTCATCCTTATTGCATTCCGTCCTTCACGAGTTCACGTAGTAAGCAGTTAATCTACTTCACCACTTCCTTAATAATGCTACTACATTAATAGTTTCAAGTAAACGTGAAGATTAGGCAATATTCTGGCCCGAGCTAATGCTTAACCAAGCTACTACTTTTGATAATGATCCCGATTCTCAAACCTGATACAGATATACGAAGTTGATAGATTAAGCATAACGCACATGTATAAAGTATTCATAGAATGATTTCTAGCAGAAGTAAAACCATAGTAAGCTTTACCAGAATCCAAACACCTATTTTCCTCATTGTCACAGAACTAAAAGTTTTACTGTATCCAAATACCCTGTTCACCAGTCACAAACCACCAACTGGACTTCTTCAACCTGTTTTCTAATAATCTATTGCTTTCCATCTTATTTATTTCCCGTTTGACGTATTATATATAAAAACTAACCAAAAGTGACCCGTTTCATGTAAATTGTCCCAAAAATAATAAATTTTCTGAGAGGAAGTCTGGAAGATCTGGTTACTTACTTTCAGTCAACAAGCAAATGGCACACCTCTTATGAGTGTCATTTTACTCTTTTCAAACTCGGGCACATCACAAAGAGGACTATCTGTTAAGACGGACAACAAAACTGTTAGTACAAATGCAATATTGTCTAAATACATTCAATTTTATGAAATTCAGAATGACTTGCCTTTATTACTACTATTTATTGTAGATTTTCGAGATATAACTCTGGAAAAAGTGGATGTTGGTTCGTTACATCCAACTTACTCAAATCTTGTGTCATTAAACCCTTCCGTGGCATTTTCACACTTTTGAAGGATTTGAAACTTGAGTGAGTTCTTTTATTGTACCTCAAAAACTCTGTCTCTAGTGGCATTAAGCCTGCATCAAGTGAAAATTTGAAAAGTGAAAACCGATAATAACTGAAAAACCTAAATGCGAAGCTGACGGTACAACAAACAAATACTTACAACAAAAAATAATCACGCTTAGCTTTCTTTCCACATGAACATGGACATAGTTAGTATATACTAAACTTATGCCATCAAGAAAGTTGTTCGATTCAGGTTATTTTTACCTTTAACCTTTAGAGGCCAATGGGCCAATAGGTATAAAATTACATGCAGTATAAAAATCAAGGAAAAATTGACAAAAGATGTTCACAACTTCGATGTTAAACCAATGATTCGTTTGATAGTCAATAAGATGCTATTGATTCATTGGAAATAACATTAGTGCTGGACGTTAAATCCACACTTAGAAGTTGACTGTTAAATTGCATTACCTGTCATTCAAAGGTCATTCATTGAACCTTAAAAAGTCCAAACCGAACTAACCCTTTCCAAAACCACAAATAATTAACCAAGCCAGTAACCATACGTGTCAAATTAAGCCCACACATAAGTGAAGCCATTAAAGTCCACTCAAATGTGGTTTTCATTGGGTTCTGAGAAGTAACTTGCCAACATATCGCCGCAAAATCCCTTTGAAATTTTTGGGTGAAATTCTATCCCAACCTTTGGGGCCCATTAGAATCCTAGCTAAAATTGGTGAATAACTAAAAAACATTAAGAAAAAAGCCATATCTTGAACATATTTCAAGGCAAACCTTCTGTTGCTTGGAGTATAGTGTGGAGATAAGCTGCATTCTTAAGCTGCAGAACCTGGAGGGTCATTGGTCGTTCATACTTCCTACTCCAATAAGTCCTTCGGAGACAACAAATTATCATTCATTCTTCTCAGCATACAAAGTAAGTATGCTCATGTATATGGGGTGCACTTAATATTTCAATTCCCATGACCCGTCTTCAGAAACATTCTTTGGATGAATTTCAAACTTTGACCCATTTAATCAGGTATGGGTCAATTTGGGGTTATGTTTATATAGTAATATATATATACTTTTTCTTTGGGTAACGTAAAACAAATGTTTATGTATTAATAGATATAGACTTTTGCGCCAATTCTGTAAGCTTCTAAAACTTTTTTCGAATTTTGATACATTTGACCCAAAGAGAAGATAAGGCAAGCAGATCAGGTTAACAATACATACCTACAAAAGTGCTAAAATGTATCATTCAAAGTTTATAGTAGGTTTAATAAATATGAAGAAATAGTGGCCAACAATGCACATTCTAAAATATATAATAGAGTAAATTACACTGTTCGTCCTTGTGGTTTGCGTTGACCGTAGGGTTTCGTCCTTTGACCAAAAAAGTTGCACCGTCCGTCCTTAAGTGTGAAACGTTATGCACCGTTAGTCCCTCCATCCAACTGGGCCCACCAACTCCCACTAACGTCCGTTAACTAGGGTTTTAAAGGGTATATCCGCTATTTCCCATTTGTGTATCAACTGCTCATCCTCACCACCACTTTATAAAAGACTTATTTTCTTTCATTAGTCTCGATCTCATTCCTCATTCCATCAAATTCCTATCTTTTTTTCAAAAAATTAAATTCTTGTCTTCATCTTTTCTTTCCATTGCTTCAACAAACATATATCTTTAAAACTAAACCTAACAGAGTTTGAAAACTCGAACAAGATCTAGACCAAAAAGTACGCTTTGGACCACGAAAGGTGCGGCAGCTATGGTGGGTTGACGTGAGGTGGCGGCGCTCGTGGGTTTAAAACAATAGGAAGTTTCGGTGGTCGTGGTGGTTTGACCGAAGTGACATTGCTTTTTTTTCTTTTCTTCTTTGTTATACCGGTTTCAATCGGGCGAAGTGACAGCAGTTTGACCGGAGGTAATGGTTGTTTGAACAAATGTGGTGGTTGTTTTGTCGGGTGGGGCGAGTATCGGCTGATTTGATGGTGGTTGTTGGATATATTTTGGTGGTGGTGATGATGGCGCTCGTTAGATCCGGCGTTCGTCTTCGTGAGAGGTGCGATTTAGTTATGTTTTGAGGATTTATTGTTTATCATTGGTTAATTGCTTGAGTAGTCTGGTGGTAGGCGGAGGTGGTAGCAACCGCGCGGATCCGAGTGGTGTGGCTGCGGATCGGGTTGTTGTGATGGTAACAAGATGATGGTTGAGTACTTGTTGATAAGAATGGATAGATGGTTTGATAAAATAAAACACACACGCCATATCAAATACTCAAAATAAAAACATTCCCACCAGTCAAAACAAACACATAAACTAGATCCGGCGTGGTGGTATTGGGCGATGTTTGCAATAGTCGATGGTCGGTGATGGGTAAACTAAAAGGTATATAGGAGAATGAGAGAAAGAAAGGGTTAAGAATTAGAGGGTGTGTGATTTAAATTCTATCTTCTTTATATGTTTTAATGAATAATGGAACGGGTTTGTGATTTTTAGTTCATAGTTGCCTTGGAATTATTTGTTTGTATGTTAAATTGGTTGGAATTTTTAATGTGTTCTATGTTTGTGTTGATTGATGTGGATTTTTGTGTATAAATCTATGATTTTGTATTGTCTCATTTTAGTTTTGGTAGGGGTGGCCGGAAAAGAGTGATGGTGGGTTTGGAAAGGTGCCTGGAAAATTGAGAAGTATTGTTGATGATAAAGAATGTAAAAGATGAAGGATGTAGAAGATGAATCAGAGAAAGAAAAAAGAGTATTGAAAAGTAGTGTTGATGATAAAGAATGGGAAATGACGGGTATACCCCTCAAAGGAAAACAACTTAACGAGAGTTAACAAGAGTTAGTGGGAATTGGTGGGCCCAGTTAGACGGAGGGACGAACGGTGCATAACGTTTCACACTTAAGGACGGACGGTGCAACTTTTTTGGTCAAAGGACGAAACCCTGCGGTCAAAGCAAACCACAAGGACGAACGGTGTAATTTACTCTATATAATATTATATGTCTAAAACGCACCTTGCTATCAACAACCTTAAGGACATGCTATTGAAAGGGATGATTTCATAACTTACAGATATCATTCAGAAATAAGGACCCTGTCTTAAAATTCTTATATACATTCAAAAAGTAATTAGGAACCTCAAAGCTTAAGCTTGTAACGTAAACTAATGACGTAAAAAAAAACTACATAAAAATAAAGATTTTATATATTCAATGGCGATTTATAAAATCGACGGGATTCTTACAGGTCCATAAGGACAGCGGAAACCAATGAGGGCAATTGCAGTTAGTTAACTTACCGACTATCCTTATAGCCTATTTAATCTATAAAATCAAATAAAATACCTAACACTTGCAGCATACTTCTATAGAAGTAATGAATTGTCCTTACGAGCGTAACAGAATTGCAGACAAAAAAAAAGTTTGGTCACTAACCCTTAAACAATCTATTTCATTGAGGCATAAAAACAAACACTTGGTGTGCATACATATATAAACCACTAATTAACACCTTAATTCATCAATTAAACTAACAAAAATCAAAACCCCCATATGAACAATCACAATTTTAAAAACAAACCCATATCGATTATATAAATTGTAAAACACTAATTATTTATATACCTTATTAGAATCATCTTTAGCCTTAACTAATTTTATGCTAAGACGACAGGGTCCTTATTTCTGAATGATATCCGTAAGTTATGAAATCATCCAGTGTCTTGTAATCTTTAGCCTCTAAGTAAAACTCTTAATAATATTATAGATCACTAACCGCCACACCGCGTCTCAGCTTCTATGAATCTTAAGCCTTAACTACCACTTGTAACAGAAGTTCCATCCTATACCTAACCATTTAATTTCACTTTTTCTCAAAGACGGCTATAAAAAATCAAATAAAATTAATTATAAATTAATTAAAATAATAATCGCTTAAAAGTCACCTAATTCGATTCTGAACACGCATATCCGGTGATTATGCAGAGACGAACTCGAGCTCTCAACCGGATCTAAACTTCCTGACAACGGAGGGGAACCGTGACCGCCACGTGACGGAGGTGCGGTCTTGTGGCTGGTGGTTGTGATCGCCATTGATGATGGTGGCGTGAGTTGTTGGTAATAGTGTTTCTCAATTGTTTATAACGGATGATTTGCACTTTTTTTTATTATTTTTTTTTAAAAAAAAACATAATTTTATACAAGTTGTATGCATACCGTACAACACTATAAGACTATGAAAGAACAAAAAATTTAGTATGCAAATCAACCTCTTCTTATATACATTATACTAGACGAGTACCCGTGCATAGCAACGGGATTTTATAGCGAAAGATCGTTTAGTGATAAAAAAAAGTCTATGGGTTATAAACGAAAAATAATAAAAGTTTGAAGATTTGGGGATTAAATATAATGTTTTGAAACCCGGTTCGACCCGGGTGGTTCAACCGGTTGAACCATTCCTATCGAAAAACGGATCGATTTAAACCAAGTCAACCCGATGGGTTGGGTAAAAAACGGGTCAAATTAAACCGAGTCAACCCGTCGGGTTTGAAGCGTCCCGTGTCAACCCGGGTTTCGATGTGTATTAATAGTTTAGTTTTGAAATATATGTTTTCAACATTTCTTTTTTTAGTTTTAACTTTTCACTTTTTACTTTTTTGTTTTTCCTTTATATATAGTATAGCATGGTACCAGCACGTTTCGGCGGCTGGTACCCTGTGACGATTAACCGGATAAATAGATCTCGATGAGACCTAATTCCACCAGTTTGTATCGGTTTAAACGGGTCCTCTCTGGTTCATTTTCGGATGGCTTTTATTGGTTAGCCGAACCGTTGGCGACATAGATTCCTGGTTGAACCATTTGGTCCGGTCCGGTTTTCAAAACTATATATACCATCAACTTGTTAGCTTGTATGAAGCTTGATGTGTTTTATTAATTTGTATAATGTGTATAATAACATGTACTTTTCATTTTATGGTGTTTTAAAAATAATATTAATTAGTGTGTTTAATTATTTTATATTTTGAACTATGTTGTAGCTTGTTTATATTGTACATTGTGAAAATTTTACTATACATTTTAATAAAGAGTGTTTTAATTGGTTGTTTTTAATTTAGTGGATATGTTTTTATTTGGTTGTACAATGTGAATAAATTATTATACTTTAAAGTAATGGGGTATTTTAATAAGAGTATTAATTACACCATGCATTTCTCTCACATTGACTTTCAAGATTTCACTTTTCAAAGTTTGACAATACACTCATTATATGTAGTATAGATAAAGGAGATAGATATAAAAAGAGTAAATTGCATAAATCATTCTTGAACTTTGGCCAAATTGTATGTTTCATCTTAATTATTTTGAAAGTGGAGAAATCGTCCTTATGAGAAACCTTTGAGCAAATTTGCATCTCTGGCTGGGACAAAAATTGCATGGTGACAAATTGCACGTTTCGTCCCAACTAGGGTTTAAAAGTGAGAAACCTTTTGTGATGGTGACGTGGCGTTGTTGGTGAGTTGGCGTTTAAAGACGGGAAAGTGGAAAGTACATAGTGTTTCTCAATTGTTATATACAATAATAAAGAGAGATATAAAAAGAGTTTGTACACTTTTTTTTTCTTGATTTGCACACCTAAAGAGTAATACAGTCTGATCTCATTTTATCCATGTATATCGTATTATCGTGAATTGATTTGCATCTATTTTTGAATGAGACATTTCAAGTGATAATTAAATTAAAGCTATTGACTTTTTGAAAATTTACTTTCTATGTTGTTTAGTTATGATTCTTGATGAATTATGGATTTGCAAATTTTGGAACTGTCTTAAAATTTTGGATCTCATAATCGGGTAACAAAGCAAGGTGCGTTCGGTTTACAAAATTTAAAAATATATATATTTAATTAAAATATATATATATATATATATATATATATATATATATATATACAAAATAAAAATAAAAATAAAATGGATTTGATTGTGGTGGTTGTGTAGTGGTAGAGGGTGGTAGTGTTGGTTGTGTGGTGGTAGGAGGTGGTTGTGGTGGTTGTGCTTGTAATGTGGTAGGAAAACAATAAAGCTTTAAATTTCAAAAGAAAATGATAGTGGAGAAAAAAACGATGGTATATTAGTAATTTCACATACGCTTTGACATTCACAAATGGGGGTGCTATCGGTCGTTATTTGCAATTTTGCACGCTACATGTCTTGGTGGCTAATTTGTAATTTTTTTTCTCGGCATGTTATTTGAATGCAACTTTGCTCTCGGTGGCTAATTTGCACATTTTTTTTTCTCTCAGTGTGTTATTTAAAATTTTGGCAAACATTATGGACGAAGTTTGCAATTTACCCTAATCAATAAAAAAAAATTGCTAACCAACACAAACACACACCACACCCATCGTCTTCATCACACACACAAAACCCATAAACACACTCTCAAAAAACACAACACAAACACAAACCGATCCATTTTTAAACTTAAATATTAAAATAAATATGATTCTAGTACGAGTGTAAAACAAAAACATATATAATAAAAAGAGAGGTAAGTGCATTTTTTTTAGGCCCTAAATTCCATGGAAAAAGCTAAACATAACTAGTACGAGTGTAAAACAAAAACATATATAATACAAAGAGAGGTAAGTGCATATTTTGCAAATGGTAAATCTTCGAACTACCAAAAATACATATGATTTTCACAGATCATATATGATTTTTACAAATCACATATGATTTTCAAAAATCATATATGATTTATAAAATCAAACATATATGATTTTCACAAATCATATATGATTTTTCTAGGCCGAAATTTTGAAAAAAAAATCGTTAAAAATATATAGAAGTGCATATCTATAGAAAGATAATTTAATTCTCACAATTAACGGTTTGCGAGATATTTAATTTTTTAAAAAAGGGTGAAAGTTTATTTTATTCTATTTTTATTAGAAAAATGAATGACTATTATTAGTTTATTGTATCTATGGTAAATTTGAGATCTATCATATATACCAAATTTAAACACAAAGTTTGTCAAATCTACCCATTTTACAAATTTATTCATTTTAAATTTTTTGAAAAACTTAATAATTATCAATTTGATATTTATAGACTATTTTACCCTTCTTAATAACCGATAAAAAATTATTTTTCCTCTTAATCAAAAGTGAATTTACCCCTCTTAATAACCAATAGCAAATTCTTTGATACAGTTAGTCAAAAGTGAATCACAACCGTATGAATTTTGTAGTATCTGAAATATATTTGAATATGAATTAGATATGATGATAGCACATACAAGTACAAAACCATATAATAAAGGTCAAACTAAGTTTTTGCACTTTTTTTTAACCATGGTTTTCGATCTTTTGACCGACTAATTTATAGGGTTTGAACCCACTGCCATACTTACTCAAACTAGGTAAAGCCCTCCCTTTTTTAGGAGGTTGGCGTGGCCGCTTAAAAATTGTTTGCACCTAGCAGGAATTGAACTTGAGACCTCACACATTTTAAAATGATAGTTGCAAGCCCTTTTGCCACTAAGCAACCCTTGGATGGTTAGATATGAGTTTGCAATTGTAATGGACAAAAAATGGTGGTAACTTTATAGTGGCGGTCAAATTTGAATAGAAATTTCTTGAACCATGACCACTTTCAGATAGCCTTATCCGACTCATTTGTACATGTTTGTTATAATTTGGCGATGTGTTTGTATGAAGGGTATAATAGGTATTTAATAATGTGAATTGAGTTTTGATTGGTTTATAATAATAAAATTGGTAGATATGACAAATTTTGTATTTAAATTAGGTATATATAGTATTATGGGTTCTGATTGGGTAAATATGACTTTTAAGGGTTCAAAATGGGATATATGGAATTAACTTTTTTATTAACCAATCACATTACTTGATTTTGCCACGTGTCAAAATCGAACAAACTGATTGGTCTAATTTTTTCCAATAAGATTGTTTTGCTTAAATCACTCTGAAATGATATAATTCTATTATTATATAAGAGATGCAGAGATGTAGTACTATATTGTAAACACCAAACGTGACACAAACAATTTGTTATACTGCATGTATATTCGTATCAAATGTGTGATAATCATATAATCATAAAACAACTATACTAATACATGATCCGAATTGCACCAACATTATGCAAATACGCTAAAGAACATGAGACGTTATACTCAAAGACCACTAATTACCGTATCCATACAATACTTTGTGATTAACATAACCGAGTAAGTAAATGAATTTACAGTAAGATGACAAGATCGCTACTACTCTAGTAAAAACTAAATAGAGCCCTCAGCTACATATTAGTTCATTCCAGTTTGGAGCTAAGCCATGCCTCCACTTATTCCCAATATTTAGTAGTGGATGAAGTATAGTTGATTAACTTTTTGAACAACAGTGTTCATTTTTGCTACTAACGTGTCAACGTTCTTGGCAAAGTTTGAGAGAAAAAAACAATAAACTTACAAACAAATAGTTGATGTTAAGCGAAGACAAGTAACTAATAATTGCTCTTGTTTAAGGAATATGAAAATCAACTTATGTAGGTTTTGTTAGTGTTTATGTTTTGGCTAATTGTTAAAACAAGCAATGTATTATTTCTTGCGAAAAATACAAAACTCTATCCATCCCAAATTCATTATCCGTCCATTTTCTAGTTTTCTTAAAGTTGTCTATCTTAATCTGCCATAAGGGGACATGACCATTAACAAAGTTTTTTACGGTTCATACTAACAGGTTTTGTTTCAAGCTAAGGAGTTCACGTGGTTTCAACTTATGTTTGATAAGTTACTTTTCTAGCTTATTTCAAGACATATAGACTTATATCAACCTATAAAATTTAAAATAAGCCGGTAAAAGTAAGCTTATTAAACGTAAACCGAAATCATATAAGCTCAATAGCTCAAAAATAAGCTTAAGTGAGCACCCCGTACATGCAAGATATTTCAACAACTCATTACATCGGAAAAAAATATATCCTAAATCTATGATTTACATAAAAAAAGGGAGACAATTCTTTTATTTGGTTGAAGCCTTCAAGTGAGATTTTATAAATTTTAAGACCGAGCCTAATGGAGGCATCCACCACCCGTGGTGAGCCTCTACAACGTGTCATCAGTCACTACGACCTCTCATCCACCGCACACAAAGGTGCCTTTTAGGGTTGGTTCAGTAGTGTAGACCACCTAACGTGGTGCACTACCTTTTTTTATGAGTGTGTAGGGTATATCGTAGGGTATATATGTTACATAAAGTGAGATATTTTTATGTATTTGGTTGAGTGATTACCACTACAGCTGTTAGGTGATGGGTTGAACTGATGTGCCGCTGAGGTGGAGATTGTGGAAATGTGACCATCAGACACAACCTATGATTAAAATATAAGTAAATAGGCGTCAAAATAAACCAAAAAATCTAGCTTATAAAATAAAAGAAGAAGTCTAATTAGCTTGTTAGCAACAAAAAAACTTTAAAACAAACACCTTAGTTTTTTATTAGAACTTCGATAGGCGATAGGTGTAAACACCGCTAGATGTGAAGTGATCTTGTACTAAACGAACGAACTTTCACTTTCCATAACCAAAATGAAAGAAAGTCAACATATTCCTGCAATTGTGATCATTTTTGGTTTATTTTACTTTTGACCATTTCAAATTATAAAGTATTTTCTTGAAAAGGAAAAATACTTAAACATATTTTTCAAAAACTTTTTGTGTCTAAAATTAACAATTCATTTAATCATTTTGAAAAAAAAAATAAAAAAGTTGTGTGAAGACCATAAGAGCGCAACTATAACCGTTTGCTACTAAAGAAATCTCATTATTATGCACGAGTACTCGTTTAGCTTTCCATGTTCTTTTTTATAACCTAGACTAGATGGCAAGGCAAGGTGAATACTTCACCTAGTGCTAAACTCACTCGCGAGTACCTTGGCCCTATGAGAAAGTCACGCATGAACCACTCTTCCCAAGGAGACTTAAGGTGATCTCTTCACCTTATTTTGTTTGAAAACAACCGGGCCCCACATTCCTTCCTACCGTGACCTACCTTGTCCACAATGAAGTGAGTAAAATTGAGAAGAGAGAGAAAGCTGACGTGGCGCTGAGATGGAAAGTGAATGTTACTTAACCTTGCCATCCAGCCTTAATTGCGTCTAAAAATACAAATTCATTTAATCTTTTTGGGAAGAAGAAAAATTAAAATTGGTGGACAGCACATGAGGTTATATAAACGGTATTACCTCCGTCCCAAAATATAAGTTCAATTTGACTTTTTGAATCGAACTTTGACTTTAAATATTTTTGTTTGTATTATATAATACTTGATGCAAAATATATAAATGGATTGTGTTTTAAATGTATTTGCATTTGGTATAATTTTCATCAAGTGTTGTGTAATACAAGCAAAAACATTTAAGGTCAAAGTTCGATTTAAAAAGTCAAATTGAACTTATATTTTGGGATGGAGGAGTAATGAAAAGTGTAAATATCTTATTGCTACAAATCACCGATAATATCAAATAGTCCCGACTTTTTAGTGTCAATTTCCCGATTAAGCTCATATTTTATGTCATTTATATGGATTTACGCTTGTATTCCTTTATATTTCACTTCTGTAAATTATGAGAATTGGAGCTTAGAGATGCGGATTGGGGATTTTCCTAACGTTTTTATGATAGTATGCTACTTATGAAGAAGCTACGGCGTAACTCATGCTCTCAAATTACACCGTAGCTAGTGTTTTATCTCAGTTTGCCTACTCAACTGCAGTTACAGCGTAACTCTCAACTATGGTTACGCCGTAATTTTAACAATTCGCATTTTCGAGAATTTACTATTCATTTTTACTATTCACTGTTACTATTCACTTTTTAACTATTCACTCCCGAAATTTTTATTTCACATTCTCGTAAGATAAATCATTTTAGTAATGACCTGAGAGTTCGACAATCGTTAGAACATTTTCACAAAAGTTATTAAGAAAACATCGTCTTAAAGTTTCATTTTGGTCGGAACACCATTTCAACATCCCGCGAATAACGAAAACTGCCTCTGACAATTTTCCCCGCATCAGATTAATTTTTGGATCGCTCATGATGAATTTTAGAATTTTTAAGATTTATTTTTATGTTACCAAATAAGCCCAAATAAGAAGACGAAACTAAACTTACGCTTTTAAACAATTCTACTTACATCCGGACTTAACGATTCTCGCACTTTATTTCCAAAGATTTTAGAAACTTTTACATTTTGGAAAAGTCAAACATATTTCCTCCTCCTTTGATCATAAAGAAATTAACCTTGTACGTTCTCGCTTTTGCTTAAATCGCGAACTTTTAAACTTCGCAAATAAGCTGTTAAGTTATCCCACGATACTGAAAACCACATTTTACATCTCATATCACTTTTAGACTAATTTTAGACTACTCTAAATAAATTCACGGTCATTTCCTAAAATTTCGCTCTTTTATGATAAATTGCGAATTACGCTTTTGACCCAGATTTCCGCTTTAAATGCTTTTGCACCCAATAAGACTTATCACCCATTTTATATTTTTAGATGGAGTATAATGATGAGTTTAATCATTCCTATAAGTTTCATATTTTTACGACACCCGGTTTTACGTTTAATGAATTAAATACTTACCGTTAGCGATTTTCGGAACAGAACTACACTCCATAAAATAAAGATAATACCAAGAAATTCCAATCTTATCCACCACCTCACCATATGAACGTGTAAAACACATGTAGGGATGATATTTGATCATTCCTTAGATCATTACAAGTATACAACTTAACCATGGTTAGTTTTTAAACCAATATATAGTTAACCATAATCTCTAGCCTATAAATACCCAGCAAATCACTTCATTTTTTCTTGCACCACACCTTCTTAACATCTAAATTCCTAAACCTAAGGCATTTCTTATAGATCTTGTAAGAACATTCATGTGTTCTTGAAGAAAACTAGCGTTTGATCTTCGTTCTTGGAAGTTTTCAAGAAAAAGTCGTTATAATCTTCAAATATCTTCAAGTCTCCAAAAAGAAGTCTTTATAATCTTCTTTTCTTCTTGAGTTCTCAAGAAGACGTTGTTATAATCTTCTAATAGCCTTGGGTTTTCAAAGATTGCAAATTCTACGTCAAGTCGCTAATATTTTATTTTTCCATAATACTCAAGCATTCTATTTTAAGGTAAGTATTTATAAAACTCAAAATTATTTAAATACTTATAAACTTTGTTAGTTTATTTTATTTATAAACTCGTAATATATCATATAATCAAGTAATCAAAATACATTTTACGTATTGAGCACTACAACACTAGGGAACTTCATGTGAGGGTTCATTTGGGTAAACGGATCGACGAGTTCTTTGATTTACGATTTAAAGTGTCCTAGCTCCTCGAACGTTCTCGCATGACCTCTCAATTATGATGGCCCGACGGTAGTCTGAGATATACAAACTAAAACCATTTCTATAAACAAACATACAAATACTACGTCATGATCAATATAATGGCATATATAGGCTCGTTCATGTTTTCTTAGGCATTATTCGAACCTAAGAGTTGACATCATATTCTAGGTTATACGTAGAGACTTCGTGCTTATCCATCGATTACATTATCGTTGTGATATCATTTTAAGGTGAGTTCTTAGCCTGCTTTTTATACTTGTTTTAACTCTTCGGGAGATACATGCTCAAACACTTTCTTTATACCTTCATAAGTACTCTAAACTTTTAAGGATTACCGTGAGTTCGTAGCCCCACTTTTACTCGTTTAATTGTTTTACAAACTCTTTGGGGGAGATACATGTTCAAACATTTACTTTATACTTTTTACAAATACTCAAAGCATTATACTTGATTGCATTATACTTGATTGCGTTATACTTGATTGCATTATACTTGATTGCGTTATACTTGATTGTGTTATACTTAAGACGATGATAAGTCTCCCAACATACACGGAGCAGTCCCCAAGTTCGCATGATAAGACAATGATAAGTCTCCCAACGTACACGGAGCAGTCCCCTCGTTCACATGATAAGTCGATGATAAGTCTCCCAACATACACGGAGCAGTCCCCTCGTTCGCATGAAAGTCTCCCAATATAGGCGGAGCAACACTAAGTGCAATAATGTGAACTATTATGTGCGTATGTGTGCTTAACTATAAAATGTACTATATTTTAGCGATGGGTTGTAAACACACAGTTGCAAGTTTTGTATGGGCGGAACTTGGAACTGAGTGGATTTACAATGCCTTTGTTGTGTGAACATTCTTTAAAGGCTTTTACATGTTAAACAAACTCTATGAATCACCAACCATTGTGTTGACACTTTTTAGCATGTTTATCTCAGGTCTATAAGGTGATAGCTGTTGCATGGAACTTAGAGTCGCATGACATGTTTTGAAGACTTTATACATTCGTATTTACCATTCGAAACATTTTGTAAACATTTATATATTATACTTTGGGACCTCATTGTTTGTAACTCTGATTTCATTAATCGAATAGTAACTTTTCAAAACGTCTCATTTAGAGGTCGTTTCTATAACTTGTACTTTGTATTATGAAGTAGCACCCCAATGGCACAATCTTCATGCGATATTTTGGGGTGTTACTGATTGGTATCGAGCATTGGTTATAGAGAACTAGGTTGCGTTTAGAGCCTAGACTATAACTACTATATATGTTACCTTCCTCCCTATCGCCTTGCACACTTTAGACTTTTTCGTAATTTTACTACCTAAGAGAGATTTCTATGAACTGAATGAAACACCGAACATCATATGAGTCGATTAGTCCAAACATTGCATAGTTACTCCTAAATTATACATAGCCTGATCACCTATGTCTAATTCAGGAAGAATCATGCAGTGAAGGGAGTATTAGTCTCATATGTGTAAGCAATTCCATAATTGAGCCAAATTTTCACAAGACTTTCTTCAAAACCACTTGTTTCCTAGCTTGATTCTAGTGACGGTTCTTGTCGATGAGTTGCGAAAATCAAGCTAAGAGTCAAGTTGTTACTTAAACCGATTTAGCCTAATCGCATGGCGCTTCTTGTCGATGAGTTGTGGGATTAAGTAAAATCGGTTACCTAAAGGTCTTTGAGGTTATGCTCAAGTATGGAAAGTTGCCTCATCAAACCTAACCATAAGAGAGCATGTCTTTAGAGCGGGCAATAGTCGCGATAGTCACGAGAACGTACCTAAGTAGATAAGAAACCCATATACATGAGCTTTGACGTAATCCCTTAGACTATGCACACGTAAGTAGTTAACATCAATGAACTTGTGACGAAGTTCCTTTTAAGGGGTAGAGACTGTAACAATTCGCATTTTCGAGAATTTACTATTCATTTTTACTATTCACCATTACTATTCACTTTTCACTATTCACTCCCGAAATTTTTATTTCACATTCTCGTAAGATAAATTATTTTAGTAATGACCAGAGAGTTCGACAATCGTTAGATCATTTTCGCAAAAGTTATTAAGAAAACATCGTCTTAAAGTTTCATTTTGGTGAACACCATTTCAACATCCAGCGCACAACTAAAACCGCCTCGACAATTTTCCTGCATCATATTAATTTTGGATCACTCATGATGAATTTGAGAATTTTTAAGATTTATTTTATGTTACCAAATAAGCCTAGCGCATCTTAAACTAAACTTACGTTTTAAACAATTCTACTTACATCCAGACTTAACGATTCTCTGACTGTATTTCCTAAGATTTTTAGAAACTTTTACATTTTGGAAAATTCAAATACATTTCCTCCTCCTTTGACCATAAAGAAATTAATCTTGTACGTTCTATGTTTTGCTTAAATCGCAGAACTTTTAAACGCAAATAATCATTAAGTTATCCCACGTATGATGAAAACCACATTTTATATCTCATATCACTTTTAGACTAATTTTAGTCTACTCTAAATAAATTCACGATCATTTCCCTAAAATTTCGTTATTTTCGATAAATTGCAATTACGCTTTTTGACCCGTATTTCCGCTTTTAAGCGACTTTTTGCACCCAATAAGACTTATCACCCATTTTATATTTTAGATGGAGTATAATGATGAGTTTAATCATTCCTATAAGTTTCATATTTTTACGACACCCGGTTTTACGTTTAATGAATTAAATACTTACCGTTAGCGATTTTCGGAACCGAACTACACTCCGTAAAATAAAGATAATATCAAGAAATTCCAATCTTATCCACCACCTCACCATATGAAGGTGTAAAACACATGTAGGGATGATATTTGATCATTCCTTAGATCATTACAAGTATACAACTTAACCATGGTTAGTTTTTAACCCAATATATAGTTAACCATAATCTCTAGCCTATAAATACCCAGCAAATCACTTCATTTTTTCTTGCACCACACCTTCTTAACATCTAAAGTCCTAAACCTAAGGCCTTTCTTATAGATCTTGTAAGAACATTCATGTGTTCTTGAAGAAAACTAGCGTTTGATCTTCGTTCTTAGAAGTTTTAAAAAAAAAGTCGTTATAATCTTCAAATATCTTCAAATCTCCAAAAAGACGTCGTTATAATCTTCTTTTCTTCTTCGGGTTCTCAAGAAGGCGTTGTTATAATTTTCTAATAGCCTTGGGTTTTCAAAGATTGCAAATTCTACGTCGAAGCTCCGCTAATATTTTATTTTTCCATAATACTCAAGCATTCTATTTTAAGGTAAGTATTTATAAAACTCAAACTCATTTAAATACTTATAAACTTTGTTAGTTTATTTTATTTATAAACTCGTAATATATGTAATCAAAAATACCTGTTTTACGTATTGAGCACTACAACACTAGGGAACTTCATGTGAGGGGTTCATTTGGGTAAACGGATCGACGAGTTCTTGGATTTACGATTTAAAGTGTCCTAGCTCCTCGAGCGTTCTTCGCATGACCTCTCGAATTATGATGGCCCAAACGGTAGTACGAGATATACAAACTAAAACCATTTCTACAAACAAACATACAAATACTACGTCATGATCAATATAATGGCATATATAGGCTCATTCATGTTTTCTTAGGCATTATTCCGAACCTAAGAGTTGACATCATATTCTAGGTTATACGTAGAGACTTCCAGGCTTATCCATCGATTCTGTTATACGTTGTGATATCATTTTAAGGTGAGTTCTTAGCCCCGTTTTTATACTTGTTTTAACTCTTTGGGGGAGATACATGCTCAAACACTTTCTTTATACTTTCACAAGTACTCTAAACTTTTAAGGATTACCGTGAGTTCGTAGCCCCACTTTTACTCGTTTAATTGTTTTACAAACTCTTTGGGGGAGATACATGTTCAAACATTTGCTTTATACTTTTTACAAATACTCAAAGCATTATACTTGATTGCATTATACTTGATTGCGTTATACTTGATTGCATTATACTTGATTGCGTTATACTTGATTGTGTTCTACTTAAGACGATGATAAGTCTCCCAACATACACGGAGCAGTCCCCTAGTTCGCATGATAAGACGATGATAAGTCTCCCAACGTACACGGAGCAGTCCCTTTTTCGCATGATAAGTCGATGATAAGTCTCCCAACATACACGGAGCAGTCCCCTCGTTCGCATGAAAGTCTCCCAATATAGACGAAGCAACACTAAGTGCAATAATGTGAACTATTATGTCTGTATGTGTGCTTAACTATAAAATGTACTATATTTTAGCAGTGGGTTGTAAACACACAGGTTGCAAGTTTTGTATGGGCGGAACTTGGAACTGAGTGGATTTACAATGCCTTTGTTGTGTGAACATTCTTTAAAGGCTTTTACATGTTAAACAGACTCTATGAACTCACCAACCATTGTGTTGACACTTTTTAGCATGTTTATCTCAGGTCTATAAGGTGATAGCTGTTGCATGGAATTTAGAGTCGCATGACATGTTTTGAAGACTTTATACATTCGTATTTACCATTCAAAACATTTTGTAAACATTTATATATTATACTTTGGGACCTCATTGTTTGTAACTCTGATTTCATTAATCGAATGGTAACTTTTCAAAACGTCTCATTTAGAGGTCGTTTTCTATAACTTGTACTTTGTATTATGAAGTAGCACCCCAATGGCACAATCTTCCGCTGCGATATTTTGGGGGTGTTACAGTAATTATCTAGGTAATGAAGCATTTCGCGCCTCCATCAACTACGCCGTAATTCCTCACAAGCATTACGACGTAACAACATTTTGTTAGAGGTTACGCGAACTCACATCTACTATACTGGTGGAGTTGTTAACTACTGGCGTAACCATTCCTTATTGTTACGCCGTAGTCTACTTAACAAGAGTTATGTTTTGAAGATAATTAAGTTACGGCGTAACTCTCAACTCAAGTTACGCTGTAACTATGATCGTGCCTATAAATACAAGCCCTAAATTCTGCATTTCATGTCATTCACCCACAACTCAAAGGCAGAGAACGTGAAGAGAGTTCCAATGGCAGATCACATGGAGCATATGGAGCCATCTCCAAGGGAGAATCACACCATAATCAATAAACATTAGCGATCATTTCTATCCTTTACTTTAATTCATATTTTTCATTATGTTAAACATTGAATTTATTGTATCTTTTAATATGATCGGCTAAGCACCTTTGGTGCTAGCCTAGTTATGATTCCTTGAATGTATTGTTTGTGTTTTCATGCTTCCATATATTTTTTCTAGTGTAAGCATGCATTGTTTGATGGTAGTTACCCTAGCTTTGGTAGTTTTGAAATGCGGTCGTATCTAGTTGCTTAGGAGAATTGACTAACTGACCCTAAGTAAGTAGGTAGAGTTCTGAAGGGTAAGAATTGACCAACTGACGACCCTTCCTCTCTTGTGAGAACTGACCAAATGATCACCGTTCGTATGGATGAACTTATGAAGTTAGGGATGAGTGTCTAAGATGCTAGCGCCCGGGAACTCATTATTTCAAATCTTGCATGTAGGGTACTTAATGACTTGGCTTAGGTGACTTAAGACCCTCGACTCCCCAAAGGGTTGACCTTTGAGGTCGGGTAGGAGCCTTTGTTGATAGGTTAGGACAAATTGACCAAATGATGTCCTAGCGACTTAAACCCCCACTTGAATCAATTCGAAGTAATTTAGAAAACATAGACATTACATGGTAGGATGATTAATTAGGTTAGCACACTTTCTCTCCACTATTTACAACGTAAATTTTCTTTGCACATTTTATTTCTTGTCCTTAGTTTAATTAATCATTTCAACCTCAAAAACAGTTAAAACAAGTGACACTTAGACTTAATAGGATCCTCATCTACATGGAAATGCCGGGGGTCAAAGATGGTATCTTCACTCCCGAATGAGTGAAGAACAGGAGAAGCCACGGGATAGGTGAAGAAGAGAAAGAAAGTTATGATAATAATCATGACTAAATCTTCATCCTCAATAGGAGAATTCATAGTTTCATGAATCTCCTCAGTTAAGCTCACTTGATCAAGACATATTATGGGTGTGTCTAGATCAAAGTAGAAATTATCATACTCCGGCGGAGATATGATATGAGTAAGTTCACAGGAGAACTCCTCGAAGGTGAATGAATCATATTCGAATTGATATGAGTGGGTTCACCGGTGAACTCCTCCAATGTAAATGATTCATAATCGGGAGAGAATTATGAGAATGAAAAGTGGTATTGCCACTAATCTTCTCCCATATTATCAAAAGCAGGCTTCCATTTTCGGAATAGAATCATCGGAAAAATGTCACTATCCTTGGTGGGGATAGGAGATGAAATAGGTTTTTCTTTGAAAGCCTCGATTTTAGAAATGAGAAGACCGACATTCAAGAATGTTGCACGAAGTGCTTCATCTTTGATTTCGGTGTCGAGAACTTCATCATTCTCTTCTTCTAAGCTAACAAGCTCGGAAGGTAAATCTTCCACATAAACGATGTCTCCACAAGATAACGAATCTTCATCATTAGAATCGGAGAACATCTCAACATGATCTTTTGGGAAGACATGAGGGTAGGGATATCACACAAATGCTCGAGAATTCCTCGTGACTCTCTTGGGATTGGGAAAAGGTTCTCAACACTAGACTTTATGAATTCGTCCGATTCCTTTTCGAGAACGGTGTCAAGCTCATCCCCATGTTCGGAGAGTGAGTGTGAACCTCGGGTGTGATAGCGAGTTGTTTGAGAATGAATCTCAAGCTGGAATATCAATCGATGAACTTGATGAATCAAGTGTATCATCATCATCACTATCATCGGGAATAAAGCGAAACCGAGAGCTAGATCATTTGCTTTTTCTTTTGCAATTGATTCCCAATGATTTTTCAAAGGTAATTTGGGAATTTATTTTAATTTGGGAATTTATTTTAGCAACCGCTTCTTGACTAGCAATTCTTCCATGGATTTCTCATGTGAATTTTGAATGACGGATATTGTGGGAGTGGAGATTTGTCAAAACCGGAAGGTTGACATTGATAATCATCATGAGGACCCCACAATATACACAAGAAAAGCGGGAACATTATGAAATGTTGTTTTACTCAACTCCTCGGTTCTTTTCACCGACTCCAAGCTCTAGATAAGTGTCTTGTTGGGTTTGTTGAGGAGTTTGAGTCATTTGGCACTTGTGGAGGTTGGTTGTGATATGGATAGTCGTAATTGTTACAAGGAAATGGATCCCTGTTTGACAATCGAGTGAAATGGGACCTCCATAGTTCTCACAACAAGAAACTGCTGAGCCTAGATTGGTGAATCATATGGATATTGATCATGTCCAAAGTTCGAGCATTACCGGAAAATTGTTCATAGACAAACGTGTTTTCGGATTGACACTCAAATCCTTGGTGAGGACCTCCACAAAATTCACAGCAGTTATGTTGATTATATGAAGATAAGTCAATGTGGTGGGTAATTGGAAAATTTTGAGGGTCGTTAAATGAGTTCGGATTAGGATCATAATCAAATGAATTCCTCAAACCACAAAACAAACAACTCCGTTCGAATATCATTACCACTTTGTACACGTACACATGGTGATGGTGAACCAAAAGAGGCTCACCACAACCGACACAAGGAATAAACGATTCTATTTGAGAGTTATGAGAAGGAATCGGTTCATTCAAAGAATCAACAAAACCAACATGGTGATCCGAATGACTATTAAGTCTCAAGAACATTTTGAAAAATCCGGATGTGGGACAAGTGGTGTGCTTTGAGAGCTAGCAATTTCCACCACTTCCGTTATGGTCTCGGTTCGGTTCTTGAGAAACGTGAAGATTAGGCAAGTCATTCTTGCTAGTCACCGGTCTAAATTTTGCATGTTTGCTTTAACCGTAAATCGTGAAAGTGTAGGATCAATTTTAGACGGCTTAGAGCAATCGAGGGTTAGATCTTTGGATAACCGTAGGTTGGACGTATTTAGCACCTCCATTATTAGAGGAAGTACCGGTCCTTTGTCACCCGGTTTCTCGTTCCATTTCCCCACGCAGAATTAATGGATCATCATGAACAACATGAATTCTTGACATTTGTGATAAAGTAGGAAGTTTTTCAACCGTTCCGAAATCGTCGTAGTCGAGAGATTCCATGAGAATAGAAAGTTAGAATCAAATGGATGAGGGTAAAGGGATAAAGAATCAAAAGGGTAAGAGGTTAAAGATGAATATTTTTGGATTTTTGGATAAATATTTTGTAAAACAAAAATGAAAATATTTTTGGTGTTGTTAACACTTTAGGAAAAGTGTTAATGAACTTTTATTTTGATTAACTTTACAAAAAAAGCATTTACAAACGGTGGTATATGCACAAGTACGGGTGCGAAAATGCTTAAAACACGCTTACTGACCTCCCGGCGTGGCGCCAAAATTTGATTGGTGCTAAACCGCTGTTATCTCACACAAGCTAGCCACTGTGAATGGCTAACCGTAAGAAACTTAAAACAGTTCAAACACTAATGCAATTTAGATCGAGGAATATAGTGGATTCACGGTCGTTAAGTCCAACGGAGGATGAATTGGTGTTTAACACAGACAAATGTCGAATAATCACTAAGGATAGTGATCAGTAAGGATTTTGAGATATTTATACCTAAAGGAAAGATTTGTAAATTATAGGGGCTTAAATGCAAATTAAAGGAAATTAAAAAGTTAAAATATATTAAATAAACGCTATCACTATTTTAAAATTGATGAACGTTTAAAACCTAAAACGTATGTTTAAATAAAATTACGTAAACGTACAAAATAAAACGTGAGTTTTAAGAAATAAAAGGCCTACAAATATAAAATGACATTTTACAATCCTAATAATAAAATAAAATTATTAGAAAAGAAAATTATTTTAAAACTATTTATTTAATTATTATTAATTAAAACTATTTATTAAGTATTTAAAATACACTAAAATGTAAGAAAATACAAAATTAACCTAGAAAATGAAATTATAACTTAGAAAAATCTAAACTATGATAAAACTTATTTTAAAACTGAAAATATATTTTTAGAGTTTTATGTATTTATTATTAATTTAATACTATTTAAAACTAATTAAAATGCTAGAAAATACTATTTAAACCAAGAAAATTATGGAAAAATATTTTTGGCTTTTATATTTATCTTAATCTAGGAAAATTGAAAACATATTTTTAAACTTTTTCGATTTATTTGTATTAAAAGCTATTTAAAAGGATTAAAACTAGTTTAAATAAAGAAAAATATTAAACAGTGATGAAAAAATCTGAAATATTTAGGAAAATACTAAAATATTATTCTTAATCTATGAAAAATATAAAAACATATGCTTATGTTTGAGAATATGAGGCTGCAGTGAAACTGCTTATTAATAAGCACTTCAAAATAAGCCAAAGTCCACAAATGGACACCAATTAAACACAGAAGCTAACTAATGCTAAATTAAGTCTATCTTAACTATTTAACAGTACTCTTGATTACTAAATAAGCTTAAACTAGTTTTGAGCTTATGAGATTATTTAAGCAAAACAGTGATTAGGTGGACTACTTTAAGCTATTACACAGGCTAAACAAATAAGCTAAATGGAAAACAGATATAGGGACCTAAAGATCACCTAGCCTACTATACTTGGACCAAAATCGCTCCTCACAAGCTTGAATGAAGCTTGTGCAAGAAATTACAATATGCTTCTGCACACACTCAAATTGAATCTTGAGTGTGTGCCTGTGGCAAATCGAGCCTTATTGAAGTCGGTTAAAAGCTTATAAAAGCTTGATAAAAGGAAAACAAAGCGATATTATTAAACTAGACCAACTGATCTTGCAAATCCCAAAGTCTCATTGAATTTGAACCAGAATTGAGTATATGAGGGATTCACAAAGTTTTGCAAAAACCTGATTTTTCAACTTTTGACTATTGAAGATAGACTTGGATATTTGACTTTTATTAACTTTGATCTTCAACAACTGAATGAAATTGATGATTTATAACAAAATGAACCTAATGCAAGCTAGATTAACTAGTTCTACACCTAAATGCAAGTTTTGGACTTATAAATCCTTGACAGTGAACAATTATTGAGCATAAAATGGAATTTTGACTTTCTATGGAATAAAGACTGATTTTATTGCTTTGAATAAGCTGCTAGGTTGTATTGTGATGTATATCAAACAAGATCAACTCCACAAACACCCTCTAACACAGTTTAACAAACAGATCCAAACACCCTTTATACAAGCTGTTTTGAAAGTTTTCAAAGGATTCCAAGGATTAATACCATGAAACTGATTCATAAACTTATATTATTACTTAATAAGTTTAAATTAGCATTAAACAACAGTTGTGACAACATAGAACTTGAAAATAAATATTATGCTATTAGAATTGTGAAAAGAAGATTTCAAAGTAACTACTAATTTTAAATAACAAGTAAAATGTTTTAATATGGAAATTTACTTAACCATGGCTTAAAAACATAAAAATACAAAGGTTAAAGCTTATGGGTGACTTAAACAGTAAGAAGGTAAAATGCTTATTAAGAGCTTACAATTGTTTTCCGGACAAAGACCATGAAACTGAGACTAATACCACTCCTAACAGCTTTCCACAAAGCCTCTAAACCAAATGCAATCCATAAATCTCCCAGCTTCAGCTTCATTCACCATTTTCCTTTGACTTTTAATTTTTCACTAATTTATTGGAATTTTTGAGAATTTTTGAGTTTTGAGTCTAAACTGAGTTATTAAGGTTCTAATAGCTTAGAAAAGCTTTATAAGAGCTTATATAAGCTTTTAAGTCCAAGACAACAACCAAAGATAACATTCGAATCATTATGAAATTTTGCATAAACTTGAAATGGACTTTAAAACTGAAATTGCTTATTTAAAAAGGATTAACATTACTGAAATTTATAACAAAAGTACTTGGAAGCTTCAAATTACACTAGAATATGAAAACTACACTATGTCGACACTAAATTACACTACCTACACTAAATTATCTTCTCCTCTGCTTCTTTCCTTCTTTATAGACATCCAAAAGCATCCTCTCACTTCTCTGATCATTTCCTACCATTGGATAGGTCAAAGTGATCACAGCAGTTGATTCTACATTTTTGGCGCCAAAAAGTCTTGTGGACTGTTGGGGTTGAGTAAAGCAGTAATAGGGATATTAATTGGTTTTGGAATGTTGTGGAGGTGGAGGGATGTGGGTAGACAGCTGGGGGGATAAGGTAAGGTGGAAAGTGGTGATGAAACCACCTGGTTTCAGGTATGCAGGGGTGGGAGAGAAGGTGCTACAATGCTGGTGGTATTTCAAATTTAAAAATTGGGCCGGGTTAGATATTTGGGCCAGCTAGGTTTAGTTTGGATTTGGGTTTGGATAATATAGGGATCCGTTTGGTTTTATTTAAGCACAAGGACCAATATTGTAATTTGGCAAACTGAAGGACTGAAAATGCAACTTTCCCAAAGTTATCACAAGGGTTAAACTTGTAACATGTGAATAGTACAAGGCCAATATTGCATAAAATTTCATTTTTATAAGTCCAAGGACCAAATCTGTAATTTCTCAAAACTTTTGATATTTTTCACCAAAGGACTAATTTTGACAACTTTTGATTTTAAAAGGACCTTTGGCGATTTTACTTTTGAAATAAGTGCTCGGGACTATTTCGACAACTTTTGAAACTTGGGGACTGAAGCGCCAATTATGCAAACTTAGCTCGTTTTCATCGATTTTGAACATTTTGCATCCGAAACATATAAAATGCAATTTTGAGATATTTTAGTATTTTGATGCATTTCGAGCATTTTAAACGTTTTGCGATTCATTTAACCAAAATGATGAGTATTTACACACTCATCACTTTTCAATAGATTTTTGGATAGCTTAAAGTTGCAAACTTTCATCCATACCCCACCTCAAGTTAACATAAAGTTTCAAGCCGAAGGTTATTTGAAGTATGTATAAATCAACCAATCTATGGTTATTTAAAGTGTGTTCTTGACATGTATACATACTTGTTAAGCCATAGATTAACTTATTTTACACCGAGTATTGACGAGATATTTGATGAAAGGGTATTCTTATGATTGTTTGTAGAAGAAAAAGCAAGAGTTTATGTTTAGGTTGATTATTTTTTGGATTTTGCTGTAAATGATGCTTAGAGAATGGTGATATTTGTTGATGTTCTGGCGAGCTTAGATTTTGAAGCTTTGATTGTTAATTGATTGATTTTTCTGGCGAGCTTAGATATTTGTTGATATTTGTTGATGTTCTGGGTACTAATCTTTCAAATTTGGTGTTTTTGGGGTACTTTGTGACATTTTTGCCCTTCAAATTATTAAAACTCCTATTAGTTGCGATGGGCAAAAATGTCACAAAATACTCCAAAAAGACCGAATTTTCTTGTTCATGTTCGTTTATGTCCGTTCATTAAGACACTAAACGAACGCTAAACGAACATAATGAACACAGACAAACAAACATAAACTTTATTAAATTATGTATACTATATTATTTTATAAGTGTTGTTTTTTTTTTCAAAACAAACCAATTTTAAAATTATACAATTAAAAAAATATAATATACGAACATAAATAAATAAATTAACATAAACGAACGCATAATCGGACGTTCACGAACATAAACGAACGCATAATCGGATGTTCTCTCCTTTTGCGGGTATTGATGCAAATTTGTGGGCTCTAGGGGTAGCCTTACATAACGCTGTGGAGAAGAAGAAAAATAAATATGTGTCCAAATGTGAAGAAAACGGCTATAAGTTCATTCCATTTGCTTTTTCCACATTCGGGGAGCTTAACACGGAAGCTTTGGACACACTCTCACGTATCAAGACAGTTGCTGTTAGCCACTCGAATAATGTCAAGAGTGGTGCTTTTATTTTCATAGTTTAAGTTTTTGTATCCAGAAAGGAGTGGGAGCCCAACTAGTTTCTCGGCTTCCCACCAATTTCTTGTAATTCCTTTTGATTTTCTAATGAAATGATGTTTTATATAAAAAATTAAAAAAATAATAATAATAATAATAATAATAATAATAATAATAATAATAATAATAATAATAGGTTTGTGAAGTAGCGAAATACCCTTTTGGTTAAAACAATGAACTTAAAAGCAGATAGTTGTTGATGTGATGATGCCATCAGCATGCCTATCCAAACAAAAACACTTGACTCTAGTTAATCTCCGCCATTTTTTTGTTTGTTTCACTCTCATTTCATTTTGTTTAACTATCTGATAATGAAGAAACGTTCTCTTGTGTTTTTGCATTAGGCTGAAGTTGCTGATTTTGTGATGCTCTTAGGTATACTTTTCAACTGAATTCGTTGATTTTTGTGTTTGTTTCAATTAGGTGTTAGTTATAGAGATTTGTGATATTATAGTGCGATAGTGGTGAAATGCCCATTAGAGAATGATACGTGCGGCTATGGTTTCAAGCTCGGGTTTAGGTTGTGCACGAAAGGTGTTTGATGAAATGTCCATTAGAGAATGATACTTGCGTAATATTTATCGTTAGATTTTGACATTCAAAAATTGTTTGGCGTGTCGTTTAGAATGAAATAATAAGTTTTAGTCGTTAGTATGATAATCAACTCCGAAAACATTTTTAGTCATTGGATAAAACAGTTTTAGGTTTAGTTTTGCCTGTCAATTGCGTAAATGGGAAGTTTTCTTTATTCGTTTTCGCTTCTCATCGCTAGTTTATCACTTCTGTTTGAATCGGACGGATATTGTTTTTAAATTGCCCTTATGTATTCCGAGCAAAGGGCATTTTGTGTCTTGTTCTTTGAGTAACCGTTAACATGTGCATACATATCTACCAATGCAACTCAGATTTAGCAACAAGTGTTACATTAGTTTTCATGTGATTTGCGATCAAAAAAACTTTACCATGGCAAAGCGCATAACACAATGTGGGCTAATAGATGCTTAAAGTTAGCAAAATGGTTGGGTAATCACGATAGCATGAAACTATCTTGTTTGCGTAGGCACATTTACTGATTGGTTATGCTTACCTATCCTCTTATAAGGATGAAATGGACAAAGTCAAGTAGTCAATTCTACTTCTTGCTTGGTCTATTTGTGTGAGCATTGTCTATCTCGTTGTATCTTATTTGTATCCAAGTAAGGATTGTAACTTTTTGCATCATGGCAATGTGTACCAACAAGTAAATACTATTTAATTGTTTATGATTGTCAATGAAGATAATATTATATCATTTATGCACCGAATCACTTTGTCATAACTTTTCTTGAACCAACTAAAAGGACACAACGCTCAATTTGCATGACAATCGGTTTTCTATTCCTACTTATTAATCACATTATATGCTATTTCTTTTATAGGCGAAGTTACTCAGAGGATGAGTCATGTAAATGAGGTGGTGGTAGAGCTTCGGCTATAATAGGCATAAGGAACTGCAAAGAAACTTCATGTATGAAATATATAACCCAAAAGTAATACATATGAGATGTGCTATTCTTGCTATAATATATGCATATTGTGACTCCCTCTCTTATCACCAAACCCGTTAATTGCAATCAACACGCCATCCGATTATCTAGTTGTAACTATTGTCCTAACTTAGAGATATGGTTGATATATACCTTGCTTAATAAGTTGAATCTTATAGATATGGCAATGTGAAGCAGTCGCTTGCATTAAACCATATGTGCGGTCGAGTTGTTAGTTTAAATATCTTAAGTCTTGAACTACATCAGGATGTGATCTAGTTATGTTATTAATATATATTTTTTTGTGGTTCACATTACACATAGTAATTAATCCAAATAAATGGAACGTTGAATCAACTGTAGCTGTTCACTTAATCAAAACTAAAAGTAGTTTAAAATTATATGCAGACTAGATGGACTACATCTGCTTCAGAATTTGTGACCTCTTTTAACATATTTAGTTTAATATGCAAAACGTTGATTTAGTTGTTATCGTGATGGTTTAGTTATAGGTCAAATGGGTCATGGGTCGAGACGGGTCAAATGGAAACACAGGTCAAACGGGTCGTGGGTCAACTGGTTCGGGTTGGGTCAAGATTGCCATGTTTATGTTGTATTCAAAATAGCTTAGCGAAACACTTTAAGAATGGGCTTATTAGGTTTTGTATTTGAAGGTCACTGCATTAGTAGTCAAAAGTATGGAATTAACATGACACTTTTTAATACGATTCAGTTTTGTTGTATATACAGACACTTTCTAATACGTTATATCTGTAATTTTCTTTGACAAATTTGGAAATGAAATGATCATTAATTTGGATGGTTATGGATAAAAGGCTTGCAGGACATGTCATGAAATTGTTTGCTATAATAATCTGCCTCGAGTGATTAACGGGTTAGATTTGGAAATATCTGGTTATTAACAACCATCTCTAACAACCATCTCCGGCGGCCACCACCAAACACCAAAGAAACAGTAACCCTTTAATAAATTCCCTCAATTTAAACAAAATCCCCAAATTTTATAAAAAATAAAAACCCTAACCCTCTTATTTAACTTCAAAACTGTTTGAGGGAAGAAGATGGTTTTTGGTAGGCTTATTTTAAGAGGTTAATAAGGTATTGGGAATAAAAAAATGTACAAAGCTTATTGAAGATGTTTGGGTGAGTTTGTGAGAGAGATAACTGTCATGGGAATATGGGATTTAGGGGGTGTTTGGTTGAGCTTATATAAAATACTTATATAGTCTGGGCAAGCTTATGCCAAAGTGCTTATTAGTTATTTGGGGAACAGGGGTTTTTTCGATAACGAATAAACGCATATGTTAAGCATAAGGTTATCCTGATACATTACATCATCTTAGTATCCTTTGGGCATGCTTGAAGCCAATATAATGTATGTAGCCTTGTTCTGCCTCGAGATAAGAACCACATATATAAGGCGTTATCTTTGTTAAGTATGGTTTTAAAAGCTATAAGGATTAGTTACTCTTGTTTACACTCTACTTGTATCTTGTTTGAGTGCTAACATTTTGAATAGTCATTCATTTTAGTTTCTTTAATAACACAAAGTTTACTACGTTTCAGGATTAGATGTTCTTGCAAGTGCAAAATGAGTTGAAGGATCATTTAAAGTTCCCAGACCAAAAGTTTCACTTGCTGATCAAGATGACGTTGGAAGTGGACAAAATAAAAGCAGAGAGTACTGTGATCCAAGTGGAAGCAAAACGTTTGATTCAGGTAAGAATTGGTTACCTCAACTCATGGTTTTAATGTAATGTAACTGGTACAGTTTGATCTAATTGTGAGATGCTTTTTAATGTTGCCGAAAGTATCACTGAAGAAGAACGATCTGCTAGATATGCAACCTCACATTAAGGTAACTTGGGTGTTTGAGATAATGTTTCTAATCTTGTTAACATGATGAAACTTTTGTATCTGCAACTAGCAATTAAAGTTGTATTTTGAGTATGAATGGTATATCAGGTTTGCGTCCATACCTGTACTCGGATGTTGCAGTGTGTTACTCCTTCATCTAGGCGTGATTCACCAGAATATGATGAAACTGGTTGCTACAGTATTTTGGTAGAACTGGAACTGGTGCTTGTGTGTACAACATATGTCAGGACTTGAAGAGAAATGATGAAACTCTTCTAAAGGTATTGAAAGAAGAGATTAATAAATGGAAGCTTATGAGCCTTAATGTGAAGAAATCAAACTTATAAGACATGAATGGGATTATGTGAAGAGTGAGTTGCGGTTTCTTTAGGATGTGGGAGAAAAGTTGTTATATGCCAAGCTGCTATGTATCATGGTTTTGAAAACCTTTGCTTCACAAGCTTTTCTATCTTCTGATACAGTGTGTTTGGGATAAGCTATCTATCTTCATTAGGACAGTTTCCTGTTTGGCAGTAGATGAAATGATCATCTGGCGAGGCAGTGGGTTCAACGATGGGTTCAATGACAAATATTATGCGCTTCTACTTACGTGGTTTAGCGTGGTCTAGCAGTGCGCAAGTTTTGGTCTTCGTTGTACTTTGGCAATTCAAGTCTTTTGTTTTTTGTTATGTTATTAGTTGGGTCTGCCTTTGCTATATTTTTATACCGGTATACATATGGCAACACGGGTTTAATTTATGGGCGAGCTTGGTTTTGTGACGATAATTGCTATGCTAGCTTGTCATCCTTAGGCTTTAATTTGTGGATTTATTATCCGAACTTATGGGGTATGTTTTTGCACTTGTCTTCTTTTTGTTTTAGTTTGAAGTTTGTTTGTAATTGTTTTGGGTCCACTTTAATCAATCATCTTGGCTCCTCATTATCACTTTTCTGAAACAATTTCTAACAACCACCACCATCTCCGACAGCCACCACCACCCTGCTGCTCTAACACCAACGAAACATTAACCCTTTATTAAATTCCCTCAATTTAAACAAAATCCCCAAATTTAACTTCAAAATTGTTTGGTAGTCAAAGTTTGAAGAAATGAGAGATTTGGTGAGATGGGTTTTTGGTTGCTGACCTTGTGGCATCTAATCACCGATTACTTTGTAGCCGGAGATTTACAATACTGGGTAGGCTTATTTTAAGAGGTTAATAAGCTATTGGGTATAAAAAAGAAAGGTACTTTATACATTGGGATGTATTTGTATTTTTCCTAATTATCATGTGTAAAGCAGCGTGAGTTTGTGTGAGAGATAACTGTCATGTGAATATGGGATTTAGGGGGTGTTTGGTTAAGCTTATGCCAAAGTGCTCATTAGTTATTTGGGGGAATAGGGGTTTTTTCGATAATGAGTAAATGCATAAGTTAAGCATAAGGTTATCCTGATACATTACATCATCTTAGTATCCTTTGGGCATGATTGAAGCCAATATAATGTACGTAGCCGTGTTCTAACTCGAGATAAGAATCACATATCTAAAGGCGTTTGGTTTTAAAAGCTATAAGGATTAGTTTCTCTTGTTTACACTTTACTACGTTTTAGGATTAGATGGTTTACACTCTACTACATTTTAGATAAAAGCGATGGTCTATGAAGTGCTTTTACCTATATCATTGAACTCTCTGCGAAAAGAAATTTTCCTTTTTTGTCATTTGATTGCAATTGCTTTTCACTTTCTTTCTGGATAGCTTAAAGTTGCAAACTTTCATCCATACCCCACCTCAAATTCACATAAAGTTTCAACCTTTTCAAGTTTAATTAGTCAAAGATTATTTAATGTATGTGTAAAATCAGTCAATCCATGGTTCTTTAAGTATCTGTATCTGTGTTCTTGACAGGTATACATACTTGAAAACCATAGATTAGTTCATTTTACACTGAGTATTGACAAGATGTTTGATGAAAAGGTTCTTATGATTGTTTCTAGAAGAAAAAGCTAGAATTTATTTTTAGGGTAATTATTTTTTAGATTTTGGACGAAAACGTATAAAAACGGACGAAAACGAATAAAACCGGACGAAAACGTATAAAAACGGACAAAAACTTATAAAAACGGATGAAAACGTAAGAAAACGTTCCTAAATTCGAAAATCTTTAAATTATAAACGTCCGTTATGATAAAGGACTGACGAGGCAACGATTGTTAACTAAAAGGGCTAAAAGTGTAATGGAACTTACTTAATAGCAGTTAAATAAGGGACCATAGGTGTTATTCTTTTCAGAGATAGGAACTATCCATGCAACTTTAAACTTTCAGGGACTGTGAGTAAAACTTTGGACAAACGTTAGGGACCATCCGTATAATTTACTCAAAAAAAAAGAAAAGCAATGAACTTTTACAAACAAATAGAGTAGTTGCCACGCTGGCAATCCCATCCAAACACACTCAATCAACTCTAATCTCCATTTTTTGGCAATTATATTAATTGGAGGTGGTTGTTTAAGCTTATTTTGTTTCACTCTCATTTCATACTCAATCAATTATGATCTTATTTTGTTCGGCTTATATCTCATAACCTCAACTAGATTCGGTTCATTAAATTCGGTCCATAAACACAAACCCTAACGATTCAAATAGATTCGGTTAATCGTGAGCTGAAGTTGCTGATTTTGTGATTTTGCTCTCAGGTATACTTTTCAACTCAATTCAGTTCAACCAATCTATGGTTATTTAAAGTGTGTTCTTGACATGTATACATACTTGTTAAGCCATAGATTAACTTATTTTACACCGAGTATTGACGAGATATTTGATGAAAGGGTATTCTTATGATTGTTTGTAGAAGAAAAGCAAGAGTTTATGTTTAGGTTGATTATTTTTGGATTTTCTTGTAAATGATGCTTAGAGAATGGTGATATTTGTTGATGTTCTGGCGAGCTTAGATTTTGAAGCTTTGATTGTTAATTGATTGATTTTTCTGGCGAGCTTAGATATTTGTTGATGTTCTGGGTACTAATCTTTCAAATTTGGTGTTTTTGGGGTACTTTGTGACATTTTTGCCCTTCAAATTATTAAAACTCCTATTAGTTGCGATGGGCAAAAATGTCACAAAATACTCCAAAAAGACCGAATTTTCTTGTTCATGTTCGTTTACTAAGAAAATGAGTTGTTCATGTTCGTTTATGTCCGTTCATTAAGACACTAAACGAACGCTAAACGAACATAATGAACACAGACAAACAAACATAAACTTTATTAAATTATGTATACTATATTATTTTATAAGTGTTGTTTTTTTTTCAAAACAAACCAATTTTAAAATTATACAATTAAAAAAATATAATATACGAACATAAATAAATAAATTAACATAAACGAACGCATAATCGGACGTTCACGAACATAAACGAACGCATAATCGGACGTTCTCTCCTTTTGCGGGTATTGATGCAAATTTGTGGGCTCTAGGGGTAGCCTTACATAACGCTGTGGAGAAGAAGAAAAATAAATATGTGTCCAAATGTGAAGAAAACGGCTACAAGTTCATTCCATTTGCTTTTTCCACATTCGGGGAGCTTAACACGGAAGCTTTGGACACACTCTCATGTATCAAGACAGTTGCTGTTAGCCACTCGAATAATGTCAAGATTGGTGCTTTTATTTTCATAGTTTAAGTTTTTGTATCCAGAAAGGAGTGGGAGCCCAACTAGTTTCTCGGCTTCCCATCAATTTCTTGTAATTCCTTTTGATTTTCTAATGAAATGATGTTTTATTTAAAAAAAAAAAAATAATAATAATAATAATAATAATAGGTTTGTGAAGTGACAGAAATACCCTTTTGGTTAAAACAATGAACTTAAAAACAGATAGTTGTTGATGTGATGATGCCACGCTGGCAATCCTATCCAAACAAAAACACTTGACTCTAGTTAATCTCCGCCATTTTTTTGTTTGTTTCACTCTCATTTCATTTTGTTTTAACTATCTGATAATGAAGAAACGTTCTCTTGTGTTTTTGCATTAGGCTGAAGTTGCTGATTTTGTGATACTCTCAGGTATACTTTTGAACTGAATTAATTGATTTTTGTGAAATGATACTTGCGTAATATTTATCGTTAGATTTTGACATTCAAAAATTGTTTGGCGTGTCGTTTAGAATGAAATAATAAGTTTTAGTCGTTAGTATGATAATCAACTCCGAAAACATGTTTCGTCATTGGATAATACAGTTTTAGGTTTAGTTTTGCTGTTATGTTTTCGCATCTACTGGCTAGTTTATCACTTACTGTTTGAATTGACAGATATTGGTTTTTAAATTGCCCTTATGTATTCCGGAGCAAAAGGGCATTTTGTGTGCTGTTTTTTGAGTAACCGTTAACATGTCTATACATATCTATCGATGCAACTGCAAATTTAGCAAAAGTGTTACATTAGTTTTCATGTGATTTGAAGTCACAAAAAACTTTACCATGGCAGGCGCATAACACAATGTGGGCTAATAGATGCTTAAAGTTAGCAAAATGGTTGTTTTGACTTTTGCCAATTATATTAATTGGAGGTTACTCAGGTGAAAACTTTGAACTTAGGGGTCATGTTTTAATCTTATTTTGGGCTTATGGTCTTATTTGGTTCGGCTTATATCTCATAAGCTCATCTTTATCCGGCGTTTTTCTAGCTTATGAGCTTATCTTCCATCTTTAAGTCATAATAAGCTCACAAATCTGAAGATAAGCTGGAAAATATGGGCGTATGAGATATAAGCATAGTCAAATAAGCTCATAAGCCAAAAAATAAGCTTAAACAAACATCCCCTTATTTAGCCCCAGTTTAGTTTCTATTTGTTTGAGCTCCAAAAATACACCCTTAAGCTTTACGTTTTTTTTAAAGCCTTTAAATAGTTGTGCATAAAATTTGTTTTCTTGTGACTTTAGATAGGGACCCATAAATATAATTTTTATGAGATGGCACTTACTCCTTAAACGTATTATGTGGTATTAATTTTTTGGTGATTATGATTTTGGTGGTCGTAGAGAAGACGACACGACCTGTCCTAGCTGTGGGAATGTCAACTTTTCTTTTCGGACAACTTGCAATATGCGCAACTGTACACAGCCAAGACCAGCTGATCATAACTCAGTAAGTTACACAACCCGTTTATTACACATATCGCAGTAGTTATCGTTTTCTGGCTTTAAGAAAATAGGCGTTTCTCTCACTCCTGTTATGAGCTAGATATATCTACCGATTTAATTTTTGTATGAAAGTGTGCTTTATATTCCTCTAGTTGAGTTCCAACAGATTTCATAGAACCAACGCACTAAAGAAACTGATTGTCTTCGTAGTTTTGGTAACGAACAGTTGTATTTATACTAGATTTTAGTTCTACGATGAGTATAATTAAGTTTAAGTTATTTGGTTATCATATATTCTTTTGCTGATGTGTATTTTGTCCTATAGTTATCTTTACTAATTAGTCTTTCAACAAAATGTTTGTTTTACAGAAATCTGCTCCAAGGCAAATGCCGACCCCACAAGGCTACTCCTCGTCTTCTCCTTACGCTGGTTCCGGTGCACCCTCTTCAATGTATATGGGTGTAACACCTTATGCTGCTTCTCCTTTCAATGGAACATCTATGCCTCCTTATGATGGTTCCGCTTATCAGTAAACTACAACAGCCGTCTGCCTGGAGGGAACCCTTATCGTCCTGTCCTTTGCAACTCTCTGCCACACCTGCTTATTCAGGTGGGCCCTTGATAGGAACTGGTATGTGTTTTTATTTGGGTTGATTTTGGCCTTTTCATTGTTTACCGTGTGTTGTTTAGAAGTTATGGTACTGTGATACTTATTTTGTTCAATAATCTTATTCGGGTTGCTTGGGTCAACCCGGATGCTAAATACGGTTGGGTATCGGGTTAGATATTTTTAACTAACTGGTTTTTTTTTTTAATATGTTTGTTTATAAATTATCTATCTAAATTAGAACAAATAGGCAATTTTATGACCATTTTACTCATATTCGGGTTGGGCCAAACCCGAATAGCACCGACCCGAGTGGACCCGAACCCAACTAACCCGAGTTCAAATAGGGTCGGGTTCGGGTATGTTATTTCTAGCCTCGACCCGCTTTGACCCGACCCAAACCCGACCCGAGTAACACGGCTACCTGATACTATGTGACATCTTGCTGAAACTGGAATTACATCTTTTTTGCAGGTGTGTTGTATGGTTTACCTCAGCTGATGGAACAATTCGGTTTGCGGTTGCCCATTGCTCAGGCTGCCATGGTATGTCAGAATTTTGTTATATCAATCAACTAAGGGGGTGTTTGTTTCGGCTTATATAGCCGACTTATGACTTATTTGGTTTTAGGCTTATGTTTCATAAGGTCACTTATATAAGCCGAAAAGTTTCAAAATAATCCACAAAAAGTGAGCTTATGAAATATAGGCCTAAAACCAAATAAGCTAGAATCCGGCAATATAAGCCGCAACAAACACCCCCTAATTGCAACGAGTAAATTTGATTATTCTTTCACCTACTCCCTATGTTAACAACATGTATATAAACATGTGATGCTATATTGATCGATCATTTGGTTTTTGAATTTTTATAGGGACCTCGGCCTGGATTTTTCCCTGAAGATCAATCTCAAAAGAAAGGCATGTTATATCTAACTTATTCATATACTGGTACACAGACTAGCAGATGACTGTAATTTACGATCTGTTTTTCATTGTTTCACTTGCTTCTTACAGATGGAACACGAGAAAATGACTGGGAATGCCCAAAATGTGCAAATGTCAACTTCTCCTACAGAACAGTCTGTAACATGAGGAAATGCAACTCACCTAAACCAGGTTCCAGTTTCATGTATATATATGCTGGAAGTGTGACAAATGTAACCGACAGAACTGCGGTGCAGCGCAGACAAACCATTAGAATCCCAGAATTCCCCTACAGAAGAAGAAAACAATGATCAGGTCTGTATTGTTTTTGTCGAATGTTTTATTAAGTTATGTTTTTGCATGCTTACAGTCCCCATGAATGTAAAGCGGAAATACTTTCTGGTCAATTTCTTTCTTTACCGATTTACTTTCTCGTTTGTTTATAATCTTGCTGTGAATTATGCTATAATGAAGCATATGGTCATCCGTCTATTTACTGTTCCAGTGAGTACTAGGACATGTTTAAGAAGGTCCAGAGTTGTCCAGCTGTTGCTCAGTATGGGTCTGAAAGTCAGTCATGTCGTCGTCGTCTTTGTCTTCCTGTTGCTGCGGTTATCGAGTTACCTTGCTTTGTGATTTGTGTTGTCATATTGTAGCATATAAAAATCGCGATTTGTGGTCTTTAAGCGATTTTTTACATTTACATGCATGTGTCATCCAGTATTCCAGTGAGTTGCTGGGCTAAGTCTTCTTAGAAGGTGCTGTACCTTTTCAACTGTGTGTCGTCTTATTTATTAGATACTTATCATTGAGTTGCATGAATAAATAGGATTGTATTAATATGATTTGAAGTCAATTGCCTATCTTAAATAGGTTTCGTTTGTTTGTGTGTGCTTGTTGGACCAGAATGAGATCCTGCAACGGTTGACTAGTCTTGAATTCATCAGCAGTCCCCATTTATGGTTTATACTTTTTTACTTGGAGGTCTTTTAAAATAGATCGGAGTACTCACTCCCTAGTCGGCGACTTTCTTTTTTCTATTTATCGACTAATGCTGATACTATGAGAGTGCAAAACTGGTAAATCCATTTGGTTCAGTGCGTATTTGTTTTGGTATAGTCCAGTGAACTATGCTCATTTGGGCCATACACAAGTCTTTGATGAGTAGTCTAAAGTTTGTGGTAAATTCATGGCATGGTCTTGTTTTGGAATGGATTACAGTCCTATACACCCAATACACTTGAACGAACTCTGACTGGGTGCGGTATAACTTTTCTAATATGTACTTTTAGCGAGAGTGTGTGGCTGAGGTAAAGCTGACATTTTATGCAACTGGTTTAAGCATGTATTTGGTTTTATACGAATGAATCTTTTCCTATATTTGCAAAATTTTACACTATAACAACAAAAAAATGAAGTGGAAAAATGGATGGTAGAAATATGTATGGTAAGAAACCAAAACAAACTGATAATATTACTCACAATGATGAACCTACAGTAATGAATCCACATACACCATATTCTTGAGTGTCCAGTTTCAACCACTACTAAAAGTCATACATTTCAACCTGATCCTGTTTTGACCTGTTACCTAACCCATCCATGTTTCCATGCATTATGTTGTACAAACCTTTTCGGTGCACGATATCAGTTCTTTCTCATACGTCATATAATTTGCATGAACTCGAATTACCTTTTTATACAAACCATTTGGGCCAAATGAAGCAATATTTGAAACTATAGGACAGTCCAGATTCAACATATGAATTGTTCTCAGCTTATGAAGTATGAAGCTAACATGAATATCAGATTAATAAAGTTAAAAGCTCAATAACTGTTTTATTCCAAAAACCAAAACATTACTTTTGCCACCCTTACGAAAATGTTCTCGTTTTGACCCGTTACACAAGAGCTAGACCCGCCCATTTTCCCACCCTTACGAATATTTATTCAAAGAGCAGCCATACCATCCATGATGTTGCAACATAAAGCTGAGGTCCGGTGCATATGGCACGGCATCCGGTTCCTAATACTTTATGTATCATGATCCCTTTACGCTTTGCAGCGTTATGGAAGTAACTGAGCATATCTCTTTTCTGATGATGTTCCAATTCGACCCACATGATGGCAGCGGATCATGAGCTTTTTCAAGATGTCGAGTAACTGATAACTCGCATCCCGAGCCTTTCGTAGAGCTTTCACTTGTTCCAATATCCATAGTTGATACATGTAGTCAAAAATGTTAACTTTAGGTGGCGGGTCCATGAACTCGAAATCAAGTAAATTTTCGATTTTTCACTAGTTCATAAGCAAAAGAACGTTCCCCAGATTCACCCTCCAGATTTCGGTAAAAAGACAGTAACAGGTACCGGGCCTAATAGTAAACTACAAGACCTAAATTTAGCTAAGTTAGTGTAATCTGACTACAACTATCAACAATATTCACTATGCACATACACTAAGATGTCAAGGGTCAGATCTATTTGAACTTAGTTTATAAAAACATTTTAACCCCAAAGACCTAACGAAATACCAATAAAATCAAAAGTAAAGTGTACTTGCAGTGATGTAACCAACAGAGTTTCTCATTCAAATAGACACACTTGATCATAAACATGGTTGATACATATGATAAGTCATCAGGAATGTAAATGCACCCTTATGTCTCTTACAGTACTTATGCAACAAGAAAGTTAAAAGACACTTACAAACATATTTGACAAAGTAACGTCTATATAACTACGACATGCACTCCTCCTTGCTGCACTTACTTTCAAATTTCACAAAGAAAGCTTGGTACTAGACCTGAAAGCGTTCAAAAATAAAACCAAGTTAGTGATTGTTTATTGACAAACTTATTTAAAATCATATTCTGCAAAAGGATAGAACAGAGTACCTCATATATTTTGAATCGCGTCGAGAATACGCTGCAACTCATTGACAACAATTTCTATTTTCATCCGTTGTGGTGGTGAATCCACGAGCACGATACTCAATCTTGATAATTGCAACCAAACATTCTTCCACTTTCTTTGCATTTGCTTCCGTACTTTGCAACACAATTGCATCATCATCAATAACATCGATTACATGATCCGGTAATGCCATGTAAGCAAATTTATGAAGGCTAAGACCATCGTTGAACATGTCATCTGTCGGCTTTTCCCCAGTCATCACCTCTAGTAATAATACACCAAAACTGTAGACATCCCCAATACTTGTCATCTCGCTCCCGATACCATACTCTGAGAATAAAAACAGTTAGTTAATTTAGAAACTGTAATTTGTAAGTAAATATAAGCATCATGGAATACTACCTGGAGGCGCATAACCAATTGTTCCTTTAACCCCGGTTGAGCTATTTTGGTTTAAATCAGTACCAAGTAGTCGGGCTAAACCAAAGTCTCCAACATGAGCCACCATATCATCATCAAGTAGAATGTTACTAGGCTTCAAGTCACCGTGAACAATCGTTGTTTGGCAGCGATTGTGAAGATAATCAAGTGCTGTTGCAACATCTCGAGAATGCTTATTCTTTGAAGAAGGTTCAGTTTCGACTTATTTGCACTTGAATGAAGCCGATTGTGTACACTTCCATTCGGCATAAACTCGTAAACCAAAGCTTTAAAATCATTGCCTTGGAAATCAGTACTTGAACAAGAAGTTATTATCTTCAACAAATTACGGTGCGAATATTCCGCCATGCATCACATTCTGCTCTAAAACGTTTTTGAGCTCCTCCGAAAGTATAGGCAACACAAGATGAACAATAGAACCTTTATTCAAACCTAAGCCACAATAGTCGGCTTAGATTAAGTTTACAATAGTATCCAAAATGTTACAAGATTAGATTAATGTCAATGAGACAATAATCATATGTATACAATGAAAAGACAAGATCAGTGAAATGATCAAAGAGAAGAAAAGAATGTGTGAGAAAAGACTGCACACAAGTGTATCTAACCCTAGAATAAGGGATGGGTTAAATAAGGGATTAAGTTACACTAAGACCCTCTAACGGCTATAATAATGAACTTCAGTAGAAACAATAAAATGATCTTGAGGAACAAGAGATGCTTGGCGAAATGATAATCTTGGAACTATAAACCACTAATGCTTTGTCCATGTTAAACCCACATGTCCTGCAAAGAACATAGCTTGAAAGCCATTAGCAATTGATAAAGTGACATGTTTGCCATGATTATTACCCCAAATTTTAACATTCCCCTTAATCGATTGGCAAACATATCAAACAATATCAATTTTTCACACAAAATTTATCTTGATAGACAGGAGGTTCTTTGTAAGAATGTCGTGATTTGATTTGAAGATCCAATCTTTTGCATTTATAACACCTCTAGCAATTTTTTCCCGATGAAGTGAACATCAATTTCAAAGTGTTTTGATCTTTCATGAAAACAGGTTGTGACAAGTTGTAAAGCGATTTGTTATCACAAAAAGATTAACGGGAAGGTTGATATCAACTTTTAGATCTTTTAGGATTTTACGAATCCAAATGATTTCACAGAGCAGAGAGACATAGATCTATACCGCTACGTGGAAGATTTTGAAAGAGTGTTTTGTTTTTACTTTTCCATGAGATTAAGCGGTCATTAAAGAAAACACAATAACAGAATCGATTTCTGGTTTTCTTACATTTGGCCCAATCAACATCACTATATCCTTCAAGATGATTTTCGAGTTGTTGAAATTGTACCTTAGACCTTTTCCGGAGCTCCTTTTAGATACCTCGAACGTTGAGGCACATTCGGATGAGATTTCAAGGAGAATGCATATATTGTGCAAGACAATGAACCGAGTATGAAATGTCGGGTCTTGTATGGGTGAGGTAGATAAGTTTCCCAAGAAGCTTCTGATAACCAGTGATGTTGACAAGTAAGGGGTCATCATCAGTGGGAATGTATGGAAGCACAGAGTTGGGTTCCATAGGGGTGGACACAGGTTTGCACCCAAGTAGGCCAAATTCTTTGAGGAGTTCAAGACAGTATTTTCTTTGGGAGAGACAGATGTCATTTCCAGTTTTTAAAACCTCAATGCCAAGAAAGTATTTTAGATTTCCCAAGTCTTTGATATGAAATTTTGATTTTAGAAACTCCTTGAATAGGTTTATCTCATCAACACAGTTTCCAGTAAGAACAATATCATCCACATACACTAGAAGAGCAATGAACTTGTCATTCTCTGTTTTGGTGAACAGAGAATGATCATTAACAGATTGGACAAAGTTGTTTTCCTTTAAAACACCGACAAGTTTTTCATTCCATTTTACGGGAGCTTGTTTTAGACCATATAGAGACTTAACAAGTTTGCAAACTTTATTTTATTGTTCTCATTACGTAACCCTTTGGGAATGGTCATATAGATATCCTCATCAAGATCTCCATATAAGAAAGCATTGTTAACATCAAGTTGAAAAAGAGGCCATTTGTTTTCTGACTAAGGCAATAAGACATCTAACAAGAGACATTTTACAACAGGGAAAAAGTTTCATCATAGTCTATTCCTTCCCTTTGGTTGTAACCTTTAACAACTAGTCTAGCCTTGTATCTATCAACTTCACCATTAGCTTTATATTTGATTTTAAAGATCCATTTGTAGCCAATAGGAGTTCTATTAGGAGGTAGATCGGTTATATCCCAAGCATGGTTTTCATTTAAGGCTTCTATTTGAATTCATAGCATCTACCCAATTACTATCAAGGATAGCTTCTTCATAACAAGTAGGTTCAATACTTTTATTAAGACCGGAAGCAAAGCGATAATTGTCTTTGTTAAGATTTGAGTAATTAACAACTTTTCAACCCCATATTTGACTTTTCCTTCTATAATAAAGTCATTAAGATTACTTGGCAATTTAGAAACTCGGTTGACCTTCTAGCGATAGTGGTCGGCAAGCCTCTTTCTTGTTCGGAGAATCGGCGTAGTATCGCGAGGATCGAAGCGCTTCAGCAG
Organism: Chrysanthemum lavandulifolium; assembly: GCA_022545495.1. NCBI lineage: Eukaryota > Viridiplantae > Streptophyta > Magnoliopsida > Asterales > Asteraceae > Chrysanthemum > Chrysanthemum lavandulifolium. The sequence goes on from CM040241.1 coordinate 10,101,237, forward strand.
GATGTGAATCATGTGATATGTTGCCCTCAGGGTGTGTATTATCATCTATAGATGTTGCAACCGGTTCGACAATCCTAGTAGGATGACTTACCACTGTGCTATCATCATAGGATGTCACTCTCCCTTCATCATTGGGACTTGTTTGTGAGTCAAAAAAATTTTTGTGATTTAAATCTTTTGGTACAAAGGTTTCAACAAAAGGTTTTGACAAAGTATTTTTCATTTTGAAGGGAAAAACAGTTTCATAAAATTTGACATCTCTGGAGTAAAAGATATTTTTTGTTTCTAGGCTCAAGAGTTTATAGCCTTTCTTCTCATTTGAGTAACCAATGAAAACACTTTTTCGGACCTACTACCAAATTTGTCGAGATGTTGAGAATGGTGGCATAGCATAAGCACCAAAGACTCTAAGAGAGAGAGTGAAGGGTCATGCCCATACACATAGAAGAAGGGGACTTGCAGACAAGGCGAAAGAGGCAACTGTTTATGACATATGCAGCAGTTAGAACACATTCAGGCCAAAGATTTAGAGGTAATTCCCCCTGAAACATAAGGGATCTAGCAACATTAAGGAGATGCCTATGTTTCCTTTCTGCAATGCCATTTTGTTGAGGTGTATAGACACAAGAAGTTTGATGTAGAATTCCTTTTTCATGACAGAATTGTTGGAGTTTATTATTGACAAATTCTGTCCCATTGTCACTTCTAAATATTTTGACATTGTGTTCAAATTGATTTGATAGCATATGAGTGAAGTTAACAATGGAAACATAAACATCATCCTTCCCCTTAAGCATATAAACCCACACCGCTACGGAATAGTCATCAACAATAGTTAAAAATATTTGTAACCATCTCGCTAGTGATTTTATATGGTCCCCAAACATCAAGGTGAACAAGTTGACCAATTTTAGTGGATTTGTGTTCACTTAGAGGAAATGGTTCTCGGTTTGTTTGGCTTTATTACAAGTATCACAGAGATGATCGAGTTTGGATGAACTATCAAAGTTAAGAGTGGGTCTAAGTATGTGTAGGACTTGGTCAGAGGGATGACCAAGTCTTTGATGCCAGAGATTTCTAGAGACATGACAGACAGATATGCAATTATTAGAGGTAATCTTACATGTAGAATCTATATCAAAAATATATAATCCATTGTGTTGTTTACCAATCCCCACAATCCTTTTTTGATGTAAATCCTGTATATAGCAGTTAGATTCATTAAATCCAACAAACATTTTGTTGTCTCTAGCAATCTTATGAACAGATAGTAAACTGACATTGTATTCAGGAACAACAAGAACATCAAAAAGAGTTAGGTCATTATTGACCTTTAAGTCACCAATTTTAGTAATTAGGGCCTGAGTACCATTGGGATGTCCAACAGTTAGGCCAAGATTTGAAATGTTAACAACATTGATTAAAAAATTTTCAGACACAGTCATGTGTTGATTTGCACAGAATCAACAATCCAACCAAGACCGATGTTTCAGTTAAGGATTTAGTGTTGTTGTTAAAAACTTGTTGAAGTTCACATTAAACTTGACACGCCATTAAAGAAGGTTCACGAAAAATTTTACCGCTAAGTTGGCATTAGCGGATGACACATTGTTGTCATTGAGAAGACTCATAAGTCTTGAGAGTCATTCATTAGATAAGGAGACAGGAGAATTGCTAGTACTATTATCGGTGACATAATTAGTTTCATTGAGAAACATTATTCTTCTTGAAAGGTTTTCCATTAAAGTTTCTCTTAACATATCCAAGCAGGATATCCAACTATTTCATAACACCTATCAACAGTATGACCGGGTTTTTGCAATTGGTACATTTTAGGTTCATATTTGGTCCTCTGCTATTAGAGTCATTACCGGTGTTAAAACCGAAACTTTGTTGTTAAAACCTCTTTTGTTATCAAAAATTTTCCTCCATCGAGGTTTTGCATTAAAGGTCGTAGCATTGGGTTTAGCGAGCTATTCCCGGATGAAACATTCTGTGAGATTCTTCTCGAGACAACAGAGAGCGGTTTTGACATTAGGCGAGGATCTCGGTTAAAATATTGCTTCGATGGGAACATAGGAGTCATCAAGACCCATAAGAAATTGCATTAACTTGATTAGTTGATTGTGTTTTCAAAATGTTTTGCGACCTCACAAGTGCGGGAGGCAAGCTAATCATACAATCAAATTGTTTCCATAAGGAATTAAGATTGTTATAGTAATCAGCTAGAGAGGACCCACTTTGACTAAGAGAGTTTATATTCTTATGCAGATTAAATATAGCTGAACCATCAACCTTGTCATAGGTATCTTTAAGATCATTCCACATTTCATAAGCAGTTTTAGCATATATAGCACCAGCAAACAGTTCAGGACTAAGAGAATTAAGAATCCAAGTAACCACAACAGAGTTACAAGTATCCCATTGATTAGCAAGACTAGGGTTCGAATCATCTCTTATGCAGGTACCATCAATAAACCCTAACTTATTATGGTTCCTTAAGGCAAAGGTCATGGCCATATTCCATATTTTATAATTTTCAGTTCCTGTGAGTTTGATAGAAATAATGGGAGTCCCATTAGTGTTATTAGGGTGTAAGTACAAAGCATCCCCAAAAGATAAGCCTTTCTCAGTGGAACCACCACCACCAGCATTATCACCAGCAACCATAATAAAGACAATAAGACAGACAAAGATAATAATAAGACTATGAATATAAGAAACAACAAGCACCAAGCCTGTGGACTAGGGTAAACCAGAGCAGGTATTCGTACCACTCAAAGGTGGCAGATCAAGATGTTAGTCTACCCGTTTGCACCCACAAAGACTTAAGTACTGTATGTTTGAAGAGGAGATAAGACTTAGACTTACGAGAGATATGCGTGGAAGAACAAATCACAATTACCCTAGATTCACTTAGTCTAGGATTAATTGTAAGTAGAAGATAACCGGTGATTACGCCAAGAGTAATAACCCCAAACCACCAATATGTTGCGAAGAGAATCAATGAGCACAAGCTCTGATACCATGTACGAAAGTATAGGCAACACAAGATGAACAATAGAACCTTTATTCAAACCTAAGCCACAATAGTCGGCTTAGATTAAGTTTACAATAGTATCCAAAATGTTACAAGATTAGATTAATGTCAATGAGACAATAATCATATGTATACAATGAAAAGACAAGATCAGTGAAATGATCAAAGAGAAGAAAAGAATGTGTGAGAAAAGGCGCACACACAAGTGTATCTAACCCTAGAATAAGGGATGATTAAATAAGGGATTAAGTTACACTAAGACCCTCTAACGGCTATAATAATGAACTTCAGCAGAAACAATAAAATGATCTTGATAGGAACAAGAGATGCTTTATAAACTTTGAAATCAACTTTATGATTCGTTGGCTATTGATTTTGTAGAGGTGCACATTGTTGTAGTGATCATTGTAACATTTATTTGTTATTATGTGAATTACTTAAAAGTGATTATGTCATCTAATAGTTATATTACAATGTTACTAGAACCTTTGGTGGCTAAATGTTTATTATTACTGTTTTAATTGACTGCTACAACTTGAAATGACACTATCAGAAAAATAATGTACTCATGCAATTTGAAGAACATTGCAACTTAAAACAATATCATCGAAAAATGATTCTCTAAAGCTACAAAAATAATCTGTTGAAAAAAAATTATTCGCCGGCAAAATTTTGTCAAAAATAGATACGACTGCGTGACTACTCGGCTAGACATCGTTGCGGCTATGCGTAGATACTCGGCTAGATACCGCTGCCGTTAGAAGAATAAACGGATTGGAAAGCAATCGTTTTAAATTTGTAGCCATGACGAATCTTGAGCCAAATCTCATATTATAAGTGTGTACAAAAAAGTAGAAAGGTAGCACGTGAAGATCTTTGCAGACATGTCAAAGTCAAAATTATGAAGTCATTTAACTTCCAATTTGAAAATAGTTTTGAGAAACCAACTTTTACTAATAGTTTCTAGAAGTTTATGAAGTTAATATTAGAGCACTCCCATCCATAATACCATAACACCAATAACACTGCTCACGTCGTCAGCCACATCGGCTTTAACATTTAACATTAACATCCCCAAAAACACTCCCATCCATAACATCCCAATAACACCATAACACCAATAATATTTCATATTTTCAATTTCAACCCCTAAACTAAAACAAACATTTCGTTTATTAAACTAAAACAAACATTTCATTAAACCGAAAAGAAGTTACAATACGAGATTAAAAACAAAAAAAAATTACAACGAAATTAAAAAAAAAAAAAACTGAGTTTAAAAAAAACATAGAAAATACTTATTCATCGTCGTCGCTCTGTTGTTGTTGTCCATGTCGTTCAAGATTATTACGCAAACATGCTCCATAAGGTCTGTTGGAGTTGGGTATGTGTTTGTTGGTCGTGTATTTCTTTTGCCTTACATTGTGAGTATCACATCTTTCGACCCATCTTCGTTGCCTCAAATTTCTTGACGGATCCACCCACGATTCGTTATAGTCACGTAATTCAAATATTTGATCTTTTACAATCATGTTATGCATAATAATGCAACAATACATGATTCTACGTATCGTAACAATTTCATATTGACGTCGGTTGTTGTAGTATACCCAACGACCTTGAAGAACACCAAAACACGTTCAATATCCTTTCGGCACTTTCTTGTCTCCTTTTAAAATGCGTATGTTTTCATCGGTTGTTGCCGTGAAGGATTTGAAGAAAGTTGCTTGCTGTGGATAAATTCCATCACCAAGTAATACCCTGCTCATACCTAGTTCCGTTGACCATATAAGGTGCTCTTGGGGCATTATCGGCCAAGAAGGTCGTCGAATAACGGAGAGTTATCTAAAACATTAATATCGTTGTTGCCCCTCCATCTCAAAAATGCATGCGGATCCATAAATATTGAAACAGCGACTTCAAGCATAATTGTTGGGTATTTTTATCACCCTAGCAAAATGGCCTTGCTAAGCCTTTGGACAATTTTTCCACTCCCAGGTGCATGCAAATCAATGCTACCAAGCATTCCCGGAAAACCATGTTTTTCTTCATGTAGTTGATAAATTTTTGAATGTCGGCCCATGTTGGTTTTCTTAAATACTAAGCATAAACAAATCAATAATACATTTGTTAAAATTATCAAGACATAATGTGACGTACTCGCACCCATTTGCAAGTATTCATCAAATGCATCGGGTGAGGTGCCGTGACGCCAATTGGCGTATGGCGACGACACCTTCATTAGAGCACTTATACTCATTCGACCACAAGCATCGGGTGTGCGCTAAAGTAATTAAAATGATGCGGAATATTATCGGAAGTATAAGATTCAATACCTTCAACTATTTGCGGGAATAGTTTCGGCTCATGCGAAATCTTCTACGAAAATTCGGTTTGAATACTTACAACCTTGTACGAAATAATCATTGGCGGGGCGTTCTCTGCAAGCTCACGTTCACGATATATATGGAGTGCGAGGACGAGTAGGATGTTGATTCACTTTGCCTTCCCGTGTTCCAATTGAAGGTGATACTCGTGCAGCGGACGCCATAAATTGAAATGCGCTAGGTCTTCTCGTCGACCAAGACAGGAGGAAAATCTGACTTGATTTGGATCCATTGTTACAATGAATTTGATTTTTGAATAATGAAAGTGTGAGAGGAAGTATATAAGTGTGAGAGGAAGTGTGAAAAAATAGAGTTTTAGTTGGGTATTTATAGTGGTAAAATAATGTTTTGATTTTTTTTTTTTTTAAAACTAGCCGTTAGGGGTTTTGTAAATTTTTAAAAATCTTAACGTTACAAGGACTAGTTTTGTAACATTTTCAAACTTTTTTTTTTTTTTTTTTATTATTTTTTTCCGACCCATAGCAGGCGTTAGGGCAACGCCTCCCGCTGCGCCGTTATCCCGTGCGATTCCATCGGGCAACACAATAACGGCGTTAACGCCGTGCCTAATGGCGTTATTTATGTGAAGGATGTGAGTGCTCTTAGAGCATGTAACTAATATTTGGTAAAATAACGTTTTAGTAAAGATTGAATGTGCACGATTATGATAAAAAGAAGAAAAGAAAAACAAGATGGGATAAGACACTACCTTTTGTTCGATGGATTTAAAATTAAATATGCTAATATCCCTCCGTTATTGAGTTCAAACTTTTTTATACAAGACGGAATAGGACACTATCTTTTTGGACTTTCAAAAGCTTTTTATACAAGTGCGAAACTTATGAGTACAGAGTATTAGCGCTAAGCAAATCTCATAAATAGGACAATTTTCGTCTCATACTTATTATTCACATTTTCATTTCGGGTTGTTCGAAATTAATTGTTCTCTTTAAAAATAGATAAAGAATTTAGTTCGAGTTTATCATATTACTCTCACTTGAGATTATTATCACAATAATTAAAGAAGTTTTAATTAATTACTTAAGAAAAACCGTCATTCTACAAAAAGTAATAAGAAAAAAGCGTAATAGTGATACTTTTTTTAAATTGTGTATTTATTGTCAATGAACAATTATTTTGAGACAAAGTAAATATAAAAAACACGTACACTTGCGTCCGATTGAGAGTTAAACATTTCACCGATATGCAACCATGATATAACAATTAAAATTTCTCCAAAAGATTCCTTAACGCCTACGAACATAGTTTGTCGATGAAAAATATTCGCCGCTAAAATAATGTCGAAAGCTAGACACATTTTGCCCGCTAGGCGCAATTTCGGCTATATATATATATATATATATATATATATATATATATATATATATATATATATATATATATATATATATATATATATATATATATATATATATATATATATATATATATATATATATATATATATATATATATATATATATATATATATATATATATATGTGTGTATATATATATATATATATATATATATATATATATATATATATATATATAGTTAACCCGTATTTTATTACAAGTTTTACCCGTGACATATATTATTTACCGCATTTCACAAGTTTAACCCGTAACTAATGTTTACTGCACCATATATCCATCCCATAAATCATACAAAGTCAATTACTAATTTAACATTCGGGTCAACTTGACCCGACCCAAAGCGCTTCACACAAGACATCACATAACTTTAGTTCGATAGTTAAAATCTCGTAATTATTAAACATGTTCTTAACCAACTCATTATCAAACCCTTGGTATTAAAATCAACTAAACAAGAAATTAATTGTCCATTTGACAACCCGGTAGGGCAACCCAACAACATAACCATGGGTATTTGACTCGACCGTTAATGAGACTCAAAGCGAAACATGGCGGCAACCAATCAAACCCGAGGACTAAACAACAATGATAACCAAATAATCAAGTTAATCCAAGGTAACACAAACCCATGCTAAAACAGCTTTTAAAAGCATTCTTGTTTACCGACCAACCCAATCTCATCCGATACCATCGTCGGGTTCAATCCGACCAAGACAACCAAAAGAAAAACGAGAATCAACCTTCTATCTATTGATTTAGTGCCACCTGAATCGAAGATAAAATGCATAACCCGTCTACCACTCGGGTCCACCACACGAATATCACAACATGTTCTCATTAGTTTGCATATGGTTCAAAAACGTTTTAAAGTCTTGTTTTACGATGTGATTTACATGTTAGAAAAAGCAAAGAAATTCGAGATAGAAAATTGCATGACGATCTTCGAGAAGACCTTTTGGAGCATTTATTGAACCTTAATCACTAGTTTGTAATTTTTATTTCCTGTTTACGTACTATTTTTATTTTTGTCTACCTTCTTTTTGTTTTTTAATTAATGTAATGTGTGTTTTTTTTAAATTAACGAAGTTTATTTTAGTTAATATTGTGTATGTTTTATTTTATATAAATGAAAACAAATGGAGAACGGCACCACTTTTTCTGGTGCCAACGGTAACGGCACAAAATTTGGTGCCAAAGGGTTTCTGGTGTCGTTTAGTGTTTTGTTGACGTGGCACTGGTTTTGGATAATGACACGATAACTATGACTCAACGATACCTAATGCTCTTAGTGGCATGTTGATGTCTTTTTGGGTTCAATTCAATTTTTTTTTTCTCATTATATTACGGTTCTTTTCACTTTATACTTGTTTTGTTTTTGGTTCATTGAAAAAACACTAACCGATAAGGATAGAAAATTGAGAGAACATAGAAAAAAATTGGAAGGAAAAAAACAAATAAAAAGGCCCCACAAATAATCTTCAGACACAATTAGAGTCAAAGATATAAATGAGAGATGATTTAATAATAAAAAGAGAGTGATTAATAAAAGAGAAATAGGAGAGAGAATTGTGCATTTAATCCCAACCATTGATTAGATCTAATGATGTAATTCATTAAACATAACCAATCATGTTGTTGTCACAATTAGAGGATCCTGATCCTTTGAGCAGCTATGTTCACTTTTACAACAAATTAATGTGTCAACAAATAATGAGGGTGCCACGTTGGCAATCCCCATCACACACACAACCTTTCTAAACAAAAACACTTGAATGCAATTAATCTCCACCGTCCAATGCAGTCCCACCATTTGAGAATCAATGTCCTACTATGGGTTAGTAAAGAGAACTATGGAGTGCTTTTATCTATATTAGTTAACTCCTCTGCGAAATTATATGTTGTAGGTTTGTGAGATTGTATTGTGGTCTATGTTATCTTTTATACAATAAAAGAATTACATCATTTTTGAAGTTTTTTGCTAAAACAATATTATTAAGAAAAAAATTGGGTCAATTAGGTTGCTCTATTTTAACACGTGGCAAAATTAAGAATTCTCATTGGTCACTTGAAAGTCAAAAATAAAAAAGAAATTGGTCAAACTTTGATAAATTTGGTGGAGAAAAAAAACATAAAAGTATAGGTGTAAAATTTGTGAAAACAATAATTAAAAAAATAATGTAATTAATAAAAACTTTAGTGGCTGAAATTTAAATAAATTATATGAAGTTAAGTCTAAAACAAAAACATAAATAACACAAAGAGAGGTAAATACATTTTTTGAGCCCTAAAATCCATAGACCAAAGCTAAGGGTTCGTTTGGTACGTAGGTGAGTTTAAGATTAGGATTTGAATTTGGATTAGGATTGTAAATTTGGAGAGAGAAAATATATTATTATATAAATATAAAGTATTTAAATTAGTGTAAAATAATATATTCTATTAAAATTAATTGTTTTTTTAGAGTAAGAAATATTAATGTAAGAAAGAGTTATGGGTTTTGTTTGTCATGGGGTATTAGAATCGGTTTGCATTTGATTTGTGATTACTAATCATTTGGTTTGCATCTATATGATTAAAATAGTATTTGATACCTTTTTATGTGGGTCACATAATTCCTTACATGTATCCACGGTTTCTGTTGAATACTCTAATTTTTTTGTCATTTTCGATTGAATACTTGACTTTTTTGTCATTTCATTTTTTGCTTTTATCATTTTTTCTATTTTTGAATATTTGAGTGGGTTCATTCATATTTTAATATTCAAATAAACTTTTGTTATAAATAAAATTATATAAATTATATATTTTCTCTCTCACATCAAATCTAAATTCAAATATAAACCAAATTTAAATCCAAATCCGAATCCAAATCTTAGACCGTCAACAAACCAAACGGACCTTAGAGACAACAATTAATGTGACCACATTTTAATCTCATCCCCACCCAATATGATATCTTTTCTAACAATGTTATTTTTAGGATTAATCTCCCCATAGGGTTGATCTTTTAGAATTGGACCCATTTTCTCATTGAGCGAAGGATCCTCGTGCTAATCTAATCACATCTCTCTCTATTTCCGGCTTAGCCTACCGCTCCGTGGGCTTCTATCCCCCTGGTTGTATTCAAAGGATCTAACTTCCAAAGCTAAAGCTACAAACAAACATTTTTTCTACTTTGGTTTTCTAAATCCAATCCTAACCCCAAATACCAAACTGCACCTAAACATAATCCAAAAATAAAGACAAATAGTAAGAACATATTTACACAAAGTATAACTTATACTTAAATTTAATCATCATATCATTTACCAAGTATTTTACCAAACAAATACAACCATGTTCACTTTTGAACTTGAACAAATTTTTTGTTTGGAGTGATGATGGATTGGGGTAACTATTTTTTCTAGCCCCTTATATCATAAGGAGACATCTATTGTTTTTTCAATATTACATATAACGCTTTTATTTTTTGATTAAATGACACTTGTGATCTTATAAATGCAAAGATGTAGCACTATACTATAAACACCAAATGTGAGGCAAACAATTTGTTATACTACATGTATATTGTATCAAATGTGCGATAATCATATAGATCATAAGACAACAATACTAATACATGATCCGGTTTAACCCAACATTAAGCAAATACGCTAAAAATAAATAACTAAATAAACAAATAATAGACTTTATAATCAAAGAGCACCAATTATTGTACCCACACAAAACTAAAGTTTGTTATTAACTTGAACGGACTAAGTAAATAAATTTACACTAATATGTCAGGATTGCTATAACTCTAGTAATAAAACCTAAAAAGTGCCCGCGACTACAAATTTGTTCATTCCAGTTAGGAGCTAAGTCATGCCACCAATTAGAGCATCTCCAATGGTAAACCTTTTGATAAGGTTTATATAATTTCAATGTCATATACTCTTAAATTTCTCAGTTTATAAACCTATTATCACTATGCTTAAACTTGTTAAACTTTATAAATTGATACGGTTTAAATTAGTTACATGTATTTTAGTTGCAATGAAAAGGTCTATAAACTTATACCTATTTTATTTCAGGTCATCATAAACCTCATCTCACTACAGTGACTTAATTTATAAACCTCTTTAAATTTTATAAATCTTTTCATGAACCTCTTATAGTGGATGCCCTTATTCCCAATATTTAGTAGTGGAATAAGAAGTTTTTTATTAAATTAGGTGGTTTAGCCTTAAGTGTCTTAATTAGCCTCTTAATTGGAAGAGAGAGACATTTGTATGTCTCTTAATTAAGAAAAAATATATATGTGTTTTGGGCTCACATTTACCTCAGTTAAGAGAGAATAAGAGAAAGGTAAAACCCTTCGAAATGTAGTTGATCAAAAAAAATTTCCTTTTTTTTTTAATTTTATTTATTTATTTATTTATTTTATATTTATATTTTAGAATGACACCACACTTGAAATCCGACCCGATTTAAACCATCCAAACAGTGTGCCTCGGGACTCGAACCACTAGGAGAAGCCCGTGAAGGAGACCTTACAACTCACTTCTTTTTTGAGCAACTATGTTCATTTTGCAACAAATTATTTAGGCCAAAATGCAATCCTAATTACATGCCTAATCCACTTAACATTAGACACATGTATTGTGAATCTTCTCTTTAAATTTCCACCAATTATTTTCAAATTCACAAATCAAATCATTAAGAATATTAGTAAGCTTACTACTTAGCCATAAGAATCATTTTTCATAAGAAAAACATTGAACTTACAAACAACTAATTGATTTATTTCCTTTTATATTTGCCACGTTGGCAATCTCATCTAAACACACTTGAAAATGATTAATCTTCGCCATCCAGTCCTCCCACCCCTTGAGAATCATTACTTTTTCACTTTCAATAAAAGTTAGTTTTTACATTATATTTAGTTAAGCTAAGAGAAAAATAAACACCTCTTAAGTCTAGTTGATCAACTTTTTGAGCAGCTATGTAGATTTTTACAAAAAAATAATGTGTCAAAGATAGAAAAAAAAGAAAAGAATGAACTTTTAACAAAAAATACAGTAGTTGCCACGCTGGCAATCCCATCCAAACACACTTTATTCTAATCTCCACCATTCACCAAAAGTCCAAAACCAGCACTCTATTTTTTGTTTGTTTCACTCTCATTTCACAGCAACTATCGTTTATTAATATGTATTAATCTTTATACATATTAGTGTTACATACATCGGGATAGTAACTAGAACTATGGACTAATTGGGGTTTGCCAATTATATTAATTAGAGATTACTCAGGTGAAACTTTGAACTTAGGGGTCGCTGTTTAAGCTTATGATTTTATTTGGTCTGGCTTATTGTTTGGCAACTAGACGCGTTCATTTTTTATATTTTGTTTAAACGCTTTTATTTAAAATGCTAATCAAAGACTTATTGAGGTTTTATTACGTTGTTTTACACTTTTATAAAACAAACAATTACTTGCTGCTAATGTTGAGCTTTTTGTTTGTTGTTAGGTGTTAACGTGTTTGATTGATGTATAACTTTGGTGTTGGTGGATTGCTGTTGTCGGGGAAAGATCGAGTCGTCTTCGGAGGGTCCGTCTGAGAGGATATATGTGTGAGTGTGTTTTGGGTTCACATTTATCTCGATTAAGAGAGAATAAGAGTAAAGTAAACAACTTCTAAATGTATTTGATCAATTTTATTTTATTTTTAATTTTTGTTTATTTATTTATTTGTTATTTTTTTTTAGAACAACACCACACTTGAAATTCAACTCCCGAGTTAAACCATCCAAATGGACAGGCCCCGGGACCCGAACCACTAGGAGAGACCCGCGCAGGAAAACCCTACAACTCATGGCTTCTTTTTTGAGCAACTATGTTCATTTTGCAACAAATTATTTAGGCCTAAATGCAACCCTAATTACGTGCCTAATCCACTTAACATGTATTGTAAATCTTCTATTTAAATTTTCACCGATTATTTTTTCAAATTCATCAATCAAATCATTAAGCATACTAGACGAGTACCCGTGCCTAGCGGCATCGGTTTCTAGAGGCAGACAATTAACGATATGCGATATTGTGGTAAGTGTTTCGTAACCACAAGATCATCAAAAAGAAATCGATTACTAACCTCGAGATCATCATCAATATTCTTTTGATTTTGCATATCCATTATTTATGTTTCCTTCATGTTGTGAAATACAAACTTGTTTTGGGTTGTTTATATAGGCGAAATACGAAATGTTGAAAAAACAATTTTCTCGCCAATGAAACAATGAAATGGCTGGCGCAGTGTGGAAAATGGAAATACATAGAAGTCAAAATTGAATAGTTACCATGAAAAGATACCATGCAACAAATACATTGAAATCAAAATAAATACTTCCATACAAAATTAACATGCAAGAATAGTTGCCAAAGAAACACGAATTTCACTTTCCACTATTTCACTTTTCCAATATTCACTTGTTGACCATTTTCTTATTTTATGTAGTAAAGATTAGTAAGCTTACTACTTAGCCATAAGAATAATTTTTCATAAGAAACACATTGAACTTACAAACAAATAATTGATGTATTTCTTTTTATATTTGCCACGCTGAAAATCCCATCCAAATACACTTGACTTCGATTAATCTCGGCCATCTAATCCTCCCACCCCTTGAGAATCATTACTTTTCACTTTCAAAAAGGTTAGTTTTAAATTATCGTAGTTAAGATAAGAGAAAAATAAACACTTGTTAATTCTAGTTGATCAACTTTTGAGCATCTATGTACATTTTGCAACAAATTAAGACTGGATGGAGTGTTCGTGACTTCCCTTTTGGTGGCCAACTCCATAACACATCCAAAATTGCAAAGTATGGTGAGTTTCTCACTATTGTTTTTGGCTGATAAACTGGGCCTAATTTTTTATTTTATTTTGTGAGTGTGTGTGGGGGATATTGGGTGGGGTATATTTTTGTACATAGATATTTTAGTGAAAAGTGAGCAAAAAATGACCAAAACATGTATGATCAAAATGAGTGAGGGAAAATTAGAGGAGAGAGAAACCCTGAGACATAGCTCTCTTTAGCCTAATGTGTCAAAGATAGAAAAAAAGAAAAAGCAATGAACCTTTAGAGCGGAGGGTGTGGGGATTTCGTGGCTCGCCGTGGGCTTACGTGGTGGTTCGCCGCCACACCGGGGTGGTTCGCCGTACCTCGCCGTAGAGCTGCTCGCCATGGTGACGACGAAGCATTACTCTCACAAAATGGAAGTGGTTTTCCTAAAATTACCCAATCAACAACCCAAGCTCCAAATCTTTAACCCAATCTTATTAACCCTTCAACTAACAACATAGCAACCAAAAACTCTTCCAAGAACACCCTTGCAAAAACCTTCCATAATATCGAAGATTTGATGAGACTTCAAGAAAGTAACATAAAACTTCAACACAAGAACAAGAAACAAGCAATATCAAAATCATATGGATGATTTGTGTTGTTGGTGGTCGTTCATAACAAAGAGTGATTTTTTTTAATCAAAATGAAAGAGATAGTGGAGTGGTGTGTATTTTGTATATTTATGACATGCAATTTGAAGTATACATGTGTCCTAAGTGGACATGTGTCTAGTTATAGTTTGATTTTTTTTACAATCGAGTACTTATTATTAATATGCGTTGTATTTTTTTTACCCGTGTCGTTTTTTTTCTTCGTATCGTGTTTATTAGTATGTGTTTTTTTCTTCTTCTTATTATGTTATGTATTGTATTTTTATTTTTAATGAAGTGAATTTAGTTTATTTAGAAAATTAAATAAAAACAAATAAAGTGGTAGTAGTGGGCCCCAAATGAAGAGGTTGAGTTTTGTTATGAGGGAGGGTGTTTGTTGTGGTTAGTTGTGAATGTTTTTCATGCTGATGTGGCAGTGACGTGATAGTGATGAAGAGCTTGAGGCTTGTCGCCACACCCACCCCTCTTACAAACAAATACTGTAGTTGGCAATCCCATCCAAACACACTCAATCAACTCTAATCTCCCCCATTCACCAAAACCATGACTCTCTAATTTTTGTTCGTTTCACTCTTATTTCACAGAAACTATCATTTATCAACTTTGAACTTAGGGGTACTTGTTTAAGCTTATTTTGGGCTTATGATTTTATCTGGTTTTGAGCAAACAATAATCCTTTAAGAAATTCCCTCAATTTAAACAAAATCCCCAAATTTTATAAAAGCCCCAAAATGTATCTGTTTTTGACCAAACTAAATCTTTTGGCCGATTCTGCTCAACTCTTCCTGGTCCGATTACTTTGTAGTCCGAGTTTTACAACACTAGATAGGCTTATTTTAAGATGTTAATAAGCTATTGGGTATAAAAATAAAGGTACTTTATACATTGGGATGTATTTGTATTTTTCCTAATTATCATGTGTAAAGCGGTGCGTTTGTGAGAGAGATAAGCATCATAGGAATATGGGATTTAGGGGTGTTTGGGTAAAGCTTAAAGTTTCAACCTTTTCAAGTTTAGTCCAAGATTATTTAACTATGCGTGTTCTTGACAGATGTACATACTTGAAAACCCATAGATTAACTCATTTTGGTGTAGATGATGTTTAGAGAATGGTAAGATTTGTTGATGTTCTGGTGAGCTTAGATGTTGAAGCTTTAATTGTTAAATGATTGATTTTTCGGGTTTGGTTTTCGAGATTTTTCTAATCCTATGAATGTTTTTTAAGATTTGAGTTGTTTTTATATGGATTTAAGATTGCTTTTGATGTTTACTGCTTGTTAGTATTTGACGATAAGTGACGGTGTAACTATGTAACTATCCTTGTTGGATTTGTATGTTGCGTGTGTAAATGGGGTGAATTATGGAGTTTTAAGTAAATGTGGTATGCATTTAGGATATGAATCGGGTTTAGCTTGGATTGTTGAGCTATGATGTTTAGGTTTTCGGTTTTGAGATTTTGAATTTGGATGCTTTTTTGATTGGATTTGGTCAGCTGTTAGGATATCGATATGAGATTTCTTTTGATGTTTGTGGCTAGTTAGTATTCGACAATAAGTGACGGTGCAACTACCGTGGTCTAATACCCTTTTGTATGCTCAAATGATGTGAATTAATTTTGGTTTTAGATGTTATAGCTACAACGTTAAACATTAATTATGCCTCTAGAAGATAATGATATCAACGGCGCGTGTTTGTATAAACTTTCATGTTTGTATGCATGTTTCTACAAATTAAGCTAATGTATATGTGTGTGTTTTTATGCGTTAAGTCGTTAACATGTCTCCCCTAACATGTTCATGACCTAAAACACATTATTTTACATTAGGTCGCGGTTAGGGACTTTGCATCGTTTTGCGTGCCATCACTGCAACATTTATCATTCGTTTGAGGTGAGTTCATAGCCCCATATTTTACATATCTTTTATTAATTGAGGTGAGAATAAACGCTTATTTTTACGATTGAACGCAAGTATGTTGCATACGACCTAAGTCCTGATAACCCAAATACTATTATTAAGCCCATTATCATGAATCGTTAATTACTCTTTTGTGAGTAAGCGCAAATGCTGTGAATAGATCTATTGGGGTTGACACCCCGTCCATAGTAGGATAAGCTCTACTGACCACTAGTAAGAGTCGGACGGACGCATATTATTTTGAGTATTTCACAAGTGTGTGGGTTAGACACTTGTATTGGGCATTTATTATATCGTTAATGCTTCAGTGTCATGAGCTTAGCCAGTAGAATACGTTATTTCGTGCCATTGGGTTACAATGGTCACAACCTACAAAATCTTGTGGTTCAATAATTACATTTAATTTAAACCTACGATCTCACCAACATTATTGTTGATGTTTTTTTAGCATGTATTTCTCAGGTGTTTGGTTTTGGTTATGGTTAGGCTCAGCATTCTTGGAGTCTCATATAGAGGTCTTTCTCTAACATCTTATGTTCTTATATTATGACGTAACGCCTTCAAATTACCGTTCCGCTGCGTGAATTTGGGGTGTTACATATGAAAATCAGCTTATGTAGGTTTTGTTAGTGTTTTTTTTTTGGCTAATTGTGCAAATAAGCAGTGTATTAACTTTTGCGAATTTCATTATCCATCCATTTCTATTTTTCTTAAAGTTATCTATCTTAATCTGCCATAAGGGGACATGTCCATTAACAAAGTTTTTCATGGTTCATACTAAGAGGTTTTGTTTAAGCTTACTTTTAAGCTAACGAGTTCACGTGGTTTCCGCTTATGTGTAATAAGTTACCTTTCTAGCTTATTTTAAGACATATAGACTTATATGAACCTATAACATTTAAAATAAGCGGGTAAAAGTAAGCTTACTAAACGTAAACCGAAATCATTTAAGCTCAATAGCTCAAAAATAAGCTTAAGTGAACACCCCATACATGCAAGATATTTCAACAACTCATTACTTAGGATAAAAAATATATCCTAAATCTATGTTTTTCCTAAAAAAGGAAGACAATTCTTTTACATGATTGAAGCCTTCAAGTGAGATTTTGCAAAGTTTATGACCGGGCCTAATGGAGGCATCCACCACCGGTGGTGAGCCTCTACACCGCGTCATCCGTCACTACGACCTCTCATCCACCGCACACAAATGTGCCTTTTAGGGTTGGTTCGGTAGTGCAGACCACCTAACGTGGTGCACTAACTTTTTTTTTAATGAGTGTGTAGGGTATATCGTAGGGTATATATGTTATGTAAAGTGATATATTTTTATGTATTTAGTTGAGTGATTATCACTACGGCTTTTAGGAGATAGTTTAAAATAATGTGCCGCTGAGGCGGAGATGGTGAAAATGTGACCATGAGATACAACCTAAGATTAAGATATAAGTAAATAGGCGTTAAAAAAAAACCGAAAAATCTAGCTTATAAAATAAAAGACGAAGTCTAATTAGCTTGTTCGCAACAAACAAACATTAAAATAAACACCTTAGTTTTTTAATAGAACTTCGATAGGCGAGAGGCGTAAGGACCGCTAGGTGTGAAGAGATCTCGTACTAAACGAATGAACTTTCACTTTCCATAACCAAAATGAAAAAAGTCAACTTATTCCTGCAAAGTATTTTCTTAGAAAATAAAAATACTTAAATATGTTTTCTTATTACAAAGTATTTTCTTATAAAATAAAAAATACTTAAACATGTTTTCTTAAACTTTTTGTTTCTAAAATTAACAATTCATTAAATCATTTTGGAAAATAATAAATAAATAAAAGTTGTGTGAAGACCATAAGAACGCAACTATAACCGCTTGCTACTAAAAACCTCAAAATGCTTCAACATTTTCTTTTTAGAAATTAGACTAGATGGCAAGGCAAGGTGAATACTTCACCTAGTGCTAAACTCAATCACGAGTACCTTGGCCATATGAGAAAGTCACGCATGAACCACTCTTCCGAGGAGATTTAAGGTGATCTCTTCACCTTATTTCATAACCAAAATGAAAAAGTCAACCTATTCACTTTTTCTTTTTTTTTTTTTTTTGTTTATTTTTTTTGTGTCAAAGTACTATTTTCTTTTTAAGTGATTAATAAAAAAAATGTAATAGATATTATAATATTAAGAATTATTATGGTTAGTTTTTTACAAAGTACAATTTTCTTATTAATGTTAGTTAAGCCACCTTACTCAAATAAACAAAAATAAGTATTATAAGTAGAATAGAGAAATATTATGACGCTATACCCAACTTCACGTAATTATCAGTTTGGAAAATAACATTCCAATGACTTGTCGATTTTGACTAAATAAACATAAAAAGTCGTAAAAATATTCGCAAGTGTTGATCTTTCCTTCTATTGTTTTGTTTTGAAACTAATCTAATATCCCATCAAGACTTTGATAGCCTAAAATGTAACAACCCGCATTTTTCGAGTTACTTTTCATTTTCGAGAATTTACTATTCACTTTTACTATTCATTTTCATCCGAAAATTTTTTATTTCACATTCTCGTAAGATAAATTATTCTAGTAATATCCTGCGAATTCGACCATCGTTAGATCATTTTCATAAAAGCTATTAAGTAAACATCGTTTTAAAGTTTCGCTTTGGACGGTCCAATCGCTTAAACATCACGACAACTAAAATCAACTCGACAATTTTCCTCGCGCCGATAAATTTTTAGGTCACTCATGATTAATTTGATAATTTTAAGATATATTATTTTAATATTACCAATAAGCCCAATACAGAACAAAACTAAACTTACGTTTTAAACAATTCTACTTACATCCGGACTTAACGATTCCTCTTTGTGTTTCTAATATGTTTTGAAACTTTTACATTTTTTGGAAAAGTCAAACATATTTCCCTCCTCCTTTGACCATAAAGAAATTAACCTTGTACGTTCTAATGTTTTGCTTAAATCAGCAGAACTTTTAAACTTCACAAATAATCGTTAAGTTATCTCGCATTTGATGAAAACCAAAGTTTGACATCTCATATCACTTTTAGACTAATTTTAGTCTACTCAAAATAAATTCACGGTCGCTTCCGAAATTTCGTTCTTTTTCGATAAACTGCGAATTACGCGCTTTTGACCCGTATTTCGACTTTAAGCGACATTTTGCACCCAATGAGACTTATCACCCATTTTATATTTTTATATGTAGTATAATGATGAGTTTCATCATTCCTACAAGTTTCAGATTTTTACGATACCGATTTTACGCTTTATGGCGGTTAGCGATTAACGGAACCAAAACTCACTCCGTAACCAAGATAAGATCAAAACTAACCACATAAGTCATCTTATCTCTTCCATGGCAGAACTTAGGGGAGTCATCATATTGGTGGCATCATCCTAACCTTGGTTCATTAAGATCATTACAAATGTCCTAAACCTAACCATGGTTAATATTTAACCCAATATATGGTTAACCAAACTTACCCTCCTATAAATAGCAAGTGATATACATCCCAACGACCTCCACAAACTGAATTGGGTCGTTCATACTCTAAAATATCCATATCTTCCATCATTTGATCCATAAACCCAAGTTTATGCATAAAAGTTCCAAAGATCAAGCTACTACATCAAATCTCTAGCAAGTTTAAGTGATCTTCTTGAGTTTAAATCCATTCAAGTCACTTATTACTTCATCACCAACTCTTCATGTTTGCAAGGGTGCCAAGGTGTGGAAAGCTAGCTCAATCCAAAGTCCTAAGCGATCAATCAATGTCCTATCCTTACTAAGTTACACCTTTCTTATTGAAAGCCAAAAGTTGTAAGCAACTTATCACCACCATCATCTCATCTTTATTATTCATAATCTTAACTATTTCATGCCATATATATAGTTACTATGTTGATTCATGATGTACATATACTCAATCACTTATTTTAATTCACATATTGTCATAAAAGTAACAAACTAGTAAACTAGTCATATTCTACACATGTGAGACCATTAAAACAGTAACATAAGGACTTTCTAACTTACATAATATGGTAGACAAGATAAAAAGGTAAACATAGCAATTTGAATCACCCAAACGGACAAACGAGTCAAAAGTTATAAGCAAAAGAAGAAGCGAAACCTAAACGCCAAAACCGCCATTTTGAAAGCTGTTATGGTTCTGCCATTTTGAAAGTCATACTTCTGGTCCGAATCATAAAAAAGTTAAAACACGAAAGTTGTCCGGAACGACGTTTTCCTTCAATAACAAAGAAGCTCGGACCTTGAAAACGCTTAAACAGGCCATAAATCTTTCAAAAACAGAAACTGCCGTAAATATAGTCTCACAACTATACTTTTGTCACAACTAAAAGCAAACCAAGAGGCTAATGGGCATAAGCCAAGACCACGGCTACGGCTAAGGTCAAGGATGAGTCTCAAGACCATGGTAGTCAAGACCAAAGTCACGGCAAGGCCATGGCTAAAGCCTCAAGGCTTGTTTACCCAAGATCGTTAACTAAGGTAATCATATATATGAAACGACGAGAACTTGTAATAACCAACTTTACAATTTAGAAACTTGTAAGCTTTTATTTAAACACTTGTGATATAAATTATGACGATATTTGATTCCTAATCATAACCAAACAACCTTGTAACTTGTGTTTACAAACCATATGACACTTATGATATATAAATAAAACTTATGTTTTATCTACTAAGTGCTACAATACTAGGGAGCTTCATGTGAGGGTTTCATTTGGGTAAACGATCGACGAGTTGTCGGATTTACTAATTAAAGTGTCCTAGCTCTCTAACGCTTACTACATGACCTCTGAATTATGATGGCCCGAACGGTAGTACGAAATATATAAACTATAATTGTTTCATAAATCACTTCAACAAGCATACACTAAAGTACTACATCATGATCAACATAGAGACATATATAGGTTTGTTATTTCTTTAGCATCATTATTTCAAACCTAAGTCGCAACATCCTATTCTAGGTTGCTCGTAGAAGTTCTCATGGCATATCCATCATTCTCATTATACATTTGATATCATTTATTAAGGTGAGTTCATAGCCCCACTTTCTATTACTTAATTGTTTTATAAACCCTTGGGGAGATACATGCTTCATTTTAAACCGAACACATTGCTTTCAAACATTATACTTATCTCGATTGTTATTAGCACTAAGTTTCGCATTTGCCAAACTTAAGTCCCTTAATCATGAATCATTAATCACTATGTGAGTGGCGCGAATATTGTGAATAGATCTATTGATTGATTTAATCCCGTTTGTGTTGGCCCCATTAAAGGCAAACAAACGCACTATATTTGAGTAACATTGGTAAAACGGCAATTTTACCGGATAGGGCACGCATGACATTTTCTCCAATTAATTTTGGAACACGTTAACGCCTTGATTGCATGATGCTTAGTCTAATAATAACTGCTTTGGTTTTCAAACCATTGGTGTGAATTTATAACTCACACTACAAACATAATGTGTTCAACCATCAAACAAACTCTATGAATTTCACTCAACCTTTGTGTTGATGTTTTAAGCATGTATTTCGTGTCCATAATGTCGGAGGCTGGCACGGAAGAGCGAGGACTAGATCAAGAAGGCTATAAATTTTATTATCATTCGAAAATCAATTTAATGTATTTTGTAAACTTGAAACCAACTGGGACCTCATCTTTGTAAACTCTGATATTTATATAAATCGAATGATAAATCTTTTAAAACGACTCCATTAGAGTTCGTTTCTATTGTTATGATTAGTTGTGCCATGAAGTAACACCCGCTTTGAATTCATTGCGTATCTCAAAATTGGGGTGTTACAGATTGGTATCAGAGCCACGATTATAGAGAAACGGGTCTAATTGAGACTTAAACTATAACTAATTTTACAAACAAAACATTTTATAGCCTTCCGTTCTCCGTGCCTTCCATCCTCAGACGATTATGTGACTTTTAAACATTTTAAGGTACAAAACATACTAGTATATTGACATATACACTGACATATTTTCAATCATTTTAGCTAAACGATAGACTAAACATATCTGCAGATGCCTATTCTAAGGCATTACGGCACAATCATATTTTCCCAATCTCCCAATCATGCATCTACTCATGCATTTTAGGATTACTGAAACTTTATCCAAGACATTGTAACCGACTACAATGGTCTTTCCTATTTCGAGACATTGTGAGATACAATGGTCTCATTCATTTTTCAAGACACCGTGAGATACAAGTGGTCTCTATTACATTCTCGACCTTTGTAAATCCTACGGTGGTCTCCATTACATTCTCAGACACTGTAAATCCTACAGTGGTCTCATTTATTTCTCAAGACATTGTGGGTTACACAATGGTCTCTTTATCATTTCTCAAGACATTGTGGGTTACACAATGGTCTCTTCATCATTTCTCAAGACATTGTGGGTTACACAATGATCTTTCCATCATTTCTTAGTCATTGTGTTGCACAATGGTCTCAACTACTCCTCAGATATTGTAAGTTATACAATAGTCTCTACAAAATTATCTTATAAACCTTATATGATATTCTTTTACATGAAGCCCGTCACAATCTATCAATTTCCCTAATGGAAATACAAGAAATGAGATTTCTAAAAGATAAACCGACTCATCATCTCGCAAAAGTCAAGTTCAAGAACTTTTCTACATTCATCAAAATTCTCTTCTCGAAACCTTCGTTATTAAAGGTTCGTGATTCTAGCCAAGTATAGACTATCTTAGGATTACTCAAGATTTCCTTTCCACATGTATCTACCCATACTATCTTCTATGCAATGGAATGTGAAAACATAGGTTACAAGTCTTTTATGGCCAGGACTTGCAACTGGATGGTTTGATATCGCCTTTGCTTAGTGGACAATTTCTCAAAAGCTATGGACATTCACAAGTATACCTAATTTAGGTATTTGAAAAATTTATCGAACCTCGGCTAAATATAGTCTAGTCACCTATATTTAGCCTAGGGATAGTGGAACATAGTCTGACTAACTATGTTCGACTTAAAATTTTCAAATCTTGGGAATAGTTATACAAGTGTTATATTCAAGGTTGATTTCCTACTTAAACTCGATAAACCACCGTAATTCATTAAAGATCTAGAGACACGATAGTGTCTTACCACTCAAGAAAATCTTAACATCTTATTTATGCTACCTAATTTTATTCTTGAAATTTTCATACATGATATAATCCGAACTACTATCATGGGATAGTCATCAAATCTTCTCGTCATTCCTTAGAAGTACTAGCCTGTTTAGGTTTCAAGGATATCATTCCGCCATATTCCTTTAAAATTCACTTTTGATTTTAAAACAAACTTGACATCTCCACCTAAGAATACTGGTAAACATACGCTACACTCTTCTAATCATCAACATATCAGTTCATTATCTGAACCCCATTGTAAGTCAATATATAAAACTTCACAGTATCATGTTTCCTTCAAACACTAGTTGACATAAACACTATAAGATATGACCTTCATCCCGAAACCACCTAAGACATGATCAACTTTAGAAATGGTTTGGATAACCACTTGCCACTAGCAAGACTTTCCCTACGACGACAGTTTTCACATCATTATAAACTATTTCACATCAACAACATCTTACACCTTTGATTAAGAACAGTTACCCTAACAACAAATAAACTATTCCATTTTGAGGCACTATATAGACGAATGTGTTAGTTAACCATTTGCTGGACTAAGGTGTTCAGAGATCACCCACGAAACAACTAAGGGAACCATACAAATATAAATTAGGCTCCATGCCGTACACTATCACCAAAAACTCCATGTTAGAAATTAAGGTTTTATTGATAGCCTCGATACAATAAGATATGATTCGTTTTGAGAATCGGGAAAAGCCAAACTTTAGGTATATTGGACGCTATAAGATTTTAACAAAACCCTTTAGATTACCAACTAAGCCACGACCAAAAACTTAGAATGGTGCATAACACATTCTATGACCAGAAACTTAAGAACGCAAAAAAATTAGAATTTGGCGTATACACCCTCATTTTTCTAGACATTTCAACATCGGATAACACACATTGAATTCCGGGACGGAATTCCCATTAAGGTGGTGAGACTGTAACAACCCGCATTTTTCGAGTTACTTTTCATTTTCGAGAATTTACTATTCACTTTTACTATTCATTTTCATCCGAAAATTTTTATTTCACATTCTCGTAAGATAAATTATTCTAGTAATATCCTGCGAATTCGACCATCGTTAGATCATTTTCGCAAAAGCTATTAAGTAAACATCGTTTTAAAGTTTCGCTTTGGACGGTCCACCGCTTAAACATCACGCATAACGAAAATCAACTCGACAATTTTCCTCGCGTCGATAAATTTTAGGTCACTCATGATTAATTTGAGAATTTTTAAGATTTATTATTTTTAATATTACCAAATAAGCCCAGCGCAGAACAAAACTAAACTTACGTTTTAAACAATTCTACTTACATCCAGACTTAACGATTCCTGCACTGTGTTTCTAATATGTTTTTGAAACTTTTACATTTTTTGGAAAAGTCAAACATATTTCCCTCCTCCTTTGACCATAAAGAAATTAACCTTGTACGTTCTACGTTTTTGCTTAAATCGCGTAACTTTTAAACTTCACAAATAACTGTTAAGTTATCTCGCATTTGACGAAAACCAAAGTTTGACATCTCATATCACTTTTAGACTAATTTTAGTCTACTCAAAATAAATTCACGGTCGTTTCCCTGAAATTTCGTTCTTTTCTCGATAAGCTGCGAATTACGCTGTTTTGACCAGTATTTCCGACTTTAAGCAGCATTTTTGCACCCAATGAGACTTATCACCCATTTTATATTTTTATATGTAGTATAATGATGAGTTTCATCATTCCTACAAGTTTCGTATTTTTACGATACCCGATTTTACGTTTTATGGCTTCGGTTAGCGATTAACGGAACCAAAACTCACTCCGTAACCAAGATAAGATCAAAACTAACCACATAAGTCATCTTATCTCTTCCATGGCAGAACTTAGGGGGGGAGTCATCATATTGGTGGCATCATCCTAACCTTGGTTCATTAAGATCATTACAAATGTCCTAAACCTAACCATGGTTAATATTTAACCCAATATATGGTTAACCAAACTTACCCTCCTATAAATAGCAAGTGATATACATCCCAACGACCTCCACAAACTGAATTGGGTCGTTCATACTCTAAAATATCCATATCTTCCATCATTTGATCCATAAACTCCAAGTTTATGCATAAAAGTTCCAAAGATCAAGCTACTACATCAAATCTCTAGCAAGTTTAAGTGATCTTCTTGAGTTTAAATCCATTCAAGTCACTTATTACTTCATCACCAACTCTTCATGTTTGCAAGGGTGCCAAGGTGTGGAAAGCTAGCTCAATCCAAAGTCCTAAGCGATCAATCAATGTCCTATCCTTACTAAGTTACACCTTTCTTATTGAAAGCCAAAAGTTGTAAGCAACTTATCACCACCATCATCTCATCTTTATTATTCATAATCTTAACTATTTCATGCCATATATATAGTTACTATGTTGATTCATGATGTACATATACTCAATCACTTATTTTAATTCACATATTGTCATAAAGTAACAAACTAGTAAACTAGTCATATTCTACACATGTGAGACCATTAAAACAGTAACATAAGGACTTTCTAACTTACATAATATGGTAGACAAGATAAAAGGTAAACATAGCAATTTGAATCACCCAAACGGACAAACGAGTCAAAAGTTATAAGCAAAAGAAGTTAAGCGAAACCTAAACGCCAAAACCGCCATTTTGAAACTGTTAAGGTTCTGCCATTTTGAAAGTCATACTTGGTCCGAATCATAAAAAGTTAAAACACGAAAGTTGTCCGAACGACGTTTTCCTTCAATAACAAAGAAGCTCGGACCTTGAAAACGCTTAAACAAGCCATAAATCTTTCAAAACAGAAACTGCCGTAAATATAGTCTCACAACTATACTTTTGTCACAACTAAAGCAAACCAAGAGGCTAATGGGCATAAGCCAAGACCACGCTACGGCTAAGGTCAAGGATGAGTCTCAAGACCATGGTAGTCAAGACCAAAGTCACGGCAAGGCCATGGCTAAAGCCTCAAGGCTTGTTTACCCAAGATCGTTAACTAAGGTAATCATATATATGAAAGCGCGAGAACTTGTAATAACCAACTTTACAATTTAGAAACTTGTAAGCTTTTATTTAAACACTTGTGATATAAATTATGACGATATTTGATTCCTAATCATAACCAAACAACCTTGTAACTTGTGTTTACAAACCATATGACACTTATGATATATAAATAAAACTTATGTTTTATCTACTAAGTGCTACAATACTAGGGAGCTTCATGTGAGGGGTTTCATTTGGGTAAAACGTATCGACGAGTTGCTGGATTTACGAATTAAAGTGTCCTAGCTCCTCGAACGTTTACTACATGACCTCTGAATTATGATGGCCCGAACGGTAGTACGAAATATATAAACTATAATTGTTTCATAAATCACTTCAACAAGCATACACTAAAGTACTACATCATGATCAACATAGAGACATATATAGGTTTGTTATTTCTTTAGCATCATTATTTCAAACCTAAGTCGCAACATCCTATTCTAGGTTGCTCGTAGAAGTTCTCATGGCATATCCATCATTCTCATTATACATTTGATATCATTTATTAAGGTGAGTTCATAGCCCCACTTTCTATTACTTAATTGTTTTATAAACCCTTGGGGGAGATACATGCTTCATTTTAAACCGAACACATTGCTTTCAAACATTATACTTATCTGATTGTTATTAGCACTAAGTTTCCGCATTTGCCAAACTTAAGTCCCTTAATCATGAATCATTAATCACTATGTGAGAGGTAGCGAATATTGTGAATAGATCTATTGGGATTGTGAATCCCGTTTGTGTTAGCCCCATTAAAGGCAAACAAACGCACTATATTTGAGTAACATTGGTAAAACGGCAATTTTACCGGATAGGCACGCACCGACATTTTCTCCAATTAATTTTGGAACACGTTAACGCCTTGATTGCATGATGCTTAGTCTAATAATAACTGTTTTGGTTTTCAAACCATTGGTGTGAATTATAACTCACACTACAAACATAATGTGTTCAACCATCAAACAAACTCTATGAATTTCACTCAACCTTTGTGTTGAGTTTTAAGCATGTATTTCGTGTCCATAATGTCGGAAGTCGCACGGAAGAGCGAGGACTAGATCAAGAAGGCTATAAATTTTATTATCATTCGAAAATCAATTTAATGTATTTTGTAAACTTGGAACCAACTGGGACCTCATCTTTGTAAACTCTGATATTTATATAAATCGAATGATAAATCTTTTAAAACGACTCCATTAGAGTTCGTTTTCTATTGTTATGACTGTTGTGCCATGAAGTAACACCCAGTTTGAATTCCGCTGCGTATCTCAAAATTGGGGGTGTTACATAAAATAATAATTTAGTCATTCGATATTCATATGTAATTTATGACTATTTATCAGTCCTTTCTTTTACGAAAATGACCAAAATATTTAAATTCTTAATAAACCATTCTTTGTTTTCGACATTATTTAGTATTTTGTGAGTTCTTAATAAATTCTTAATATTTTGGTGCAAGTGATTAAGGTTTCGGGAGAGTCTTTATTATTTTGTGTGAAGTTTTTTACGCGTAGCAACGCCGTTTGTTTAATTTTTCTTTTTTCAGTTCGGTACAATTTTAGTGGCGGGTTAATAGCATGTAATAGCAACGTATTTTTTCATTTGTCCCATTATCAGATACGAACCCAAAAAATTATTAGAATCACCATCCAACTCTTTGCTCCGTTAGTCCTTTTGGCATGTTTCAGCAACTTACTTTCCCATTTGTTTCATTATCATACGTTTTGACTAACGACCGCTTGTAATTAACTACAAAATATGTTTTCACGTTTTCACGCGTTTGTTTTATACGTTTTGCTCGTTTTCTTACGCTTTCATATGTTCGACTAACGACCGCTTGTAATTAACTACAAAATATGTTTTCACGTTTTATATGTTTTCGCCCATTTTCTTACGTCACTATAAGAAAAAACGGATTTAGTGACAACACGAATATGGTCACTAATAGTAGATATTTGGTCACTAAGTTGATTTAGTGACCATATGAGAGTGGTCACTCGTCGTCACAAAAAGTCCGTCACAAAAAGTAATAGTGATGACATATGGTCACTAAATAGTGATGACATAAAAGTGGTCATTAAAATTTGTGACAACCTATTTCGTCACTCATTCTCGTCACTATATGGGTTAGTGGTCACTATTTTGATCAATTAGTGACCAAAAATAATGACCACTACCAGGGGCGGATCTAGACTAGAGGCAGGGTATGCACGTGCATACCCTGGTTTAAACTTTGTTAGTATAAAAAAATCTGATTTTGGTCATAAGTAACTACAAAATACATTGAATATTTATAAGTGCATACCCTTCAAAATAGAAGGAAAACATGAGTGCATACCTTAGAATAGAAAAAAAAAAGAAAAAGAGATGAAAAAAAAAAGAAAAAAAGTTGCAGTGGCATAGGTGAAGAAGACGGAAGGAGAAGAGACGGTAGTTATATTTAATTGTAGGTCAAAATGTTGAATTTGTCAATCTGTTTTTTGGCCCAATGGTCCAATATTAGTATCATAAATATTTTGAAACTTCACTGTGTGTCTACTGTCCACCTATTTCCCCTCAAGTTGTAGGCCCAACCAACAAAAAGTAATAAATTGTACAATTCACTTTTGTTTATTTTCGGGTTTCATTGCCATTTAAAATTTAAGTACGAGTATATCATTCACTTAGTACCACTAATGAATTTCAATGTATATTTTGTTATACTTGTTCGTAGATTTGAAGTTTGTTGTTTTATAATATTTAGATAGATACTTAAATTGAGCTCGTAATATTTTTTTTTTCTTTCCGACCACTTAACCTTATCTTAGTATTTCTATTTATAGCTGTTGGCGAATATTTATGCATTAGTTATCATAGTGATTAAAAGTTAAGGATTTAATATCATACGTTATGACATAATGTTAGATAAGCTTTGATTTGATTTTATTCAATTAATATCAAAACCAAATCAATTTTAACTAAAACACACGGGTCTAAACTACCCAATTAAATCATTATTAACCCAAACTTGATTTATTTATATTAACTTCTTTTATGGAGTAACTAAGATGGAGAAAAACATAACAATTGTGCCGGATCCAAATCTAAAAAAATCCGACCCGAAATAGGCAACAAGATTTTTTTTTGCCAATAGCTCTAAAAAAAATCGTGCATACCCTGCTCAAGAATCCTCGATCCGCCACTGACCACTACATAGCAACATAGTGACAACGTATGTGGTCACTAATTTAAAAAATATAGCAAAAAAAAATCTGCAAAAAATCTGCAAATAACCACTAATACAATTATTAAACAACAAAATGATAAAATAAATTATTCGAAACAATAAATTTCCAAAATTAATTACATCTACATGATCCAAATTTCTTTGTTCCAAACTAAATATAAGAATCACCATTACATCCACTTGATATCAACATAACACATACGAAAACAAAAATAACCCGCCAAGTACTTAACAACGGTTGGTGCTACAAATGTATAAAAGGTTGTTACTAACAAAGACATGAGGGAATACATCTAACCTGCATATTCCCCTGATCACATGAAAGATCTAGTGAAGATATACAGCTCAGCCAATAAGCATATCCTGGTCTTGGTCTTTTTTAAGTGTTCACACTGATTAGATTTATTGTCTATGCTGCAGTAACCTGCAAATAAGCATGAACACAATCTAATTACTATTAATATGCCTTAACTAAAATAAGCATAGATTATCTATTTCCCATACACTTCTAGGCCGCTAAAAAACAGTATTTTTAACCATAAAAAAGATATAAAATTAGTGCAGACTAGATGTACGTGCTCGAGCAGAATTTCCAACGACTAATGCATTTTTCAATGATGCGCAGATTCATTATGAAGGGGAGATGTTCTGCACATATTGTACCTAGGAGCAACGGCACTTAATGTGCCGAAACACCAACTATTGTCAATTTTAAAGCCAAAAATGACCTAATTTAGCAGCTAAAATGACCTTAAAAAGCAGCCTAAAGTGACTAACATAGCAGCCTAAGGTACACGAAAAACCAACCAAAAAAAAACAAACTTGTGTCTAACAGTGACCCAAGATGAGAGAAAAAATAACGAAACAGCATTCCTGAAATAACTACATGATAAACTTGCCCATTGTATGCTGTAGTCTTTTTTAAATCATTAAGATTCAATAATATTACTATTACTACAAATAACACAACAATGTACGACTTCAGTCATACTTTCACTGAAACTACGTGTCAACTGAATTTATTTATAAAGTAGACTAGATATCTTACCACGATATGCACATTCCATAATCTGAACTTAACCTGAACATCATTCAATATCGACGTTATACACTAAATATAAACACCTGTTGCTGTTGGTCGAAAGAAATCTTAATGCTCCTGCCCGCCATCATCTGGTCCAACATACTCCCCATGCTCCTGCCCATCATCATCATATAGTCCAGCATACCCCGCATGCCCTTGCCCCTACATGAAACAAATGATGAAGTTCTGACCCGTTCCCAACTAACTTGATCACCTCCAAAAACTATAAACACAACAAGATCAATATTTAATTATAAACATGTTATTATAAACCCATTCTGAGTTCTGATCCGTTCCCAACTAACCCAATTCTGATTTTGCAACCTCAGAAAAACATTATGGAGCTAAAACAAGTAAACTAAAGAGTATCAATTTACCTCTCCACGCTCGATTGTGTGAGCAAGTGGAAGAATAACTTGACTACCAAAATTACCCGCCAGAGACCCTGATGAGCTACAGGGACCAAGCTTGATTGCTGAAGCAGAATAAGCATCCACGTTGTGTCTGCCAATTCTAAACGGTGCTCCCTTAGAAACCTAAGCAACAAAGCCGGTGGAACAATCTACAAATATAAAGACAAAAAAAAGAGTTAAGTAAATATATATTTATTAATACCACAATCTAATTGTTGGTATGGTAATGGACCTGTAAAAGCATGGATGCTTTTGCACACATGAGAGCAGTGCTAACACATGAGAAAATAGTGTGCACCTCTATAGTAGGATCCAGAGCTTCCACTACCCATATAACCACTACAGCCCATGCTACAACCAGAATACAGTGAAGATGAGTAAGAGCTTCCGCCAACCTGCATAAAGATCAGCAAGACATTGATCATTCTTAATTCAGTAGAAAGACTTTTTTTAAACTACAAAATGACTGAACAAACTTTTACAGAAATCAAGATGGTCTAAATACAAAACATACATCACTGCTATGAGATATGTAAAAGCATCATCCATCATCGACCAGCCTTTATCAATAAACCCATTCAAAGCCTCGTTAAAGCCCCTACTTAACCTCTTGCTAAGTGCTCTTACAACATTCACCTGTCAATTATCAGTGGAAGTCTGTATTCTTATGTTCATAGCAAAGGAAACACTAACATTTCTGTTTATAAATTGGTCGATTTAGGCTATATGGTATTATTCAAAAAACTGAGATTTTATCAAATAAAGATTCTAGAATTTGAAAAAATATAGTTTTCAGGCCAACATGATGTGAGTAGTCATGTGAGCCAGCTCGCACTAAGACGTGCTATAGTGACCTCAATCCATTTTGAACCCGTTTTTACATGTTCAACCTACCATATCTCATCTCTAGATTCTCTATGTATACACAGAGTTTTCACAACCCTAACATCCAAGATACCACATCAGTCACGAATCGTATCAACCTAATCAAAAGAATAGTAGCGGCAAAGACCCATCATAGACAAATAATAAAGCTTCACAAAACCCTAGCCTCCAAGACAGCCACAACACACGAACATCTCTCAAACCCACTTACAAATCAGCACCAAATCCAGCGAGGAACTTACAATAAACAAAACCCTGGCAAAGGGATACTTTCCGAATGATTGTATCAAAACCCATGAGGGTTTCGAATTATACAATAAAGGAACAGCCAGCAGAACCGAATGAATAAACAGATATAACATTTAGGGACCAGATCAAGCATGCACAAAAATAGTGAAACCCTAAGGGGATCGCAAAAAAAACAAAACCCTAAAGAGATCAATAAATCACGAATGTGCAGAATGGTATAATAGTGATAATTAGGGATTATAGGTAGGAATTAAGCAAGAATGATTATAGAAAATACAAGAAAATAATCGAAACCAAAACTTTGGATTGCCAAGAATCGCCCCTAATCACCCCAAAATAACAGCGATTTGTAATAGAACCACGGTACAACGACAACCCGAAACCCAAACAAATCTTAATGTGAAATCAATAACCCCATAAAGGGTTAAAGGAAAACACGGATTTGATAGGAAGAATTATATCAGAATTGTTTGGGTTGTGGGCGCTCTAGAGAGAAAAACGGCTAGGGTTAGTTTTATTTTTTATTGCTTTGGAAGATATTATTTTTGTAAAAAAAAACTTATAGCTTCAAAAAAGCTACGTATCAAACAGGCCCATGATAGTTACTTTTATGCTAACACTATTTAGGTAGCTTTCTAGTTTGAAGTTTCAAAAGTGATTTTTGTTTCTCTCTGTTCATAACTAGTTATCTAAGGCTAGTTAGGAGGTGATTTAATTTTTAATGTTTGTGATAATAAGTGTGTACGTTGTATATTGTAAAAAAGGTGGTGAAAAAGGGTTAAAGAAATTTGCATGCATGCATGGGTGTAATGCTTAACGAAAATTTCTTACGTAAAAGTTCATAAACTAAAGTTACAAAATGTGTGAAACATGCATTATGAAAATAATATTGTTGTGGTCACGTGTAGACTAAACATAGTCTAGATACGGTACACGTTCTATGACGTTTTGCGTTGTAGGCGGGATAACCTCCCATTTGTGAGTTAAACGTACACGTAAGCATTTAGAATAAATAAATCCATGTTATTAGATAAATATTGACCTGAAAAAATATGGGTTGTTATAAATTTAAACCTCATCAATACACTATGGTTAATCTATAGATTTCGTCACACTAATCAAAAGTAAGTTGCATCTTAGTCATGCGTGATTCATCTAGTTGAAACAAGATGTTATTTTGAGAATAAAAAGTAATTGTGAACTACATGTTCGAAATACTTATGTTGGTGACTTTGAATCTCCATGGTTTCTATATATATCCGGTCTGTTTCATCCATTTTCCATGGTAAATCTATGTGTGAATTTCCTATGATAGATTTATGTCGTTATTAACAATTAAAGCCGTACTAGATATGTAAATCTAACGTGTATGTACTGAATTGAATTTAATAATGAATTGAATTGAATTGAATTGAATTTTACAACAATCACTTCTAGAAAAAAATACAACCGGACTATCTAAGAATCATAGACTTCGCCTACTTTTGTGTCGTGCTTTAGTGACTTCGGTGTTATCTTCCGTTTCTCATGTTGGGCTTCATTGACCTGTGTCAAAATTGTTGTAAAATGAAGTTCTGATGTTCTGCTTCATTGCTTTCTTCTTATTTGTAGCCAAAGAAAAGAGAAAAGACAATGCTATTATCCTAAGCATGAAAAATTCTTTAATTTTTCTTTTGTCCGTGTTATTCAAAATAAGTCACCCATCCGTAAGATGTAGAAGAAAACAAGTAAAGCCTCTGTCAATATGTCAATATCGTGTTACTCTATTGTTTAAGAAATAACATATGTTTGGCATCTGAAATATAATAGCTAGAATTCAGTCGTAATCTCTTTAAGTACTAATACCATGTAATTTGTGAAATCATTCGGTATTGAAATTTTCGCTCGAAAAATCACATATGATTTGTGAAATCACTTGCGATTTGTTCTTTAAAAAAGTCACGTGTGATTTCACAAATCACGTGTGGATTTGTAAAATCACTTGTGAATTTTAAAAATCACAAGTGATTTCGTAAATCACATGTGATTTTTAAAATAACAAATCGACTTGATTTTAAAAATCACATGTGATTTCTCAGGACAGAATTTTCAACTCGAATAAACATTCGTCGAAAATTTATAGAAGTGTCCCTCTGTAGAAAAATGATTTAATTTTCGTCGCGATAATATAATTCGTTTTGTGTAACGATACGGTTTTTGAAATATTTAATTTTTTAAAAAATAAAAAAATTGCTTTTTTTTTTAATTTGATAAAAAAAAAATGAATCGTCGTGATTTTTCTTTAAAGAATTTGTCATGCGTGTAAAACTTTTCATACCTGTTTATACCACATGACACAATATTTAAGTTGCGAATCTAATTCAACTTTAAGACTAAAACCACAAACCAATAACAAGCCTTTCCTTTCTTATAATTTCTTCTTTACCCATATTTTACACTAACCTAATCTATACACACTGACACTCTATCTCTTCAAATTAGCATAACTAAAATCAATTGCTAACCCTAAAAACGTTAAAGGTTAAAAAAACAAATCGTTAACATTCTATGTCGTTGGTATGGTACGGTGTTATAAAAAAATTAAACCACGCCCAAGCTGCCAAGCATATATGACACATGCCAAGCCAAGACCTCAAACGACTTGTTTTGCCTACATAAACACACACATATTGCAATCTAAATATTATCTAAACTTGATGTCATATTCATTTTACTGGAAAAAAAGGACTTAAATATAAAACTAAATCAAACAAATCAAAAAAAAAATATTTATATACAAATAGTATGATGAAAAGAAAAGAAAAGTCATAAATTTGAATAGTTTATGATTAAAAAAATATTATGCTATTAAACTAAGAGAAGAGAAAGTGAAGTAACCACCAACAAATGGTCTAGTGGTAAGGTTTTTTTTTCTTCTAACAAGTCAAGTGTTCCAATCTCGTTAAAATGTACATTTGAGGGTGGCCACTGAAAGGTCGAAAATGATCCAGGATTAAACTGCCGAGATCGCAAACATCTGAATCAAATAGACCCATCCTTTCCGAACAACCTGAACTAAAAAACCTTGTCCATTTAACAGCTAAAAGAGAAAGAGAAAGAGTTTACTATAAAAGTGACAATTAAAATTTTATATTTTACTATAAAAGTGACAATTAAATTAATACAAAATGAGGCATAGTTCCTTATTTACCCAAGGAATGCTATGTCAATTAAAATTTTACAAATTTGTTTTCACAAAATGATGTGCTAAAATCAATTTTCCAATAGACAGATTTTCTTTCTTTTTTTTTTAAATTTTTTTTAATTTTATTTTTTTTGTGTGTCAAAGTACTATTTTCTTTTTAGGTGGTTAATAAAAAAAATGTAACAGATATTATAATATTAAGAATTATTATGGTTAGTTTTTTTACAAAGTAAAATTTTCTTATTAATGTTAGTTAAGCCACCTTACTCAAATAAACAAAAATAAAGTATTATAAGTAGAATAGAAATATTATGACGCTATACCCAACTTCACGTAGTTATCGGTTTGGAAAATAAAATTCCAGTGGACTTGTCGATTTTGACTAAATAAACATAAAAAGTCGTAAAAATATTCGCAAGCGTTGATCTTTCCTTCTATTGTTTTGTTTTGAAACTAATCTAATATCCCAACAAGACTTTGATAGCCTAAAATAATTATTTAGTCATTCGATATTCATATGTAATTTATGACTATTTATCAGTCCTTTCTTTTACGAAAATAACCAAAATAATTAAATTCTTAATAAACCATTCATTCTTTGTTTTCGACATTATTTTAGTACTTTGTGAGTTCTTAATATTTTGGTGCAAGTGATTAAGGTTTCGGAGAGTCTTTCTATTACGAAAATAACTAAAATAATTACGCGAGAAACGCTGTTTGTTTAATTTTTCGCTTTTCGCTTATGTACAATTTTAGTGGCGGGTTAATAGCATGTAATAGCAACGTACTTTTTCATTTTATCAGATACGAACCCAAAAAATTACCATAATCACCATCCAACTCTTTGCTCCGTTAGTCCTTTTGGCATGTTTCAGCAACTTACCTTCCCATTTGTTTCAGTATCATACGTTTTGACTAACGACCATTTATAATTAACTACAAAATATGTTTTCTTACGTTTTCATGCGTTTTTATTCGTTTTCTTACGTTTTTATACGTTTTTATCCGTTTTTATACGTTTGCGCCCGTTTTCTTACGTTTTGACAAACGACCGTTTGTAATTAACTACAAAATATGTTTTCTTACGTTTTCATACGTTTTTATCCGTTTTCTTACGTTGTTATCCGTTTTTATACATTTTTGCCCATTTTCTTACGTTTTCATACGTTTTTGTTCCCTTGCACCGTTACTCCTTTTGACTAACGACCGTTTGTAATTAACTCAAAAATATGTTTTTCTAACGTTTTTATATGTTTTCAAGCGTTTTTGTTTGTTTGTAAACATATTTTTGAGTTAATTACAAACAGTCGTTAGTCAAAAAGACTAACGGTACAAACAAAAACGTAAAGAAAACGGGCGAAAACGTATAAAGACGGATATCAACGTATGAAACCGTAAGAAAAACATAATTTTGAATTAATTACAACGGTTCGTTAGTCAAAAGGACTAACGGTGCAAACAAAACGTATGATAATGAAACAAAATTTGAAAGTCGGATGGGTATTGTGGTATTTTTGGGTTCGTATATCATAATAGAACAAATTAGACAGTACGTTGCTATTACATGCTATTAACCTTTTTAGTGACACTTATCTTACTTAGCACGTTTGGATAAGTCATTAAAAGCCACAAAAAGAGTGTCTCTAGGAGTTCAACACTGTTGCTAATCTTTAGCTAATAAAGTCACGTAAAATTTTGAAAACCTCACATGGGGTGTGAGAAAATGAGAATTTAGTATTCTGAAAAGTCCGCAAATGTGATAGTTGTGAAATGGGTGTCAGATTATAACATTTTTGTCACTTTCCTGTTTACCCATGACTTAATTAACAAGCCCTATTGACTTGGACCCTATGGATTAAATGGTCAATGATTGATATATCCGTCAACTTTTCAATATTGGCTTTCTTTTTCACCTTTATATCACGATTCTAATTTTCCCATGCCTTTGTTTTGATCCATACTATTAAAATCACTTTGTTATTATGTTTATCTCCTTGTTATTTGGATAATACGTCAATTTGTACGAAAATTTTGATTGGAATTAATGTTCAACAAAGTTGATCGCTTGGTATATTATTACTCGTAAAAGTTTGGTGAATGATTTTGATATTTAAGTATGTACAGATTTGGTTTTAAATATTAAGAGTGGATTAAGTGAAATTAGTTTGGAAAATGTTTTAAGTTCATTAAAAAAGTAGCTAAGTTGGGTTTTTAGTTTAAAACTTTTGTGAGTTAATTTTTGTGACAATAAATTTAATAAATAGATAAAAATTTGACATTTATGAGTATTATTTTTATTTTTAACTCATTTCATATAATTATAAGTAAATTAGTAAATATGCCTTTTATTTCTTTACTAAAATTTTTATTATAGGGTTAAATGCTATAGACCGATAGCAATATTACTATATTTAGAAGTTTTTGCAAGAATTAATTAAAGAAGGGCTTCTTAGTAATAACACTATCCTTGAAAAGTCCAACTAGGACAGTTATGTCTAGATGCATTAGACCGTCCCTAATAGCACTAGTTTGGATGCGTCTGTATTTGTTTTGGCACTAGTTTGGACGCGTTGGTGTTGTTGTGGAGACCATGGTACGATGCGTCTTGCATGGTATTTTGCAAGGACTTGATCGTATACTTGACCGAGTTGTGTGATCATATGTTTGTGCGTGGGAGTTTTTCTTAAATGATTTTTGTGCGAAGGGAACTCCTGGGGAATACATAACCGATTACCCTTAAACAAATAACCATCAAGCCATAGAAAATCTCGGTATGCTGCCTTGTTTCGATCTCGTCACACACACCTTTAAAATCTTCATCGGTAACATACAACAAATTCAAAGAATCAAAACCAACCATACTATTGGTAACTGTCACCAGAAGAGTGGTTTTCCGACTCAAAGCATCCGCAACCCTGTTACTAACTCCTGATTTATGCTTAAGGACATAATTAAAATTTTCAAGAAAGCTTGCCCACCGGGCATGCATCCTATTCAAATGCTTCTGGGTCTGGAAATACTTAAGAGCAAGATGGTCAGAATAAATCACAAATTCCCGTTGTATCAAATAGTGTTCCCACTTTTTCATTGCCTGAACAACCGCATACAGCTCTTGATCATATGTACTCCACTTCTGCTTAGCATCATTTCATTTTCACTATGAAAGGCCAATTCATGTGGCGCATTCTAACTCAAAACCATCTTGGGATAAAAAGCCCCAATTCATGTGCCACACGCCAATAACAAATTTTAATCTTGTCATTCTAACTCAAAAACCTTATCAAAATTAGACAAGAGTGCCACAAGCTACCAAGTTGAATCTTCTATAAAATGTGGTCAACTTCTCTTTATCACTCAAAACTCTTCTCATGAATACCTCCTCATTCCTAGATTATCTTATAACTCAACCGACCCTTCTTCAAACAACTCGTAATTGGTGCCACAATGCTACTGAAGTTCCGCACGAATCTTCTATAAAATGTTGCCAAACCATGAAAACTCCGAACTTCAGACACTGTTTTTGGTGAAGGCCAATCTCTAACAGCTTTAATCTTGTCATCATCTACATGAATACCATCTGCACTGACAATATAACCAATAAAAAGAAGCCGATCTGTCAAGAATGTACATTTTTTCAGATTAGCATATAACTCATTCTGCTCCAGTGCCTTCTAAACAGCGCGAAGGTGATCCAAATGCTCCTTCTCTGACCGACCAAAAATCAGAATGTCATCAAAATACACAACTACAAATTTACCCATAAATGGCCTGAGAACTCGAGTCATTAAACGCATAAAAGTGCTTGGCGTTGGAAAACCCAAATGGCATACCACCATAAAGCCCATCTTTAGTCTTGAAAGTTGTCTTCCACTCATCACCGTGCTTGATACGAATCGATCATACATACGAATCAGTAATAAACGAAACCCAAGCTTCCATTCGCATAATCCCAAACTACCCACAAGTAATAAATGCACCTAGTGACACGGATCGAATAGTATTGAAGACACCTCCATTGCATCAACGCAAACATCCAAAACAGCC
This sequence comes from Chrysanthemum lavandulifolium, assembly GCA_022545495.1. Taxonomy (NCBI): domain Eukaryota; kingdom Viridiplantae; phylum Streptophyta; class Magnoliopsida; order Asterales; family Asteraceae; genus Chrysanthemum; species Chrysanthemum lavandulifolium. Next base: position 10,140,841 of record CM040241.1, read on the forward strand.
AAGTAGAGCAGATTATACCATTCTAATTAAAAACCAAACAAGTACCATTAGGGCCGCGAAGAAACCTTAACAATCACGAACGATCTAAATCAGCCCCACCCACTCAAGATCCAACACATCAAATGTTAATAGTACCAATAACGATTGAACAAAAAAACTTTGCAAGAATGTAACATCACCACACGGACCTTGGATAACAAATGAAAAATAGGGTCGTTAAGCCATGCCACCCTAACGTCCCAAAAAATATTCTCACGACCCATATATCAGAATAACGGCCAGGAAATACAGATCAGAGAAACAACTATAGTCATATTCATAGAGTTTTCACAACCCTAACATCGAAGAAACCACATAAGTCACGAACCGTATCAACATAATCAAAAGAATAGTAGCGGCAAGGACCCATCATAGACAAATAATAAAGTTTCACAAAACCCTAACCTCCATGACAGCCACAACACACGAACATCTCTCAAACCCACTTACAAATTAGCACCAAATCCAGCGAGGAACTTACAATAAACAAAACCCTGGCAAAGGGATACTTTCCGAATGATTGTATCAAAACCCATGAGGGTTTCGAATTATACAATAAAGGAACAGCCAGCAGAACCGAATGAATAAACAGATATAACATTTAGGGACCAGATCAAGCATGCACAAAAACAGTGAAACCCTAAGGGGATCACAAAAAAAAACAAAACCCTAAAGAGATCAATAAATCACGAATGTGCAGAATGGTATAATAGTGATAATTAGGGATTATAGGTAGGAATTAAGCAAGAACGATTATACAAGAAAATAATCGAAACCAAAATTTGGCAGAAAATAATCGAAACCAAAACTTTGGATTGCCAAGAATCGCCCTAATCACCCCAAAATAACAGCGATTTGTAATAGAACCACGGTAGAACGACAACCCAAAACCAAACAAATCTTAATGTGAAATCAATAACCCCATAAAGGGTTAAAGGAAAACACGGATTTGATAGGAAGAATTATATCGAATTGTTTGGGTTGTGGGCCTCTAGAGAAAAACGCTAAGGTTAGTTTTACTTTTTATTGCTTTGGAAGAGATTATTTTGTAACAAAAACTTATAGCTTCAAAAAGTGCGTATCAAACAAGCCCATGATAGTTACTTCTATGCTACCACTATTTAGGTAGCTTTCTAGTTTGAAGTTTCAAAAGTGATTTTTGTTTCTCTCTGTTCATGGCTAGTTATCTAAGGCTAGTTAGAAGGTGATTTAATTTTTAATGTTTGTGATAATAAGTGTGTACGTTGTATATTGTAAAAAGGTGGTGAAAAGGGTTAAAGAAATTTGCATGCATGCATGGGTGTAATGCTTAACGAAAATTTCTTACGTAAAAGTTCATAAACTAAAGTTACAAATATGTGAAACATGCATTTTGAAAATAATATTGTTGTGGTCACGTGTAGACTAAACATAGTCTAGATACGGTACACGCTTTATGACGTTTTGTTGTAGGCGGATAACCTCCCATTTGTGAGTTAAACGTACACGTAAGCATTTAGAATAAATAAATCCATGTTATTAGATAAATATTGACCTGGAAAAATATGGGTCGTTATAAATTTAAACCTCATCAATACACTATGGTTAATCTATAGATTTCGTCACACTAATCAAAAGTAAGTTGCGTCTTAGTCCTGCGTGATTCATCTAGTTGAAACAAGATGTAACTTTGAGAATAAAAAGTAATTGTGAACTACATGTTCGAAATACTTATGTTGGTGACTTTGAATCTCCATGGTTTCTATATATATCCGTTCCCATCGCTTTGTCTGTTTCATCCATTTTCCATGGTAAATCTATGTCGTGTGAATTTCCTATGATAGATTTATGTCGTTATTAACAATTAAAGCCGTACTAGATAAGTAAATCTAACGTGTATGTACTGAATTGAATTTAATAATGAATTGAATTGAATTGAATTTTACAACAATCACTTCTAGAAAAAATACAACCGGACTATCTAAGAATCATAGACTTCGCCTACTTTTGTGTCGTGCTTTAGTGACTTCGTGTTATCTTCCGCTTCTCATGTTGGGCTTCATTGACTGTGTCAAAATTGTTGTAAAATGAAGTTCGATGTTCGCTTCATTGCTTTCTTCCTATTTGTAGCCAAAGAGAAAAGACAATGCTATTATCCTAAGCATGAAAAATTCTTTAAATTTTCTTTTGTCCGTGTTATTCAAAATAAGTCACCCATCCGTAAGATGTAGAAGAAAACAAGTAAAGCCTTTGTCAATATGTCAATATCGTGTTACTCTATTGTTTAAGAAATAACATATGTTTGGCATCTGAAATAGAATAGCTAGAATTCAGCCGTAATCTCTTTAAGTACTAATACCATGTAATTTGTGAAATCATTCTGGTATTAAAATTTTCGTTCTGAGAAATCACATGTGATTTGTGAAATCACTTGCGATTTGTTCTTTAAAAAAGTCACGTGTGATTTCACAAATCACGCGTGGATTTGTAAAATCACTTGTGAATTTTAAAAATCACAAGCGATTTCGTAAATCACATGTGATTTTTAAAATAACAAATCGACTTGATTTTAAAAATCACATGTGATTTCTCAGGACAGAATTTTCAACTCGAATAAACATTCGTCGAAAATTTATAGAAGTGTCCCTCTGTAGAAAAATGATTTAATTTTCGTCGCGATAATATAATTCGTTTTGTGTAACGATTACGGTTTTTGAAATATTTAATTTTTTAAAAAATAAAAAAATAGATTTTTTTTTTAATTTGATAAAAAAAAAATGAATCGTCGTGATTTGTCTATTTAATCTTTAGAGAATTTGTCATGCGTGTAAAACTTTTCATACCTCTTTATACCACATGACACAATATTTAAGTTGCGAATCTAATTCAACTTTAAGACTAAAACCACAAACCAATAACAAGCCTTTCCTTTCTTATAATTTCTTCTTTACCCATATTTTACACTAACCTAATCTATACACACTGACACTCTATCTCTTCAAATTAGCATAACTAAAATCAATTGCTAACCCTAAAACGTTAAAGGTTAAAAAACAAATCGTTAACATTCTATGTCGTTGGTATGGTACGGTGTTATAAAAAATTAAACCACGCCCAAGCGCCAAGCATATATGACACATGCCAAGCCAAGACCTCAAACGACTTGTTTTGCCTACATAAACACACACATATTGCAATCTAAATATTATCTAAACTTGATGTCATATTCATTTCTTTGGAAAAAAGGACTTAAATATAAAACTAAATCAAACAAATCAAAAAAAAATATTTATATACAAATAGAATAATGAAAAGAAAAGAAAAGTCATAAATTTGAATAGTTTATGATTAAAAAAATATTATGCTATTAAACTAAGAGAAGAGAAAGTGAAGTAACCACCAACAAATGGTCTAGTGGTAAGGTTTTTTTTTTTCTTCTAACAAGTCAAGTGTTCCAATCTCGTTAAAATGTACATTTGGGGGTGGCCACTGAAAGGTCGAAAATGATCCAGGATTAAACTGCCGAGATCGCAAACATCTGAATCAAATAGACCCATCCTTTCTGAACAACCTGAACTAAAAAACAGCTAAAAGAAAAAGAGAAAGAGTTTACTATAAAAGTGACAATTAAAATTTTATATTTTACTATAAAAGTGACAATTAAATTAATACAAAATGAGGCATAGTTCCTTATTTACCCAACTAATGCTATGTCAATTAAAATTTTACAAATTTGTTTTCACAAAATGATGTGCTAAAATCAATTTTCCAATAGATAGATTTTCTTTTTTTTTATTAATTTTTTTAATTTTTTTTTTTTTTGTGTGTCAAAGTACTATTTTCTTTTAGGTGGTTAATAAAAAAATGTAATGATATTATAATATTAAGAATTATTATGGTTAGTTTTTTTACAAAGTAAAATTTTCTTATTAATGTTAGTTAAGCCACCTTACTCAAATAAACAAAAATAAAGTATTATAAGTAGAATAGAAACATTATGAGGCTATACCCAACTTCACGTAGTTATCAGTTTGGAAAATAAAATTGCCGATTTTGACTAAATAAACATAAAAAGTCGTAAAAATATTCGAAGCGTTGATTTTTCCTTCCATTGTTTTGTTTTGATAATCTAATATCCCAACAAGACTTTGATAGCCTAAAATAATTATTTATTCATTTGATATTCATATGTAATTTATGACTATTTATCACTCCTTTCTTTCACGAAAATGACAAAAATATTTAAATTCTTAATAAACCATTCATTCTTTGTTTTCGACATTATTTTAGTATTTTGTGAGTTCTTAATATTTTGGTGCAAGTGATTAAGGTTTCGGAGAGTCTCTATTATTTTTGTGAAGTTTTTACGCGTAGCAACGCCATTTGCTTAATTTTTCTTTTTCGATTCGATGCAATTTTAGTGGCGGGTTAATAGCATGTAATAGCAATGTATTTTTTCATTTGTTCCATTATCAAATACGAACCCAAAAATTACCGAATCACCATCCAACTCTTTGTCTGTTAGTCCTTTTGGCATGTTTCAAAGAACTTACTTTCCCATTTGTTTCATTATCATACGTTTTGACTAACGACCATTTGTAATTAACTACAAAATATATTTTCTTACTTTTTCATACGCTTTTATCCGCTTTTATACGCTTTTGCTCGCTTTCATACGCTCGACTAACGACCGCTTGTAATTAACTACAAAATATTGTTTCACGCTTTCACACGTTTTGTCCGCTTTCTTACGTTTTATATGTTTCGCCTTTTCTTACGTTTTTGTTCGTTAGCATTGTTAGTCCTTTTGACTAACGACCATTTGTAATTAACTCAAAATATGTTTTTCTTACGTTTTATATGTTTTCAAGCGTTTTTGTTTGTTTTAAATATATTTTTGAGTTAATTACAAACAGTCGTTAGTCAAAAGGACTAACGGTGCAAACAAAAACGTAAAAAAACGGGCGAAAACGTATGAAAACGGATATCAACGTATGAAAACGTAAGAAAACGTATGAAAACGTAAGAAAAACATATTTTTGAGTTAATTACTATGGGTCGTTAGTTAAAAGGACTAACGGTGCAAACAAAACGTATGATAATGAAACAAAATTTGAAAGTCGGATGGGTATTTCTGTATTTTTTGGGTTCGTATATGATAATAGAACAAATGAGGAAGTACGTTGCTATTACATGCTATTAACCCTTTTAGTGACACTTATCTTACTTAGCACGTTTGGATAAGAGTCATTAAAAGCCACAAAAAGAGTGTCGCTAGGAGTTCAATAGTGTTGCTAATCTTTAGCTAATAAAGTCACGTAAAATTTTGAGAACCTCACACGGGATGTGAGAAAATGAGAATTTAGTATTTTGAAAAGTCCGCAAATTGTGATAGTTGTGAAATGGGTGTCAGATTATAACATTTTTGTCATTTTTATGTTTACCCATGACTTAATTAACACGCCCTATTGACTTGGACCCTATGGATTAAATGGTCACCGATTAATATATCCGTCTACTTTCCAATATTGGCTTTTTTTTCACCTTCATATCACTATTCTTATGTATCTATCATATCATCATCAATTCCCAGACCTTTGCTTTGATCCATACTATTAAAATCACTTTGTTATTGTGTTTAGAGTTAATTACATAATTGGTCCTTTTGGTTTGTCGGATCTTGCAGAAAATGTCCCTGTGCTTTTTTTTACGGGTCATGTCCTCGTGGTATGCAAAAGTTACGGGTTTGGTCCTTTGACGGGTCATGCTGTTAGTTGACCGTTAACTTTGACGGGTATGCAAACCACAAGGACGATTTATGTAAAAAAAAAAAAATAAATAACTTAAAAAAAGCGAAAAATTGTTTAAAAAACGTTTACAAAAAATATTTATTACATTTAAATTTGTGCTTATGTATAATGTGAGGCCTAAGAAAACTCTTTTTTTTTTTTTTTTTTTTTTTTAATTATTTTACTTAAATTTTGTGCTTATGTACAACATGAGGCCTAAATTTATTTTTATTAACACTTCAAAAAAACTTCAAAAACATGTTTATTATACCTAAAAAAAACTTTTTTTAATGCGTATTTTGTATATTTTCATCCATTTTTATACGTTTTCGTCTGTTTATAAGTTTTTAACTTTTTATACGTTTTTATCAATTTTTATACGCTTCTTATACGTTTTTATACGCTTTCGTTTTTTTATTAAATAGGTTTTTAAGTATTAATTAAATATTTTAAGCGTATAAAAAAAAATTTTTTTAATGCATATAATTTTTTTTAAACGTATAAAAACTGTTTAATAATTTTTTTTTTAAGTTTTAATAAAAACTGTTTAATAATTTTTTTTAAGACAGTTTTTGGTTTTCTTTTTTTTTAAGTTATTTATTTATTTATTTTTTTTTTATTTATTTATTTTTTTACATAAATCGTCCTTGTGGTTTGCATACCCGTCAAAGTTAACGGTCAACTAACAACATGACCCGTCAAAGGATCAAACCCGTAACTTTTGCATACCACGAGGACATGACCCGTCAAAAAAAAAGCACAGGGACATTTCATGCAAGATCCGACAAACCACAAGGACCAATTGTGTAATTAACTCTTGTGTTTATCTCCTTGTTATTTGGATAATCAGTCGATTTGTATGAAAATTTGGATTGGAATTAATGTTTAACAAAGTTGATCGCTTGGTATATTACTCGTAAAAGTTTGGTGAATGATTTTGATATTTAAGTATGTGTAGATTTGGGTTTTTTAGTTTAAACGTTTCATGAGTTAAATTTTTGTGATAATAAATTTAATAAATAGATAAAAGTTTGACATTTATGAGTATTATTTTTATTTTTAATTCATTTCATATAATTATTATAGGTATATTAGTAAATTTGCCATTTAAATCTTTACTAAATTTTTTATTATAGGGTTAAATGCTATAGATCGATAACAATACTACTATACTTAGAAGTTTTTGAAAAAATTAATTAAAAAAGGGCTTCTTAGTAATAACACTAACCTTGAAAAGTCGAACTAGGACAATTATGTCTTAATGCATTAGACCGTCCGTAATAGCACTAGTTTGGACGCCGTCGTATTTGTTTTGGCACTAGTTTGGACGTTGGTGTTGTTGTGGAGACCATGGTAGGATGCGTCTTGCATGGTATTTTGCAAGGACTTGATCGTATACTTGACCGAGTCGTGTGATATGTTTGTGTGTGGGTGTTTTCTTAAATGATTTTTGTGGGGTATATTTGTGTTTAAGTGGGGTATGTTTTTTGTGATGACCACGATCGACTTATTACACTAAGTTGGTCATGAAAAAATTGACACTAATATGTCGGTGGTGACCGAGGTCCTTTGTGCTCACCAATACACTTAGTCTTACAAGATATAAGTATACATACTTGGTGGTAATTAGGGGTGGAATCGAGCCGAGCCCGAGCTTGCGGAGCTTGAACTCGGCTCGGTTCGAGCCTTATTTTTAAGCTCGAGCTCGGCCGTGGTATGTTATTTAGGCTCGGGCTCAACTCAGATATTCGATTTGGCAATGAAAATTAAAGCTTGGCTCGAGCTTGGCTCGTAATATATCTATTTTGAGCTCGTTAATAAGCTTGTTATATATTGAGCCCGTTAATAAGCTCGCCTATAATACAAATGCATAACGTTTTATATATGTTTAAAACATAAAATATCCTAGTGACGTTTAGCCTCGCGAGCCCAATCGAGCTTTGCATGTAAAGCTCGGACTGAGCTCGATTATTGAATAAGCTGCAACTTAGGCTCGACCTTGGAATCAAGCTCGCTTATGCTTGGCTCTCAAGATTTTTACCAATTTGATTCGAGCCCAAGCTTTTCCACCCCTAGTCGTAATGGTCTTGAATTTTTGGTATAGAGCCATAAAGGTTAAATGTGAAATTGCAATCTGTTCTGAGGATATGCCTATATTTCATATAAAAAATAAATAAAAAATAAGTATTCGTAGAATGATTTTTGTTAGTTACTATTATTTAAAGAGTTCTATAGTAAAACACTTTCATTGGTCATTGAGATTTCTACAAGAAATCAGAATAACAAAGGCAGCTTTTTAACAAATTAAAGTTAAAATAGTCAAATTCTTACTGTACAACAATTCTTAGTTGGAGAAATTAATAAACAAGTAAAGGTAGAAAGCTATAGTCTTGAAACAATAATATGATACATATTTACATTTAGTTGTTATTGCCGTTTGCTGTTGACATCATCTTATTTAGTGAACTAAGTTTTATAAATTTTCTTTTATCAAGATCTGCATCTTTCAATGTTTCACGCAGAAGGACACCATCTATCATGTACTGCAAACAGAATAGCGTAAAGGAACAATTTAATACCTCAAACATTTAATAGTATTATGCAGATATAAAGTTAATTTTTTAAGTCTGGCTTAGTATTATGTCCAGTGATGTCCTTCAAAACAAATAGCATAACAGACCAAATCTCCAAGCTCCGTTTCCATCTCTTGATCGAGCGACTCTTTTGGCAACACTCACTGCTGCCACACTTCTTGGTTGAGTACAACCAACCATCCCATTTTTCGTATAACCATCTTCATGCAAGTACTGCAACAATAAAGTATTCAAATGTTACAGATCAAATAAGATGCAACAGTTAGGCAACATACTGTATTCGTGGTCGGAATGTTACCTGAGTCAGTTGTGTTGTCTTTCCAGAACCAGTCTCGCCTACAACCACAACCACTTAATTCTCTCGTATTACATATTTCACAAAACAGTCATATTACCTATTGACGTTGTTCTGATAGTGATTTTGATTTTGAAAAATCGCTTACTGCTTCACAAAACAGTCACATCTCCTTTGAAATCAACTTCACCATCTTCACCAACTACTGTCGTATCAGCACCAATCTGCTCTGCAGACTTCTAAACACCAAGGATATTACCAAGCTTTGAACCAGGAAGTTCCCGAAAACACTGGCGTGATTTAATCATACTTTGTTTTTCATGAACAAGGTTGGAACCTTTCTTGAAATCTTACCCATATCAGACTAATCATCCTTTAAACCATTATGGGTTATGCTTGTTTTGTAAACACAGTCATCTGTTAGTGTTAACAGGTTCCAAAGGCAGTCAGTACAGCACTAACCAACACTAGTACAGATGGCTATTTCGACCCATTTTACTTATGAGTGGTATATAAAAAATTAACTTGGAAAAAAAAAAAAAATGGTGCCCAGTACATAATTAACATACTGACTACTTATTAACAGAGAGTACCAAAAAAATTTATATAACTTTTTTTCCTTGTTTTACAGAGCTGCAACAAGCCCATTGGAGCTGTTTTTCTGGCTACATCGACCGTATATAATGGTTCAGTTCATGTTATGTTAAAAGATATAAATATAGTGAAACGCCCAGGCCCTTTTTTTTTTTTTTTTTTTTTTTTTGACTAATATAATATTAACACCAACGCTTATATTAACACATAAAGCGTACATAACATAAGTAATTCATCTTGACCCGTACATAATCAAAATGGGTCAATATGGGCAAGAATGGCACTATGCCAAACACCCTTAAAGCTATAAAGAAACTACTTATCTATTTGATTATCACATAACCATAAGTTCATATGTTCATACACAAAAGCATACAACCTAGGGCGTTTCTTGGTAAGAGGCGTGTAGGAAAAGGCTCATTACCCAAGTATCCACCGAGGTCTAGTTCTCGGTCTTCATTACCCTTCGTAGCACTACCACTAGCTTCACCTATAACAAGTACAACAAAGCAACATAAGCACAACGCTTAGTGAGATAACATATAAAAGATACTAATCATAACATGGCATGATATTATGGTTGCTTCGTAGACAATGAGTACTTGTTTATTATTATATAGTCGCCCACTAAGGACGTGAACCCATATTGGTTCAATATAACTGAAAATGTTCTAGTCGTCCACTTAGGACGTCTAGGTCATATATTCCATGACTTTGAGCCGCTATAAACACTGGTCATCCACTTAGGATGTCTAAGTCTCAGTTTACAAAATGAGATGCTAATAAGGCTCGGTCGTCCACTTAGGACGTCTAGGCTCCCTTTCGGAGCATGTAATGACATAATAACACATGTCGTCCACTTAGGACGCTACACAAATAATATTATAATATTTAAGCTAAAAATACTTAACTAAACCCAAAGCGGGTCATTTGGGGCTGTTTTGACCGTCTAACATATATCACATATAAACCTTCTATATGTAAGGTATTTAAGCACATAATATATAATTACAACACTATATACCCGTAACACTAGTATATAACATGAACATGAATGGGATCACCACAATTAGAGTGGCACATTAACGAGTTATTAAGGACCCGTTTCTACACTTAAATATGTTACTACTTTCGAAGTCGCTTGAGTAGAATCACGAGCTCCTTATAAGATGTCCCCAACTAACCCGTATAACCTAGGAACATATAAATTACATGGAGCTTATTAAGAGCATGACTAGGCTTATTACAATAAGCACTAAAGAATAAATAAGCCATAGAGGGGTGTTTGGTTCATGGCTTATGTAACCATATCAACATGGTTTCTGAAAATTAACACCATAAAATGGTGTTATAGCACCTTAATAAGGTACCCATCACTTATCTAATCAATTCTACATGATTACTAGTGTTTTTAGTGATTTTAGAAAATCACATCTTAACATAATCTTATAAATTTTCAACAAAACCCCACTTATGACATCAAGATACCATCTATAAGCTTTACCCTCTATTGGATAGCTCTAAAACACGAAGTAAAGGACAAGGTTATAATCTTTACCTCGAATTGGATGGTGAAAACCCTAGCTTATTCGTTTATAAGCTTATGTGAGGTGAAACCTTGCTTAATACTTGCTTAAAATTAACTTTCGATAAAACCCTAGCTTGATATGATGTTGGTGAAGATGGTACGTGAGTTTTGGAGAAGAGGAAAGATAATTCTGGAATTTTTGTTTCCTGGGAATGAAGTATTCGATTAATATAATTTCAACTTTGATTATTTGGCAAGTTTAGTCCCTGAAAGATTGGGATGTTACAACTCTCCCCCACTTATTCGGTTTGTGTCCTCACAAACCATTCCTGATAAAAAGCGGGGTAGTATTTAATGAGCTCCTCTTCGGGTTCCCATGTATACTCTAACCCCTTTTTGTGCTTCCATCTGACTTTAAGTAGTAGGACCTCTCTTTTTGAGTTTCTTGACCATAGTGTCAACAATCTCTACCGCTCTTCAAGCGTAGCCAAGTTTCTCATCAACTACTATGTCCGCTGAGGACATACTACGCCTCATCTGCCGGACATTTCGTGAAATGAGACACGTGGAAAGTATTATGGATGTTGTTTAACTCCTCCGGTAACTCAAGTCCAGACGCTACCTTTCCAACTCGTCGGTTATTACGAATGGACCAATGTAACGTGGTCCTAGCTTTCCACGCTTTCGAAATGGATAACACCCTTCCATGGAGAAACTCAAAGATAACATGATCACCGACACGAAATTCTATTGGTCGTCTCCTCTGTCCGCATGGGACTTACATCGATCTGGGCCATCTTAAGCCTTTCTTTGATTTGATCAATCTTTTCATTAAATCGTTGGACAACATCGAAGCGGCTAATTCTCTTTGCCCAATTTCACCCCAACATATAGGAGTTCGACATTTCCTTCCATACAACATCTCGTATGGAGCATCTTATCTTGGAGTGATAGGCTGTTATTGTACGAGAATTTCGCTGGCGCTAAGTACTTATCCCAACTACCACCGAAGTTAATAGCAGGGCTCGAAGCATATCTTACAGTGTGTCGAATGGTCCTTTCACTCGACCATCCATGCATGGATGATAAGTCGTGCTAAAATGGACACGAGTACCTAGGTTCTCTTGAAATTTACGCGGAATCTAGAAGTAAATCGATATCTCTATCGATACTATAGAGGCGGTACTCCATGTCGCTACTACTTGGCGAAGATACAACTCCGCGAGAGCTTGAGGACATCGATTCCTTAATAGGAAGGAAAATCGCACTCTTTGTTAAGCGATCTACAATCACCCATATAGCATCATCTTGTGCGGTGTCTTGGGTAATTTTGTGATAAGATCCATAGTAATCCTTTCCACGTTTGACACGAGGAATCTCGAGAGGTTGTAGCTTACCATAAGGTTGTTGATGTTACGCCTTAACTTGGAGACAAGTAAGACCTTTTCGACATATTTTACAATGTCTCTTTTCATACCGCCACCAATAACCGGTTTAAGATCATAATACATCTTGGTGGCACACAGGTGAATAGAATATTTTGACTTATGAGCCTCATCAAGTAACAACTTTTGAGCTCTTTATCATTCGGTATCCATATTCTACCGGCGTGCTTACGAGCCCTCGTGAGTCTACAACTAAGTTGTGCACCGACCCACGAGCCGCTCACGAATTTACATCGCCATTTTCCCATGCTTCATCTGAACCGATTTAATATGCTCATAAAAGTCGGGGTAATCACCATCTCAAGTGATTTGACCAATAAGGAGTCGTGCCTCGTTTCTGGCTCAAGGCATCTGCTACAACGTTGGCTTTCCACGGATGATAAAGTTTCACAATCATAGTCCTTGACTAGATCTAACCAACGTCTTTGCCTCATATTGAGGTCACGCTGATCAAAGAAGTATTTGAGGCTTTTATGGTCGGTAAAGATCTTGATCTTTACACCGTAAAATAATGCCTCCACGTTTTAAGGCAAGGACTACTGCCGCTAGCTCTAAATCATGAGTAGGATATTCTTCTCATGTTTCTTAAAATTGTCTAGAGGCATAGGCGATGACTCGACCTCTGCGCATAAGAACATAGCCGAGGCCATTAGAAGATGCATCACAATAAACTTGAAATCATCATTGCCTTACAGCAATACTAAGGCTGGGCGACTTAACACATTTAAGAGTGCAGGCGACTTCACGATCCTCATCCCACTCGAAAATGACATTCTTGCGGGTGAGCTCGATGTGAAGAAGCAATCTTTGCAAAATCTTGGATAAAGCGGTAGTAACCCATGAGTCCAAGAAATGATCTAATTTCGTGGGAGTTTAGGTCGCTCCCAATTCATGATGGCACCGATTTTATTTGGATCTACTTTAATGCCCTCACTATTTATGACATGCAGAAATTGAACTTCCTGAGCCAAACTCACACCGAGAACTTAGCATAAAGCTTTTCTCGTCTTAACATCTTGAGGACTTGGCGCAGTGGGTTTCGTGATCACTAGGCGATTTGGAATAAATGAGGATATCGTCGATAAACACAATAAGCGACTTATCTAACATCGGACGACGGACCCGATTCATTAGATCCATAAAAGTCTTTGGGGCATTCGTCAAACCAAATGGCATAACTATAAACTCATAATGCCCATATCTAGTTCGGAAAGTTGTCTTGGGATATCTTCTTCCGAATCTTTAGCGATGATATCCGGATCGAGGTCTATTTTTGAAAAGAAACTTGCATACGAAGGCGATCAAATAAATCATCTATCCTAGGAAGAGGATAACGATTCTTGATAGTAACTTTATTGAGCTCTCGGTAGTCGATGCACATGCGCATACTACCATCCTTCTTTTTCACAAAAAGGACTGGTGCTCCCCACGGGGAACTACTGGGGCGAATGAAACCCTTATCTAGCAGTTCTTGTAACTGCTTCATGAGTTCCTGCATTTCTGATGGGGCAAGTCTGTAGGGAGTTTTGGCAATAGGAGTACTCCCTGGAATAAGATCAATGTGGAACTCTACCTGTCTATCAGGTGGCATACCCGGGAGTTCCTCTGGAAAGACATCGGGAAATTCCCGAACAATTGGAATATTATCAAGATTTGGAACAGACTTATGAATATCAACAACATGAGCTAAATAGGCTTGACAGCCACGTGCCAAGTATCTCTTGGCTCTAGCATAAGTACAAATAGCAAGGTTAGCCTTCTTACGCTCGCCATAGATGATTGTTTCTCCCCCACTTGGGGTCCTGAGTCGGACTAGCTTATGTCGGCATACAATGATGGCTTCATTCATACCGAGCCAGTCCATACCTATGACTACATCAAGCTCTTCCATAGGGAGAGGAATTAAATCGATTAGATACTTATCATTATCGACTTCTATTTCGCAATTTTGGAAGACATCGATTACACGTATCACTTTGTTATTAGCTACTTCCACATCTAGTGGTGGCTTAAGCTGACTAATCGGAACAGAAAATCTCCTACTAAACCTTTCGGATACAAAAGATCTATCCGCACCAGAATCAAATAGCACACGAGCAGGTAATAAATTCACAAAGAAGGTACCTGTCACAACGTCGTATGCTTCCTTAGCTTCATCTACAGTCATCTGATGAACACGGTGGTGGCTATGTGGTCTTTGGACGATAGGAAGGCTAGGGGCTCTGAAGGTCTAAGCGGATGGCGCCCCTCTTTGTCTGTGTTCCTCCTAGGCTCTTCTTGGCGTGGAGGAGGAAGGGTCCGACATTGGGACAAGACTCGGTCGTGTGCTTTGGATCATAACATTTCTGCAAACACAAGCGGTTTTGGACAATCTTTACTAATATGACCGGGCTACCACAAGCCGTAGCGAGGTCTTGCTACACTGCGACATTCTCTGGGTGAAACCTTTTACAATTCGCACCTTGTGGAAAACTCCTACCCGTACTAGGATAAGCCTCGTTCGACAACTTTCTTCAGGGACGAACTAGCTTTGCTCCATCTTTCTTTTAGAGGAATCTCTTCCTCTTTCTTTGTTTCTTGTTCTCGCTCTAAAGCTGCATTCATGAGCTGATCCATGTTTTTCAATCCCTGGCTGAAATAAAGCGGCGGATATCTTTCTAAGCATATCCACATAATGTTTCATAAGCAACCTTTAGTCATTAGCATATTCGGGTGAAAATGTGCTCTGTCGAGGAAGGTCATGGAGAATTCATGTCTTGACTCCAGTAGTGCAGTGGGTACCGAAGTCTCGGCGAATCTTATTAAGTTCCGCCTCTGGAGCAAAGTTCGAAAGAGTAATTCCTTGAACTCCTTCCAAGTCATACTCTAGCAATTTACGGACTTTTTGATGCAAGGGTCCAATTCCACCATGTTTTAGCCCGATCGCGAAGGAGATTAATAGCAAAATTAACCCAGCGTTCCTCGGGGCATTTCTGCGGTGCAAACGCCCTCAACATCTTGGATCCATCTGGCATTTAAAAGGATCTTGTTCTCCGAGTAAATCGGAGGCTTGCAAGTGCGAAGTCGGTATAAGTAACTTCCTTGGGTGGCGCGACTCGTGCGTACCGGTTTCGATCAAGTTACTTTTGATAGTCGAGCTATGATCTCCGAGGCGTTACGTATAATATGGTATATTGCTTCACATTGCCTTGGCTATCTCTTGAGATATTATATCTACGATCATCTAGCCATAGCATTAGAATAGGAGCATTATCATGCTCATCTGTTTCTGCTTGGATCGGGGAGGACTCCGATCATCTGTTCTAGTATGTCTACATGAGTCGGCCATTCGAGTTGTTGGGAGGTATTTCGACCATATCTGTTGAAAGTTAAACATATTGCACGATAAGAGAACAATAAGAGTCACTGCAAGATTCATAATGTATAGATTTCTATATGCATGAACTTAATATTACTATCGGGGTTCATTCCTTTGGTGTAACATAATATCGGTAAATTCCCGTTATGTGATGCGATTATTACCACGTTGGCCAGGCGTCGTAATAATTCCATCAGATAATCAAGTCCTCACCTTGACCATGTACACCAAATTCATGAATACTTGTAATATGTTTACCATACAACCAATGTATGCTGCACTAATACTAATACTATCTTGATACTACATAATAATGCGGAAGCGTGTCTAATACTATAGGTCCCACGAGCCTAGGTTTAAGTCTAAGTACCCATCTTGGATACCTAAATCATTAAACCTTTGCTCTGGTACCAACTTGAAACGCCAGGCCACTTTTTTTTTTTTTTTTTTTTTTTTTTTTTTTTTGGACTAATATAATATTAACACCAACGCTTATATTAACACATAAAGCGTACATAACATAAGTAATTCATCTTGACCCGTACATAATCAAAATGGGTCAATATGGGCAAGAATGGCACTATGCCAAACACCATAAAGCTATAAAGAAACTACTTATCTATTTGATTATCACATAACCATAAGTTCATATGTTCATACACAAAAGCATACAACCTAGGGCGTTTCTTGGTAAGAGGCGTGTAGGGAAAAGGCTCATTACCCAAGTATCCCACCGAGGTCTAGTTCTCGGTCTTACATTACTTCGTAGCACTACCACTAGCTTCACTATAACAAGTACAACAAAGCAACATAAGCGCAGCGCTTAGTGAGATAACATATAAAAGATACTAATCATAACATGGCATGATATTATGGTTGCTTAGTAGACAATGAGTACTTGTTTATTATTATATAGTCGCCAGCTAAGGGCGTGAACCCATATTGGTTCAATATAAGCGAAAATGTTCTAGTCGTCCACTTGGGACGTCTAGGTCATATATTCCATGACTTTGAGCCGCTATAAACACTTTGGTCATCCACTTAGGATGTCTAAGTCTCATTTACAAAATGAGATGCTAAAAGGCTCGATTGGCCGTCCACTTAGGACGTCTAGGCTCCCTTCAGAGCATGTAATGACATAATAACACATGTCGTCCACTTAGGACACTACACAAATAATATTATAATATTTAAGCTAAAAATACTTAACTAAACCCAAACGGGTCATTTGGAATTGTTTTGACCCGTCTAACATATATCACATATAAACCTTCTATATGTAAGGTATTTAAGCACATAATATATAATTACAACACTATATACCCGTAACACTAGTATATAACATGAACATGAATGGGATCACCACAATTAGAGTGGCACATTAACGAGTTATTAAGGACCCGTTTCTACACTTAAATATGTTACTCACCTCGAAGTCGCTTGAGTAGAATCACGAGCTCCTTATAAGATGTCCCCAACTAACCCGTATAACCTAGGAACATATGAATTACATGGAGCTTATTAAGAGCATGACTAGGCTTATTACAATAAGCACTAAAGAATAAATAAGCCATAGAGGGGTGTTTGGTTCATGGCTTATGTAACCATATCAACATGGTTTTCGAAAATTAACACCATAAAATGGTGTTATAGCACATAATAAGGTACCCATCACTTATCTAATCAATTCTACATGATTACTAGTGTTTTTAGTGCTTTTAGAAAATCACATCTTAACATAATCTTATAAATTTTCAACAAAACCCCACTTATGACATCAAGATACCATCTATAAGCTTTACCCTCTATTGGATAGCTCTAAAACACGGAAGTAAAGGACAAGGTTATAATCTTTACCTCGAATTGGATGGTGAAAACCTAGCTTATTCGTTTATAAGCTTATGTCGGTGAAACCTTGCTTAATACTTGCTTAAAATTAACTTTGGATAAAACCCTAGCTTGATATGATGTTGGTGAAGATGGTACGTGAGTTTTGGAGAAGAGGAAAGATAATTTCGAATTTTTGTTTTCACGGGAATGAAGTATTCGATTAATATAATTTCAACTTTGATTATTTGGCAAGTTTAGTCCACGAAAGATTGGGATGTTACATATAGCTTAAAACAGGTCCAACATATCATGCTCGGTCTATCATAGCTTAAAATTGAGGTCCTACATGTTGGTTCGAGCTATGTAAAAAGATATAAACATTAAAATATCTCAAAGCGGGTCAGTTTGGGTGGGTCATTTCATTAAAAAGTAAATATGCATGGCATATTAATCATTTGTAAAACTTATATGTTAATTATGAGGCGAATGCAACTATATGTTTCCTCTTGTAAGATATAGGCGAGATTATACTAATCAATGTTTGGTTTCAACCTCAAACACTTAAACATACATAATTACTCTCCTTTCATACTAACGCATCTTGTGTTATGTAATTGACGAAAATAAATGCCTCGTAACATCCTTTCCTTTCTCTTGCTAAGCACTTTTATAGACACTTAATACTTGCTCTAACTAACTTAACGTCTGACTTATTCGGTTTCCAAAATAACCTCTTAAGTTCGTTTATTGTCAATCAATCCATACACATAAAGGATCAATAACATCCATATAGATGAAAGAGGTGTTTGGGATGCATTTCAAAACAAGTTACATGTTAAGAAATAAGAAGCATGTATGAAGCCTACTTTTTCAAAGCGTTTGGTAACATAATAACTCTTGTAAGTATACAAACATAATCGACCTAAATGCTAAAGTCTCCGCTTATTATCGTTTCAAATAGAGAGACAAAATTCAAAAGCTAAGCGCTTGTCTTTCTAGAAATATGGTTAAAACAACAATGATGACCATAAAAATTGCACTAACTCGCTAAAGAAATTTGTTGGGCTTACTTAGACTAAATAGCAATACTGAGTTTTGAGTTTAGGATTGCTTATCCAAGCGCTTATCCAGATGAAAATAGAGTTGTACTAAGCGTATAAGGAATACGAAAAGTATTAAAATATTCGAGTTGATTTATGTATCGAAATATACTTTGGTCATTATTGACCCATTTTTAATCTGATATACTTGCAGTACTAATAATGATTTTGTACTAGCGAATGCATGGTACAAGTGTATAACCAAACATGAGGTTAACTTTCTATAAATTGGACCAATATTTAGTGGATGTCTTAAGCTTTGTGATTGAGATATTTAAGAAAAAGTCCAAAGCCGAACTAACCCTTTCCAAAACCACCAATAATTAACCAAGCCAAGAAACCATATGTGTCAAATTTAGCCCACACATAAGTGAAGCTTACCAAAGTTCACTCAAATGTGGTTTTCATTAGGTTCGAGAAGTAACTTGCCAACATATCGCGCAAAATCCCTTGAAATTTTGGGTGAAATTCTACCCCAACCTTTGCGCCCGTTAGAATCCTAACTAAAATTGGTGAATAACTTAAGAACATAAAGACAAAAGCCATACCTTGAACATATTTCAAGGCAAACCTTGTTGCTTGGAGTATAGTGTGGAGATAAGTTGCATTCTTAAGGTGCGAGATCTTGGAGGTCGTTGGCGTTCATACTTCCTACTCCAATAAGTCCTTGGAGACAACAAATTTTCGTTCATTCTTTTTAGCATACAAAGAAAGTATCCTCATGTATATAGGTGCACTTAATATTTCAATTCCTTGACCCATCTTCAGAAACATTCTTTGGATGAATTTCAAACTTTCACCCATTTAATTAGGAATGGGTCAGTTTGGGGTTATGTTTGTATATTAATAGAGATATACTTTTTCTTTGGGTAAAGTAAAACAAATGTCTACGTATTAATAGAGATAGACTATTGCACCAATTCCGTAAGCTTCTAAAACTTTTGTCAAATTTTGATACATTTAACCCAAAGAGAAGATTAGGCAAGCAGATCAGGTTAACAATACATACCTACAAAAGTGCTAAAATGTATCATTCAAAATTTATAGTAGGTTTAATAAATATGAAGAAATAGTGGCCAACAATGCACATTCTAAAGTATAGCATATTATATGTCTAAAACGCACCTTGATATTGAAATACATAAATAAATATATGCAATATTATAGGACACTGAATGATTTCATAACTTACGGATATCATTCAGAAATAAGGACCGTGTCTTAACATGCTTATATACATTCAAAAAGTAATTAGGAACCTCAAAGCTTAAGCTTGTAATGTAAACTAATGATAAGTGGCAAACATAAAACATAAAACATACTGCGTTGCATAACGATTTTAAATATTCATGGCGATTAATATAATAGAATGGATTCTTACATGTCCATAAGGCCAGCGGAAACCAATGAGGGCAATTGCAGTTAACTTACCGACTATCCTTATAGCCTATTTAATCTATAAAATCAAATAAAATACCTAACACTTGCAAGATACTTCTATAGAAGTAATGAATTGTCCTTGCGCGTAATGTAATTGCGAGACAAAAAAAAAATGGTTTGGCCACTAACCCCAAAGAATCTTTTCATTGAGGCATAAAAACAAACAGTTGATGTGCATACATATATAAACCACTAATGAACACCTTAATTCATCAACTAAACTAACAAAAGACAAACACCCATATGAACAATAGCAATTTAAAAGAAACCCAAATCGATTATATAAACTGTAAAACACTAATTATTTATAAAATACCTTATTAGAATGAAGGGTATTTGATTCTACTGAAATGTAAAAACAACAGCCAACAACTTTCACTTCTCAAAGCTATAAAAAAATAAATAAAATTAATTATAAATTAAATTAAATTAATAATCAGTCAAATAGTCAACGCTATATTCAAATTCGATTCTGAACCGGTGATTAGGAGATGAACTGGAGCTCTCAACCGGATCTAAACATCCGCCAACGGAGGGAACCGTGGCCGCGCGGTGACGGAGGTGCGTGTTATGCGGCCGGTGGTCGCGATCGCCATTGGTGATGGTGACGTGGCGTTGTTGGTGAGTTGACTTTTAAAGACCGGGGTGATGGTGACGTGGCGTTGTTGGTGAGTTGACTTTTAAAGACCGGAAAGTGGATAGTACATATAATATGTGTTTCTCAATTGTTATATGGGATGATTTGCATTTTTTTTTTCTTTTTTTAAAACATAATTTTATATAAGTCGTATAGCATCTTGTACAACACTATAAAGCACTAGGTCGGTGCATATTAAAAAAACATGTCAGATTATTCTTTGGTGGTTGCATGACGCCATTGGTGATGGTGGCGTAAGTTGTTGGTGAGTTGACTTTTTAAGGCGGAAACTTGTTGATTGTGGCGTAAGTTGTTGGTAATAGTGTATCTCAATTGTTTATACCTGATGATTTGCACTTTTTATTATTATTATTTAAAAAAATAAAAAAAAATAATTATACAAGATGCCATATCTTCCGTTCACCGTGACAATGTCACAAAATATCCATAAATACAAAAATTAAAAAATAAAATAAAATAAAAATAAAATAAAAATAAAATAAAATAAAATGGGTTAGGCGTAGTACTTTGACTATACTTTTGAATCCACATTAAGGAGCCTACTATTCAAGGAATTAACGATGCCAATGTGTATACAGTGAATGTTTGTTGGGTGTAATTGTGGCCCTAAACAATGAAATATGTCATTTGGTTGTTCACTCATTTGTTAACAATGAAATATGTCTCTTCATCCCTAATGTTTGCCAAAATCGCAAATAACACACCGAGAGAGAAAAAATTTGCAAATTAGTCACCGAGAGCAAAGTTACGTTCATTTTATGCCACCGAGAGCCAAGGAGAGCTAACATTCGTAAGGACTCATTAGTCAAGGTCAAACGCATGTAAAATGACTAATATACCCTCGTCCTCTTCCCCACTCTCACACCACATCCCAAACCACCACCATCAATTCCCCTCAATACTACTGTGGTCGTCGTACTATTGTTTTTCTCTAAAAGAAACTTGACCACCTCAATAGTGCATAAGAACATTCAAAAGGTTTCACCACCACCACCATCGGTCAAATTAATATAAGATTGAAACATTCACGCATTCCTTAAATGAGCGAGCATGAAGATTCATCTACATTATGTAACTTTTCACATAGCACCTACCGAAAGATATAGCACTCATCTCGAAACCAAATTCCATATTAACATACTAGTATCCACCTCTAAGTAAAAATCTTAATAATATTATAGATCAATAACCGCCACACCGCGTCTCAACATCTATGAATCTTAAGCCATAACTACTACTTATAACAGAACTTCCATCCAGAAGTACCTAACCATTTTATTTCACTTTTTCTAAAAGACGGCTATAAAAAAATCAAATAAAATTAATTATAAATTAAATAAAATTAAAATAATAATCAGTTAAATAGTCAAATTCAGTTACAAAACCTGCATATCCAGCTCATTATGCAGGAGACGAACTCGAGCTCTCAACCGGATCTAAACTTCCGGTGACCGGCGCCGGAGAAGATGATTGTGACGGAGGTACGGTGCTGTCGCTGGTGGTTGCGACTGCCATTGGTGATGGTGACGTGGCGTTGTTGGTGAGTTGACTTTTGAAGACGGGAAAGTGGAGAGTACATATATTGTTTCTCAATTGTTATATGGGATGATTTACACTTTTTTTTAAACATAATTTTATACAAGTCATAAAGACATCTTTGTATAACACTATAAGTGATGAAAGAAAAAAAATTAGTGTGAAAATCAACCCTTATTATTATCTCTATATACTAAATCACCAAGTCGTTGCATATTAAAAAAACATGTCTGTGATATATATATCATAACTTCTCTCGGAAAATAGTAATAAAATACTTGGGCAAAGCAATAGTCCACTTTCATTTTTGTCCGTTGGGCTTTTTATATCAGCTTTGTCGACTCCTTTTGTGGTCATTGTTAAACAAGTGGCTTCACCGCTTGTGATTGACCAAAAAGACACAATCCTCACAAACCTTCTTCTTAAAATAGATCTGACGGACGGTCCATCTTTTACACACGTACCAAAAATGTGAGGTGGGTTTTTGGTATTTTTTGTGTTTTTTTATTTTGTTGATGAGTTGATGAGATTGTCGATGTGTGTTAATGCTTCCCCCAATTAAGAAGCATTAAGGGTTTAGGTCCGCATTTCTTCTCGATTAAAAGAAAAGAAACACCCTTAGTACCCACATACACGATACGCCACACTTGATCGTTAAATGCCAAGCTTGCACTAAAATCGCAAATAACACACCGAGTGAAAAAATTGCAAATTGGACACCGTTGCTTTCATTTTATGCCACCGAGAGCTAAGGAGAGCTAACGATCGTCGATCTCCATCATTAGTCAAGGTCAAACGATGTAAAATGACTAATATACCTCCGTCTTCTTCCCACTCACACCACATCAAATCCTCTCAATACTAATGTGGTTGTACTATTGTTTTCTCTAAAAGAAACTTGACCACCTCAAAAGGTTTCACTACCACCATCAGTCAAATTAATATAAGATATATCCTGTCCATCATACATTGAAACATTCACATGCATTCCTTAAATGGACGAACGCATGAAAATTCATCTACATTATGTAACTTTTCACATAGCACCTAACGAAACATATATCACTCATCGCGAAACCAAATTCCATAATAACATACTAGTATCCACCTCTAAGTAAAACTCTTAATGATATTATAGATCAATAACCGCCACACCGCGTCTATGAATATTAAGCCATAACTACTACTTATAACAGAACTTCCATCCTATACCTAACCATTTAATTTCACTTTTTCTCAAAGACGGCTATAAAAAATCAAATATAAATTAAATTAAAATAATAATTAGTTAAATAGTCAAATTCGATTCTGAACTGCATATCCGGTGATTATTACGATTAGAGAGCGAACTCGAGCTCTCAATTGAGTTATTAAACTTCCTACCAAGCGGAGGGAACCGGTGACCGGTCCGGAGAAGATGATTCTGCGACGGAGGTGCGGTGTCACACTTGGTGGTTGCGATTGCCATTGGTGATGGTGGCGTAAGTTGTCGATGAGTTGACTTTTAAAGGCGGGAAAGTGGAGTACATATAATAGTGTTTCTCAATATTAGAGCATCAACAATGCTCAAACATTGAAAAGCTTTTCAACATTTAATTTTATTACTTTTTTAATATGAAAGAGTCATTCTAATTAATGCTTCCAAATTTTTGTACATTAATGCTTCAACCGCTTGAAGGATACCAAGTCATGCTAAAAAGCTAATGGAAAAGCCCAAGTTTGCAATGCAAAAAAGTCTTTGAATGACTTTTTCAAAGAGTAAAAAGCTTTAAGCAAAGCCATCCATTGCATATGCTCTTATATATACTAGAGTAAAATGCAGAAATCATCCCTCGTCTTACATAATTGCAGACGGCCTCCCTGTGAGGAAACTTTTGGATCATTTTAGTCCCTGGCTTTAACGGGCGTTAAGTGGATTCCGTTAACAATTACACGTTAGCCCCTTTTGGCTAACGACCGTTGCAGCATACATCCTTTAAACTAACGACCATTTATAATTTAATATTTTCGATTTATTTAAAGTTTTATTTATTTTTATATTAATTTTTATAAAAAAGTATACATTTTATATAAGTTTGTATACGTTTTTATATAAGTTTTGTATACATTTTTATACACGTTTTTATATATCTTGTTGTAAATATTTTTATACGTTATTATATACGTATATAATGTTATTATATACATTTTTATACACGTTGTTATTATTTTTTTTTAATTTATACACGAAATATGACATCCCAATCGAAATATGAACATAGTCTCGGACGAAATATGACATCCCGTAAAGCGATTTAGATGTGGTTTGGCACCATCAAGTAGAAAAACTTGGAATATTGCTAAATGTATTTTAGATATGTATCATTAATTTGATTACTTACCCGGTTACAAGGGTGTAAATGTGTTCGAGTTTCATTAGCTTTTCATTTTATAGGGTGCCTATGTTACTCAAGTTGATCGCCCAAGATTGTAAACAGCGTGAATAGTTTTGTTCAATTATGTAACACTTGGATAACAAGTACCAAACCTTACTTTGTCTAAATTTATAAATAAATTTATGAATATCTAACCGAATTTTCATAAGAAAGTGGATTTGCATCGGATTCGAGGCGTCCAGAAGCACTCACGAACATTTACAACGAAATCTAATCCTAGTTGAGTACATAAGAAAATACATTTAAATCCAAATTTCACATTAAAATAAAGTTATATAATTTATTAGTTTAAGACTTGCATACTTAAACGGGTTCACGGATTGTTAGTTTAATACTTGCTCAACCAAAACACAACTCGTTTATTAAATGGGTTAAATGGGTTAACCACCAAACTTGTTTATCCTCAACCCAAAACCTATTTAATTTCGTGTCGGATTAGTATCATTTATCGTGTTGTGTCGAGAATTGCCACCTCTACTTTAAATCACATAAAAACACACACTTAAATCGCATAAGAAAACACTATTTCTTTTTTATCCTTCATCTTATTTATATTTACACTTTTACCCCTTCAACTTTCATTTTAAAAACAAATAACTTCCTTCATAAATCACATAAAAAACAATCTCTATTTAGTGGTGTTTTTGTTTACATCTCACCTCCCTATAAATCTTTTCGACGTGATCAGGAATCGTTGTTGTATGTTGTAATGCTCATTATCCTTTATCTTATCACAATTTTCACTTTTAACCCTTCAATTTATATAAAATGAATAAAAGCACCCTACAAATACAAACTATAATTAAAAACATCGACTATACCAATCAATTCATAGGGTTTTAATTCGAGTTAAGAGTTAACTACAATTTTGGTCGTTGTGGTTTGTTGGATATTTCACTTTTGGTCTATTTTTCAAAAAAAAATAGATTTCAATAAAAAGCGAAACATTCATTATAGGTTTGGTCCAATGTTAACAAGCACCGTTAGTTTGACTATGTTGATAATTAATTAAAGTGGTACTTTCGCCTCTTCATGTATTATACCACAAAGTAACAAAATAAAAGAGCCCCACAACCTCTTTCCTCATTATCACTTTCTCAAACAATTTCTAACAACCACCACTATCTTTGCTTCTAACAAAAATCCCCAAACTTTATAAAATAAAAACCTAACCCTCTAATTTGAAGAAATGAGAGATTAGTGGAGTTAAAGATGATTAAATCGTTAATAGATGAGGACTTATGTTTATTACATTGGGATGATGTATTTGCCTTTTTGGACTATTGTGTAATATTAATATGATCGCACGAGATTTAGGGGTGTTTGGGTAAGTTTATTTAAAGTAGCTTAATAGGTTATTGGGTTCTAATACATCTAAAATTAAGGTTGCAAATCCGCTAAGCGACAGGTGAGTAATTGCCCTAGGCGGTGAGACGTGGGGTATTGGAATTTTATGTACAAGCTTTGAAATTATATATATGATATGTTTATAGGACCAAAAGTATGTTTTGAAACATTAACACAATTGTTGAAACACTTCAACTCGAGTTTTGCTCGAATAACACAAAATGACCAAGTTGTGATCATATTGAATCTTTTGGCCGATTCTCGCTCAACTCGCCTCGTGACTAACCTTGTGGCTTGTAATCACAGATTCTTTGTAGTCCGAGCTTTACAACACCGGGTAGGCTTATTTTAAGAGGTTAACATGCTATTGGGTAAAAAAAGAAAAGGTGTAGAGCTTATTGAATGTGTTTGCGTAAGCTCATGTCAAAGTGCTTTATACATTGAGATGTATTTGTATTTTTTCTAATTATCATGTGTAGAGCAGCTTGTGAGAGAGATAACTATCATGGGAATATGGGATTTGGGGGGTGTTTGGGTAAGCTTGTATAAAGGACTTACAGGCTGGGTAAGCTTATGCCAAAGTGCTTATTAGTTATTTGGGGGAATAAGGGGTTTTTTCGATAATGAATAAATGCATAAGTTAAGTGGTTCGTTATTTTGTAGCAAAGGGCAGTTTTAATATTTTGTTTTCCCGATTAAGATTTAATAATCACTTGAGGACAAATGATAATCAACCTTCCGGAGTCGTATTCCACGGCGAGATATGAATTGAAATTTACGTTTATGTTTTTCGTTTGATGCTTGATTATCAAATATTTGGTTTTTTATTTATTAAACGATTTAAAAACTATTTTGACTATTGGAAAATAATTGAACTAATTAAAATAAGAATAATGACGAAATAAAAATAAGCTAAGAATATGATAGAGAAAGCTATGCTTGTCAAGTGATGTGAAAATGGAATTAAGTGTGAACAATCTATTAAGCTCTTGTAAATTAATACCCGTCGAAATAAAATTATTTTCTCACAACGTTGGCTTATATTAAAAACAATCATTTTTCTCTTGGTAATAATCACTAGATTTTTATAATCAATTATTCCCATGGCTTTTGCTCGTTAAAACAACCAATTAATTATATCTAAAAATAATCCGAAACTATTAATCAATAATCTTCGACACCGCTTAAAAACTATTTTCTCACAACGTTGGTTTATTTTGAAACAATACTTTATCTAGGTAAAATTACTAGATTTAATTAATTACTCTAACGACTTTTGCCCACAAAACAACAAATTTCAACCAAGTAACCAAAGATTATTAATCAACAATTTCTAAGTTTTCACACTTTATTCACGTATCACCATCGCTAACAAGCATATAAAATCTACTCAATAAGCATAACTACCAAGTAAACAATAATAAGCTCAACAATAATAAACATTTTATTAACGAAAACATAAAAGCTAAACGAGAAAGGCAAGAAATTAGAACCCGATCTAATGAGGCGAGAATAATAAACCACCATTTTATAAACTTATTAAACCATAAAGTTTATTTCTTTATTAGCTTTTACATTACCAAATAGCTAATAAAGCATGACTTTAATAACTAATTAGTTTTATAAAAGCTAAAAAGCTCTAAACTTAGTGATAAGCAGCTTTATAAAACCCTTAAGCCTCCACGCCTGAAGAATGAACGAAAGCAAGCTTAAAAATCACAACTTTAACAAGGGTTATAGAATAATAAGCAATAATATGGATCAAATAAGCTATTGAAAAGCTTATTGATTAAGAAAAACTAAGAAAGATTAAAACTTTTTAAGCTAAAAATGCTAGATGGAAAATAATAAGCTAATGAATAACTTTTTATAAAAGAAAAACTAATAAAAATCAAATTTTTTTGGGTTTTTATAAAGTATTTAGCAAAATAAAGATTAGATCTAAGTTTATAAAGCTTTTAAAACAAAGTAAGAAAATAGTGCTTATTAAATGTTTCAGATCTAAATGTTCACAAAAAGCTAATAAAGTTTTCATAACTTATTAGATAAGATAAGAAAAAGAAAACAAAAGTAGAAGAAAAGATGAATAAGCTAAAATAAATAAAGTTTAAAGACAAATAAACCACAAGATAAATAAACTTCATTAATAATAAAAATTTGTTCAATAATAAGCACTTCAAATAAAGTTAAATGTTACTACCCTTAAAACTACTCCTAAAAATAAATCTACTCCTACTCCTACTAAAATAAAAACTGTGTGTAAATTAATGTCTTCCTTTTTTTTTTGGATCCGGTGCCTCCTTGTATTTATAGCCTCATGATAACATTCTCGATTCTTCCCACCTCGTATACCTTATAAGCTTGTGACAGATGGCGCATGAAGATTGGGTGGAGCAATTGATGGACACCGAGAGTGGGATGCAGCAGAAAGAATGCAAGATCACTCGCCCTTGTGGATTTAATTTCAAAGCGTGCATGTCACGCATGGCATCAAAACAGATATTCCTCAGATATTTCTATTTTAACAATTGCTACTTTCTCAAATATTTGTTTGGCACGTGGAGCTCATTGGACATATTCCATTTTGTATCAATTTTCCAAGTGCAGAATTTTATTCTTGACATCATAATTAAAGCTGGGCTAGAGTGAATTGGGCCGCGGATGGACTGGATCATTGGGCCTCAATCTGGGCTCTGGCTGCTGGACTCGCTGGGACCATGTAAAATGAATTGCAATTTGCAAATTTTAACTTCAAAGTTCAATTCAGATAACCATTGGGCTTTGCATTTTGCTTATGGGCTTAATCTGCTTCTACTCTTCTCATTGGGCTGAGTTCTTGGCGTGGGCTTGCCACACTTTGGTGGGCCTCGTATCTAAAATAAGTAAAAATAAATCAAATATGACAAAAGTGGGAGTAGAACTCTTGACCTCTTGCTTGACAAACATGTCCCCAACCACTAGACTAAGAGTTCTTTTGTGTTAAGCCTTTGCATTTAATTCTTTTTAGCCCTCTTTTCCTTGATCCAATTTTAGCCATTATCTATAAAAATAATCTTCGTTTGAGCTCCGTTTAATCTTTCAATTTTTCTTCTCTTCCTTGATGCTCCAAATAAAATAATCATTTGACTCGATTTTTCGTGATCTTTCCAATGGTGTGCTCGGATAATTTTTACGACTTCGTTTGAACCTCGAAAAACATGAAAATGTCGTTGAAACTCATCCGAAAGTCACCGTTTTGCTTGTTTTCAAACCCTCAGACATGTAGACATAATAACACATATCCAACATATTTGCAATAATATTTGACATATTTCATGGTTATTAGTCCGATGAAGTATATTTTAGATATAAAATGATGCGTGTTTTAGCAAGACATCATTAAGCATAAGGTTATTCGATTGTAGCCTTGTTACGCCTCGAGATAAGAACCACATATCTAAAGGCGTTATCTTTGCTAAGTTTGGTTATAAAAGCTATAGGGATTAGTTTTCTCGGTTTACACTCTACTTATATCTTGTTTCGAGTGTTAACATTTGAATAGTCATTCATTAAAGTTTCCTCATGGTGGAACCTATGTATCTAAGACGTGTAAAATCCTCGAATCGTTAATCAAGATGACGCTCGAGGTGGTGTATCCGATGGGACATAATAAAAGCATAAAGTACCGCTTATCTAATTGTGAGATGTTTTTTTAATGACGCGGAAAGTATCAAGAAGAACAATCTACTAGATATGCAACCTCACATTAAGGTAACTTGGGTGTTCGAGATAATGTTTCTAATCTTGTTAACATGATGAAACTTTTGTATCTGCAACTAGCAATTAAAATTAATTATAAATTAAATTAATAATCGCTAAATAGTCAAATAGTCAACGTGATCTTCACCGACATGCAGAGACGAACTCGAGCTCTAAACTTCGCCAACGGAGGAGAACCGGTGACCGGCGCCGGAGAAGATTATTGCGAAGGAGGCGCGGTGTTGTCGCTGGTGGTCGCGACCGCATGGTGATGGTATGACGTTTAAAGACGGGAGTTTTTTTTTTTTTTTTTTTTTTTTTTTTAAGGAATGGAAGGGATGGGAAGAAAATAAAAATACGAGTGTTCTTAAGTTTTATTTAGAAGGAGCAATAGGGGACGGGAAGGGTGAGGAGATGTTATGGGTTTTGTTTAGAAATTGTTCCTCCCAATATTGGGAGGATTAGGAAAGTGTTTTACTAACATCATGGCTTGTGTAAATGTACAATTATACCCTCATCTTTCTCATATTATCACGCTGGTTCTTGACAAAAGTGATCGCCTAATCAATCAATAGCAAAAATAATGATCAAGTGACAATTTACAAATAAACAATGATATACAAGGTAGCATATAAACATTATTAAATGTTTCTTACAATCTCGTATATATTTTCAATTGCTAACATTGATATTATACTTTCTTTTTTATTATAAATAATACTTTTTCTAGTAAAGAAAAGACAAACATGTTATTTTTTTTAGTTGTTTGGGCTACTACAAAATTAATATTCATATATTGTTGCCTTGTCTATATAGTTTCAAGGGTATATAGGTAATTTGTTAGCTTTCATGTCCTTTCCTTTCTACTTAAAAATAAAAGCAAATTACCTAAACGAACCATATACATTGATATTTCAAAACCGAACTTTTTCACACACTTTACCAAAGTGACCAATAAATGTCATTTTCAACCCGTGGTGTCTTTGTCTTACTTTGTATGCATGCAATCCAAAACGAAGACTCCATTTTCCTGCTCATGTCATCAACACTGTTGCTTTTCATTCTTCGCCACAATCTCCTTTTTATAACTTTCTTTCGCTTCCTCTAGCGTAATATCAAAGATTTCACATAGAAGATTGTTTTCAAGCTTTGCAACCTAATAACCCCTATAAAAAATGAAATAGTTTCAAGCAAATAATAACCCAAACACCTAGCTGAGTATACATTAAAGGCTTACAACTAATCAACTTGGCAAGATAGCTCACCATCACCATCTTCCTCGCCTCCCCATCAAGCTTCAAGCTTCAAACCTAGCTCACCATCTTCCTCTCCTTAACTCCACACACGCCCAACACACACCATCTTCCTCGCCAGACCACGCCTAGGACCATCTTCCCCGCCCAGATCATCTTCCACGCCTGTGCCCAGGCCACCCGTGCTCCACGCCTATCTCACGCTCGCCTGTGGCGCTCACTTGTTATTGGTTTGTACCACGCCCAACTTCTCGCCGGTGAATCGGTTATACACGCAGACGGTTTAAAACCTATTATGGTAGGAATCTAACGATAACATTGAAAAGTTCATTTTAGAAAAGTGTATAAGCGAGGTTCAGATATGTAAAGTAAGTAGAATGTTCGTTAAGAAATTTTCTCTAAAAATAAAACTTAAGAACACAAATTTAAATAACCACTTTCTTCACAATGTCATCCCTTACTTTGTCCTTCCCATCCCATCCCCCGCCATTCTTTAAAATTTAAACTCGAGAAATGAGATTGTTATATATAGTATAATAAAGAGATAGATATAAAAGAGTAAATTGCATAAATCATCCTTGAACTTTGGTCAAATTACATGTTTCGGTCCTCAACTACTTGAAAGTCGTAAATCATCCCCGAGAAACCTTAGAGCAAATTTTCATCCCTAGTCAGACAAAATTGCATGTTTAAAAGTGCCAATTGCACGTTTAGTCCCGACTAGTGGACAACAATTTGCTAAAAGGTTTCCCAGTGGACGATTTATGCACTTTCAAAATGGTCGAGACTAAACGTCATTTTGGCCAAAGTTTAGTGACGATTTATGAAATTAAAATCAAAAGTGGTTATGATTAAAGGTTAGTCGAGATCGAGCATCCATGAGGAATGGATGTCTCGCCTCAAAGTGTCTCGGTATGAGGAATGTCTCGGCATGGTGTTAACTCGGCTCTTATCTCGACTTGACACTAGCCCTCGGCTTCCCTAATGTTTGCACTTTACTACTTCACGCAAGTACCATGTCGAGCTCAAGATTCTATCTTGAGGTCAGCTCGGTATGATGATCTTTAAGATGCCGAGCTATAGATCTAACTTAAACCTGAACACAAACACAAAAAGCAAGCCTAAAAACCTTAATGTTTGACCGTTTTACCTCGTTCTTTTTGCCAAAACTTACTTATAAACCCTATATCTTTAAGAAAAACAACAACTTTGATAACAAAACATGTAATAAACCAAATTTTAGATCAAAAAAACCGTATGAACATAAAGCTCCATTTCTCGACCCAAAACTCAATTAAAAAACGATCTTTAAGCACAAAGCAACCCGTAGATAATTGTTAGGTGATTGATACCACTTGTATGACCTATGGTGATCAACCTAAACACACAATCTATGGTGAAGAGGGTGTGACATGATGGTGTAGAAAAGAGAGAGAAAGAAAGATGAAACTCTTATTGCATAAAAGCGCACATACATTTTATAGAAACATCTATAGTTTTTTTAAATGTTTTCTTGATCAAATGACACTTGTAATCTTATATAATAAAATGCATAAATGTAGTACTATACAATAAACACCAACCGTGAGAAACAGTTTTTTATACCAAATGTATATTGTATCAAATGAACTAATTACCGTACCCATACAAAACTCAATCTTGTGATTAACCAGAATTGAGTAAGTAAATGAATTTACAGTAAGATGACAAGTAAACACTAAACAGTGCACGCGACTACATATTCATTCATTTTAGTTAACTAAGAGCTAAGTTTTTTTTTTTTTTTTTTTTTTTTCTCATTAGCTAGGAGATTGTGTCCACAAAAATATTTAATAATATTTATTTTTAAGTATGACCCATTTACTTCTCTTACTTCTACATATCTCAAGGCAATGAATGTTAACTCTCGCCTAATAAGCGACTATAATAGAAGTGGAACCACATATATTTATAGGTGGTGATTTACACGCCTTTTATTTGCACACTCATAGTACAAGTTTTCAATGCGTAATATAAAATAGTACAACTGTCGATGCGGTAAATAGAGTGTTATAATAAAAACAAAAGTGCGAAATCAATTCTCTTATTTATAAGCTTCTTAAGTGTTCTTTGTTTCATTAAAATGTTTTGAATCGAATCAATACCACATCTAACTAGTAAGATGTGGATAAAAAGTCTCAATCAATCAGATAACATTTTTTTTTTTTTTTTTTTGTATAAAAACATATGAATGGATTAAATTGTAAGATTTTGCATTAAAAATTAAATTTTGATTTTGTAAACTGAAATAAAATATTTTAAATACAAATTTAACATTGTATATTAAAAAGACAAAATTAGCAAACATATTTTCTCAAAAATTATAGCTAACTATGTCTTATGGCGTGCTTGGTTGGGGGTTAAGAGGGGGTGGGGAATGGGTAAGGTATTCAAAAAGGTCCACCTCACTCATTATTTAATGCTTGGTTAGGGAGTGCAAAGGGATTGATTATCCCGTAATGAGTAATGAACCATTATAGAATAAATTGAAGGGTAAGGGATTTATTACCCACCTCACTCTTTCCTTTGCATTCTCTTTCCCTTTCCTCGGTTTGAACCAAGCGGGCCCTTATTATCTTTTTCATTGGTTTACATCAAGCAACAACTACAAAACAAAATCACTCTATTTTTAATAGAAAAAGACACACTCTATTAAACATTTAAAATACCAAGATAAAGCTTAAAGAATCACAAACGACAAAATCAATGTTAGATAAAATCACCCACTCACATTATCTTCCTGTTCATCTTCTTCGTCACTCAACGGTTATCGTCCAAACTCGTTGGAAAATAAAACGCCACCCTACTTATAAAATAATTAAATACTTGATGCCCAAAAAAAGAATGCTGATAACACATGTACCTCTTTCTCAGTAAGAGTTCAGAGGTGAGATTCGTTGATGTTCTTGACATGTACACATACTTGAAAAACCATACATTAGCTTATTTTACACTGATTAAATGATGTTTAGATAATGGTGAGATTTGTTGATGTTGTTGGGAGCTTAGATTTTGAAGCTTTAATTGTTAATTGATTGATTTTCGGGTTTTGGTTTTTGAGATTTTGCTAAGCCTATGAATGTTTTTCAAGATTTGAATTGTTTTTATATGGATTTAAGATTGCTTTTGATGCTTACTGCTTGTTAGTATTTGACGATAAGTGACGGTCTAACTACCCTTGTTGGATGCGTATGTTGTGTGTTGTAATGGTATGAATTATGATGTTTAGGTTTTCGGTTTCGAGATTTTGAGTTTGGATGTTTTTTTTGTATGGGATTTGGGTTGGATTTAGGTTTCGAGACTTTGTTAGTCCGTTGTTAGGATATGGATTTGAGATTGCTTTTGATGTTTATAAGTGACGTGCGACTATCTGGTTTAATACCCGCTTTGTCTCGCTTTCAAATGAAGTGAATTAATTTAGGATTCGAGAGATGTTACAAAGAAAACTTTAAGCATTAATTATGTCTCTAAGAGAATGATATCAATAAGCGTGTTTGTATAAAGAGTCATATTTGTATGCGTGTTTATCACAATTAAGCTAACGTATATGTGTGTGTTTGTATGCGTTAAGTCGTTAACATCTCTCCCACTAGTATCACTTTTGATTTATAGAAAGGGTGAAGGCTGAGAATACGTAACTAACTTTCTCAAATATACCGATGTACGTAACATACAAATTTTATTACTTTTGTACGTAAATAACTTTCAAATTATGATCAATGACGTAATGTGACCGCAAATTATGATCAATGTAACGTAATGTGACCGCTTTTTCTTACGTTTTGTCCGCTTTTGTTCCGTTTTCTTACGTTTTGTCCGCTTTTTGTTCCGTCTGTCCGCTTTTCTTACCTTTTGTCCGCTTTTCTTACGCTTTGTCCGTTTTCTAACATTTCTTATGTTTTGTCCGCTTTTTCTTACGCTTTGTCCGCTTTTGTCCGCTTTTCTTACGTTTTGTTCGCTTTTCTTCCGTTTTGTCCGCTTTTCTTACGCTTTTGTCCGCTTTTGTTTCGCTTTTGTCCGCTTTTGTCCATTTTCGTCCGATTTTCTTCACGTTTTGTCGTTTTGTCCGCTTTTCTTACGTTTTGTCCGTTTTTTGTTCCGCTTTTCTTACATTTGTCCGTTTTGTCCGTTTTCTTCGTTTTGTCCGTTTTGTTCCGTTTTCTTACGTTTTGTCCGTTTTCTTACGTTTTGTCCGTTTTGTTCCGCTTTTCTTATGTTTTGTCCTTTTTTTCACGTTTTGTCCGTTTTGTCCGTTTTCTTACGTTTTGTCCGTTTTTGTCCGCTTTTCTTACATTTGTCCGCTTTTGTCCGTTTTCTTACGTTTTGTCCGTTTTGTTCGTTTTCTTACGTTTTGTCAGTTTTCTCACGTTTTGTCCGTTTTTCCGTTTTCTTACGTTTGTCCGCTTGTTGTTTTCTTATGTTTTGTCCGCTTTCTAACGTTTTGTCATTTTATCCGTTTTCTTACGTTTTGTCCGTTTTGTTCAGTTTTCTTACGTTTGTCCGTTTTCTTACGTTTTGTCCGTTTTTCCACGTTTTCTTCGTTTTGTCCGTTTTGTTAGTTTTCTTATGTTTTGTCCGTTTTCTAACGTTTTGTCCGTTTTGTCCGCTTTTCTTCACGTTTTGTCCGTTTTGTTCCGTTTTGTCCGTTTTCTTACGTTTGTCCATTTTTAACGCTTTGTACATTTTGTTCCGTTTTGTTCGTTTTCTTATGTTTGTCCGTTTTCTAACGTTTTGTCGTTTTGTCCGTTTTCTTCGTTTTGTCCGTTTTCTTACGTTTTCTCCGTTTGTGTCCGTTTTGTACGTAAAAATGGACAAAACGTAAAAATGGGACAAAACGTAAGAAAACGGACAAAACGGAATAAAACGGACAAAACGTAAGAAAAATGATAAAACGGACAAAACGTTAGAAAACGGACAAAACATAAGAAAACGAACAAAACGAACAAAACAGACAAAACGTAAGAAAAACGGACAAAACGTGAAGAAAACGGACAAAACGGAACAAAAACGGCAAAACGAAGAAAAATGTACAAAACGGACAAAACGTTAAAAACGGACAAAACATGGAAAAAACAAACAAAAAGGAACAAAACAAACAAAACGGAAGAAAACGGACAAAACGCGAAGAAAACGGACAAAACGAACAAAACTGACAAAGCGTAAGAAAAAACAGATAAAACGGACAAAACGTGAAGAAAACGGACACAAAACGTAAGAAAACGGACAAAACGAAAATGGACAAAACATAAGAAAACGAACAAAACGAACAAAAACGAAACAAAAAGATAAAACGTGAAGAAAACTGGACAAAACGAACAAAACCCGGACAAAGCGTAAAAACGGACAAAAGCGAACAAAACTTAAGAAAACGGACAAAACATAAGAAAACGGACAAAAGCGAAAAAAAACAGAAAAGCGTAAGAAAAGGACAAACGTAAGAAAATGGACAAAAAGTAATACAAAACGGACAAAACATAAGAAAAGCGGACAAAACGAACAAAACGGACAAAACGTAGAAAAACGGACAAAACGTAAGAAAACTGGATTTAAACGGAACAAAACGGATTTAAAACGAATAAAAACGGACGGAAACGCGAATAAAACGAACAAAACGTAAGAAAAGCGGTCACATTACGTACATTGATCATAATTTGAAAGTTATTTACGCACATTGATAATAATTTGAAACTTTGACCGGTAACTTGTAGTTACCGGTCACATTACGTATATTGATCATAATTTGAAAGTTATTTACGTATAAAAGTAATAAAATTTGTATGTTACGTACATCGGTATATTTGAGAAAGTTAGTTACGATTCTCGACCTTCACCCTTATAGAAATTGCCGCATTTTTAAAGTTATGGTTTCTTGCTTCAAATTAGTCGTGTTTACAGTTGATGCTAGTGTTGAGGTACCGCAAATTCTTGGTCGAGGGATACACATGGCTAATCTTAGGGGTGTTTGTGTAGGCTTATATGTATGCTTATGAGCTCATTTGATTTCAGCTTATATGTATGTAGACATGTAAAAGATAACATATCGGTTGATTTTGGTTTTTCGGGTTTTGGTTTTTGAGATTTTGCTAAGCCTATGAATGTTTTTTAAGATTTTTGAATTGTTTTTATATGGGATTTAAGATTGCTTTTGATGTTTACTGCTCGTTAGTATTTGATGATAAGTGATGATGATGATGTAATGTAACTATCCTTTTTGGATGCCTATGTTGTGTGTTGTAATGTTATGAATTATGATGTATATTCCCATCACTACAAAATAAATGCCATTTAGTGTCTGAAACAGTGAAGTGTAAAAGAGTCAATAAAACACCATTTTAGTCTTTCCCGTCTAATTAAAAAGTCAAAGTTCAATTCGGTCCTCAACCTTCAAAATCGATCTAATAATCACGTGAACAAAACCGCCATCAACACCGGTCACGGAAGTTGTGATTGATTCCATTTCTTTGAGGTAATTTTATATCTTATGAAGTGCACAAATGTGATTATATGATTTACAAGTGTTTGATGAAATGTTTGAATGAAATACGCCTTCTCTTTGTGTATGCAATCCAAATGTTTGATGAAATGCTTGAATGAAATATATGTTTTAATTAATGTCGCTTTGAATAAGCAAATGAAGTTGTTCGTTTAACCTATATAAGCAGCTTTAATAAGCAATCCCAAACAGACATGTTATGACATTATACGTCATGTCGTACGTGTTAATACTTTTAAGAATGGCCATAATGTAAACAGTTAGAAGTCGTATTGATGTTTAAGGAATGCTAATTCTCGAATGGTCATAATGTTTAAGTTGTACGGAGCATCGAAAGTCTTTTACCTTTCCTAGTGAGGACATGGATCAATGTTAGGTCATAGAGCGGTATTGTCACACACATGCGCTAGGACCAATTTTAGGAAGGGTATGTTGTCAAATTAACATTTGTGCATACAAGATATAAAAACACATTATTTTTTGTCGAGCGCAAAATGGTGGCGGGTAATGAGTCGAGTCAAAACTAGTATCAGATATGATTAGCACACGCCTAAATGGTTTGCATTGGTCGGCACGCAAACATTTTCTTTAGATTATACAAGAATTAATGTGTTAAAATTCACACACGATAGTCTAATACTAATCGACTAGAAAGGTTTTGTGCATTAAAACATTTCAAGTGACTTCAACATGTTTAACACTTTGACCCGCTCCACCCATTTTACCCATTTCCTTTTGTTATACTTTCGGTTTGACCTTTAGTATATAAGTATGTCAAAACTTCCACCTCGATTATTGTTATACAACTTCTAACCGCTCAAGTTATATAACTATAAGTTATACCATGTCTTAAAAAGTTCCGTTTAACATCTGGAAGAATTGAGATATTGTATTTTGAACATTTCTTACTTGATTAAATGCAATTATCATAGATCGTGACTAGTCTTTCACTTCACAGATCAGATAGAGATCGACTTTTTATCCCATGGCCAGCTCAAGAAAGAGGCAGGCTAGAAGGCATACGTCAAACTGTCCATGTAGCTAAAGTCAAGCCAATTGTTCGAGTTCGCGTTCAGCCAATAATTATACTAGGAAGGATAATATACAACGTTAGATTTTTATCCTGATGTTAAAAGTTAAGGTACTCTTTTCATAGAAAACAAAACCGTTTGAGTGGATCGTCCTCCCAAATCTTAATTTATCTATATTCTTCGTCGTCGGTTTCAAAAGATCGTTATTTTCTTTTTCTTTCAAGTCTTTCGTTTACAAATATTATGGTATGCAAATGGGACGGTCAAAACAAACTACTCTGTAGTAGTAGTATGATTTTGTTCTCGATGAAATCTTCCATATGTCGCAAATTCTATTTTTAACACGCCGAGATGCCCATCTAGGAGTGTAAGGAGAACAGGAGTTGTAAGATGTTGGGTGAACAACTATCGCTTAACTTATTTGGAAGTAGGACAAAACCAACGAAGGATCTTTTCTTTTCTTTCAAAGCATATATTGTATGCACCTCAGTGGAGTCGAGTGTCTTTGAGATCGACACTACCTTTGCCACATATCCGAGTCACGTATAGTTAAGTGGCTCGCCACAATTACTATGGCGGATTAACGGATATTGTTCAATTGAACTATTTCGGAAAATTAAGGGTCGCTTTATTCAAATGTGATGGGTTGACATAGATAAAGGGTGCAAACCGATGAATTTGGAATTAAACTTGTGAACTTCTCCCATCTTACCCACAAAGGTGATAACTTACTTGACGACCCTTTTGTGTTGGCATCACAAGTTGATAAGGTGTTCTACACTCATGATTCAAATTCAAGATTGGATGGTTGCACGACATGTTAAAGTTAAGGATGCCTTCAACATGCAATGTGATATTGATGATAATATTTTGAGTTCACCCTCACTCTAATGACCGCCTAACTTACATCGGGTTGGGGTTGATGTTGATGATGGAGTGGATGGTACATCGTTTTGGAGTCTCAAGAGGTAGAAGATGATGAAAATGAACAAGAATAATATACTTTATATCATTGGTTAATGTGTACATCACTTTTCTTTAATCCTCTGCTTGGAATGTTTGTATGTTTTCTATAGAGGACTTCTTGAAAATTGTATTTAATTTTGATTTTGTGCTTAATTTGTTCTTGAGTAATGTATATAGCTTGTTTGACTTTAGTTGGTGTATCTAGAATCGAAATTGTTAATTGCTAACTGGGGAGGGTTAAACGAAAAGTTTCTTATAATGAAAAGAATGAAGAAGGCGTGTGGAGGTGACATGTGTCACCTTGCACATCACCATGCCATGTCATGTGACATGTGTCCCCACCCCACCCCACCCACCTACCCCCCGCCCCCACCCCCCCCCTTGCAAAAAATTTTTTTCCCGCCAAAAAATTTTTTTTGGGCAAAAATTTTTTTTCCCGCCAAAAATTTCCCGCTAAAATTTATTATCGCATCACAAGAGAATATCGCATCACAATTATAATTGTGATGCAAGAATTTATAACCATAATGCACTAAAATCATGATTATGATGCAAGAATTTATAACCGTGATGCAAGAACTTATAACCTTAATGCACTAATAAGTTTTGGCGCATCTTTATTATAAGTTAATAGTTCAATGCATCAACTATGATGCACTAAAATCAAGGTTATAACCTTAAATGCACTAAAATCATGATTGTGATGCAATAACTTTATAACGTGATGCAAGATTTATAACCTAGGGGTGGCAACACTTTGATTCCATACCTCACCATACCTCACAACCCACCAATAATTTTCATTCCACCTAATCACATACCTCACCATAGTTTTTAGTGGCAATGGTCATTCCATACCTCACTTTTTTTTCTTTTTAAATTCATAATTAAATCAAACAATTAAATAAAACATAATATTTCATTAATAATAAAAAACAAATTACATAATACTTAAAAATTGCATAATACTTAAAAATACGTGATCTAAATATCCATTGCCATCCATATTGCTCCGCGATACCACGTAGTAATTGTGATCTCGCATTCTCGGATCAATTATGTGATCGTGAGGTTGGTTATAGAACCTCGTGCCCTCATGATAAGCCTTTTCTTCAATATTACGGATTTGGGCCGACAACAATTTTTCGCCAAGCCATCCTTCAGACCTTTGCTCGCTTATCGATTCCAATATTTGTATTTTCCTTAATTTTGAAAATGAAACACACGCCCTCTTGAATTCCTCCATGCCGCTACGGAAAAGATGTCGCAAACCATACCGAATTCATGATGCCGCTAGGGTGGCAATGGGATGCCGCATGATGCCTAGCCAAACCGTTAAAGCCATACCGGAGGGTGTTGCCACCCCTTAATGCACTAAAATCATAATTGCGACGCAAAGAACTTATAACCTTAATGCACTAATAAGTCTTGATGCATCTTTATTATAAGTTATCGCATCATAGTTAATAGTTAAGTGCATCAACTATGATGCACTAAAATCAATGTTATAACATTAATGCACTAAAATCATGATTGTGATGCAAGAACTTTATAACCGTGATGCGAACTTTATAAGCGTGATGCAAAGAATTTATAACCTTAATGCACTAAAATTATGATTTGTGATCAAAGAATTTTATAATCGTGATGCAAAGAAAATTTTACGGAAATTTTATGGAAAAAAAAATTTTGCCCAAAAAAATTTTTCATGGAAATTTTTTTTTTCTGGGGTGGGGTGGGGGGGTGGGGGGTGGGTGGGGGTGGGGTATGGTGATGTGGCATGATGATGTGGCAAAGATGACACATGTCACTCCACATGCCTTCTCATTCTTTTCATTCTAAGAAACTTTTCATAATAACCCAAACCGCTAACTAGAACCCTTTATTTGCTTATTGAGACTACAAATATAAGCCTTATACTTGAGACCTTCTTCAAACTACACCTTTCAATCCTACAAACTCCTTTAATTGGTGTATCACAAGCTCAATTTCGATGCATTGTTCTATTACCCATCGACCATATAGCTAAGTCAAGAAACCAATATTTTGGTCGACAAAGGGTCAATTTTGTCTAACGGTCAACAGTTGATTAGGTGTGTTTTAATGGTACAAAGATAATCGGTGTTTTATATCAATCGCCACTTATGGCCTTGATAGTTGATATCGACTTTATGTGTGGACTTGTAAAGCGCTTCAATATGGTAAATTTAGAAAATTTCTCCAATCCGTATGACATTGGGATTTACATGACGCAGGGATGCGAAGTGTTTATTGCAGGAACAGTACCGAATTATCCGATAACTTTGCATGTGTTGCCTCTTTATCTCGCTTTGCACTAACTTACCGTTGCTTTCTTTCAAGACTCCACAAGAACGTTACATAGGCGAACTAGTATTTTGGTTGGTATGGATACGGTTGATGGCATTCATGAATCAAGAATGCTACCGACATAACAATGGAAGTGTTGTGCAACTCGCCAAAATGATTTGTAGTTATATAAGAGTTGATTATTATTCTAGTACTGTGAATGAAAATGTCATTAAATGTGAACCATTTCTCGATTGGCATATAAGTAACTACTACGTATCGCTGGAAATGTTTTGATATTGTTTGTTTTAATGAAATTTCTACATACATGTTTGGATCAAATTTTGAATGCCTTAACTTAAGTACCTATTCGGTCATGATTCGCTTGGCAAAGTGTCGTAGGCTTTTGTATGCCTTATGGCTTAACTTTTGATAATACAAAAATTCACATTTGCAAAAAAAGGTCATAAATCTTCGTGGTTTTCCATTAGCTTCTAGTTACCAACTTAAATCCTATGTTTAAGCTCTCGAGTGAGCTCACTGTGATAGTTCTACCATTTTCATTGACTTGTGAATTGTGAGTACCGAATCACCGACTCAACAACCACGAACTAGCTCATGTGAATTTTGGTATCAAATTTACGATATTACTCGTGCTTTGAGCATGTTTTTCTTTATAAGAGTCTTTTGCAAAATTCACGAACCAGCTCTTGTGTAGAATAGTGTTAACTGGAAAATTCATGAATTTTGGTATCGAATTTTGCAAATTCATTTTTACTAACATATACTTAAGTCACTTAAGTGGTGTTTGTTTCGACTTAATACGAAAAAACTAAATTTATTGTCACATGAAACGGTTTGTCTCTGACTTAATAAAGAAAGACGACTTAAAATATTAAATAATAAAACCGAGGATCATCTCACTAAAGAAAGATGACTTAAAATATTAAGAATAAAACGGGGATGCTCCATTGTTCATCATTAATTAAACACGACTTAATAGAATATTTTAACAAACATGCCCTTAAATATATAAAGAGTGCGGCCTGTTTGTTTAGCTTTTTATTAAGTTCATAAATTAAAGTGTCTGCTCATATATATGTTATCTGTTGTAGATTTAATAAATCATTGTTTGTTTTGTGTCTTGAATAAAGTGTTCGAATTAGTAAAATTCATCGTTATACCCTTTTATTTGAAATAAAGCTAAGTTGGAGGGTAAACATGTAAAATTATGATAAAAGGAATGAACTTAATTTGTAGACCTCATTTCCGACTTTTTCGAAGGTCACATGTTAGTTTGAAGACTAAACAAACATCCATTCACGACTTAATTAACTTACCTATTTTCAATTAACGTTAATATTGTTATCAAACACTCACCTAAATTACATAAATGGTCACTATGGTTTGTCCATTTTTTCATTTAACACCAACTTTTTTTTTTACATCTGGTCGTTGAAGTTTCAAATCGTTCTGATTCACCATTTCGTTACATAAATGGCCACCAAGTTTCAAACCACAAACGACCATTTACGTAACGAAATTGAAACCTTAACGATCGAATCAGAACGATTGAAACTTCGCATGACTACGTATGCCAAAAAAAGCTCAGCCAATAAACGATAAAAAATAGACAAACCATAACGACCATTTATTATGTAATTTACTCTATATATAAAATATATAAATTTACCCTCAAGTCACTTTGCAGTATAATAATTTGGGCGGAAATACAGTCACATCCAAAACACCATCTACAGTCATCTTCTCCGGTCATATTATTTCTCTAATAATTAGGGTTTCATCTGATAATCGCTTAATTTGAGCTTATTTCAAGCTGAATTTGTGTTTAGGTTATGAATTTGTTAGTTTTGAGCTTAATTAATAATTAGGGTTTAATCTCTTAATTTTGCTATTTGAGCTTAATCAGGTTATGAATTTGTGTTTAGGTTATGAATTTGTTAGGAATTATTTGAGCTTATGTTGATGATCATTTTGTATGACGTCATCATCGTTACTATTTCGTTGAATTTGATTTGTGTTGTTAAAGTCGATGACGTAACTTAGGATGAGTATGATGTCATTTTGCGAAATTTGTGATAATCGTAATGAATTAGTTTATGTTGTAGAATTACTCATGATGAGGTGACTTCATTGTTATATCAGGTTTGCGCCCATACCTATTACTGAGTTTGTACTCGGATGTTGCAGCATATGAGCCTTAATGTTAAGAAATCAGTAGCAGTTATTCAAACTTATAAGATATGGGATATTGACATGAATGGGATTATGTGAAGAGTGAGGGTGGTTTCTTTAGGATGGGGGCTGAAGCTGAGTCCTGTTAACCACAATGTTGCCGAAAAGTTGTTATTCCTAACTGGTGTTTGGAATAAAGGTTTAAACAGATGGCTATGTATCTTGGTTTTGAAAACCTTTGCTTCACAAGCTTTTCTGTCTGCTGATATAGTGTGTTTGGGATAGGCAACTGTATTGTCTTCTGATGTCTTTGGCTAGTAAAAATCATATGGATAGTTTCCTGTTTGGTAGTAAATTAAATGATCACTCATTTGGATGGTTATGGATAAAAGGCTTGCAGGCTGTAAAATGTCATTGTCTGCTAGAATAATCTGCCTTGATCGATTAACTGGTTAGATTTGGAAATATCTGGTTATTGAATAGCAGTTATCT
Organism: Chrysanthemum lavandulifolium; assembly: GCA_022545495.1. Classification (NCBI taxonomy): domain Eukaryota; kingdom Viridiplantae; phylum Streptophyta; class Magnoliopsida; order Asterales; family Asteraceae; genus Chrysanthemum; species Chrysanthemum lavandulifolium. The sequence goes on from CM040241.1 coordinate 10,185,323, forward strand.
TTAAAGGAGTGTTTGGGTTTGAAGATTTGTCAGATGGCTATGTACCTTGGTACTGAAATTCTTTGACTCATAAACTCTCTTTTCTCACACTACTACAAAATCTGAAATAAAGCCCCCCTAATAGAGCCCTGTTAATAGGAAAAAAGGCTCAATAAAGGTGTCCGTAAAAAACAAAGGCATAAAGCCCGGTTATGAAATGAAAAAACGGGGGTCTAACCCGGCTTATTTGTTTTAACTATTCCCTTTTGAGCGGGATTTCTCCCCCTTTTTTTTTTTCACTTTGCTTTCTTATTTCTTTTCACCTAGACCACATAAACATAAACCCTTAAATCACTTTTTACATGTTTCCAATTGACGGCTTGGGTTTGAAAATCTTCAACAACCAGGTATGCAATGTTTCTCGACATCATTTAATCATAAAATTCCAACTGTTGATGTTCAATTACGAGTTATTGGTCCTTTTGTTAACAGATCTAACGCCGCCGTTAGTGTTGGTTTAAAGCTCGATTCCACATAGAATCCTTGCCAGCCTTGTTCATATGACCTCAAACTAGCAGTTTATTTGTAAAGCTTTTGTATTTGGGTTCATGTTTGCATTTCTTTTATGATTAGATTTGTTAGCTATATGAAATAAATGTTTAAGTTCAAATTATGTTGTATATGTGCATTTCTTTTATGATTAGACCATAGTAGAAGATCTACTAGGCATTTCATCTTTGAACACTTGCTTGCTATTTTCATTGATATCACTTTGAGGCGTTTCTTATAAATAAAGACATGGATATAGAAACTACCCTTTTTCATTTGGGCATGAGTTTTAGATACATGAAATGTGTTGGTGGAATTACATATATGTAGAATTATGGCTTACATTGCTAAATTACCTTGATGAACAAATGATAAGCCTTGGCATTGGTGATAGCACTGAGCCCATTCCATAAGTTATTACTTCAGGTCCACAAGAAAATTATGTGTTTAAAACATTATTGATATGTTTGACTTTGTTGCAAGATCCCCAATTTTGCTACTGTAAATGGTTGTTTTTTGACATAGACTCGTTAACATTGTGAACCATATATATGACACTTCAGTCCTAACCCGTTGGTATTCCCATTTCTTTGTATTGCAGAAAAGCATTGGCTAATGCTTTATCAGTCACACCGTAGATGTGGACCCTTGGAAATGCAGGCTTGGGAGCCTTACAGGTAACACATGATCTAAACTAGAGGTGTTCCATAACGGGCAGCTAGTCAGGTTGGGAAAAAAGTCAAACTGGTAATTTTAGTTTGGACTGATCAGGTTGACCTGCAAACGTGGTCTGTCCTTTTCTTAAACTTGTTTAAAAATAATGATTAATGAATGTTTTCAGCCTGTTGAACCCATTAAATATAACGTAACGTAAATTGATCCATTTCATATTACTGTAAGTTACATGTTTCATGTTTAACCCATTTCATATTACTGTAAGTTCCATGTTTCCACATTACATTAGTAAGTAGATACAAGACTCGTATTTTGTAATTTAATTGTTTAACCCAGATCAGTTTTGTCTATATTTTTAGGACAACCCATAACTACACCTTTTCTGTTAATTAAACTTCGATTAAGTAGCAACATTGAAACTCCAGTGTTTTACTATCCATAAGGCTTATTGACATTGAAACTTTGACAACACTCTCATAAAGCATAATTTTGTGAATTCGTATGTTCATTGGCATAATAAATGATCTGGTATTTTTACGGATCTTTATGGATTCCTAATGTAATTTAAGCAACTAGTAATTATTAGTCTGCATTAATGTTAGATTTGTAAAAAAAAGTAACTAACTGGTGATTCTCGGTGGTGTCCTGAACTTCACGAACAAGGTTGGAACCTTTCTTGAAATCTTAGCCATATCGGACGAGTCATCCTTTAAAAGCATTATGGGTTATGTTTGTTTTGTAAACACAGTCATCTGTTAGTGTTAACAGGTTCCAAAAGCAGTCAGTACAACAACTAACCAACACTAGTACAGATGGCTATTTTGACCCATTTTACTTTTGAATGGTAAATAAAAAAGTAACTTGGAGAAAAAAACGGTGCCCAGTACATAGAACCTCCCAAATCAAATAATTTTAATGACTACTTATTAATGGAGAGTACCAAAAATTTTTATATTTTCTTTTCTTTATTTTACAGAGCTGCAACGAGACCCTTGGAGCTGTTTTTCTGGCTACATCGACCCATATAAAATGGTTCAGTTCAGGTTATGTTAAAAATATATAAACATAGCTTAAAAAACAGTTCCAACATGTCTGTTCTGGTCTTTCATAGCTTAAAATTCAGGTCCTACATGTTGGTTCAGGCTATGTAAAAAAGATATAAAATTAAAACTAGCTTAAAGCGGGTCAGTTTGGGTCATTTCATTAAAAAGGTAAATATGGCACATTAATCATTTGTAAAACTTGATGACAAGAACTTTTAGAATACCCAAACGCTAAATATAATGCGTCATCCTAAAACATCCAAGTAAGAAAATAAGATTAGAAGTCGCAACTATATGTTTCAGTCTTAACATTTACTGCCATTAATATGTTTGAAGCTCGAAAGAATGATAAAGTGTGTTTGTTTTAGTTTGTGCAGGTGGTCAATGTGGTGTATTGCTAGTTATTAGTGTTATTTGGAGCTTGTACTTGGATGGGTAAAGTCAAGATTTATTATGTATTCGTCATATGGCCTGATTCTCAATTCTAAAGGCAGATTGGAGACGACATCAACTTCATCAAACCCCATCTGTTTTTCTCGAGTTATTCAAAGGCAGTGACGATAACGATACTTACAGTGACGTCTATGGTGTATGTTTTAGTTTCATTTCTGCTCTAGCAGTTAATAAGGTTGGCGTGTATCTTTTTAGATGTGTTGTTTGCAAGAGTAGTCATACAGTAGGCAAGCTCAATGTATCAACTCATTTGTAATGTCAATGGATCTTCCTTATTTGAATCAATACTATGTTCATTTCGGAAAAGAAGAGCAACAAATTCATTCATGGCTGAAATTATCTCAGAAACTGTAGTGGTTGCCTTGTAGGTTTAACATTGTAAGGCTAATGCACTGAACAAGGCTACTAGTAATGGTATCTCATAAATTATTATAAGATAAATCGAGATGGTTCAACATCTTGAGGTCTTCAATCTCTGATGGAATGGAACAAAATAATGACACGTTCAGTTAAAGATATTTTTTGAGTCCTACCCATTTGACCCATTTTAGTTTTCGCTGTTCTTTGGTTTGTTTCACAAGAGTGGGTGTACAGTTTCATGTTTAACCCATTTCATATTACTGTAAGACTTTTTTGTTTAATTGACATAACTTCACTTTTTTTAATTATAAATTAAACTTCCATTAAGTAGTAACTTTGGCAACACTCTCAACTCTCAAGTTTCAAGTCTCTAATGTGAATGTACGTGTGTTAGACCAACTGTATATCAAAATATTCGAGCTGATTTATGTATCAGAATTCCACTTTGGTCATTATTGACACATTTTTAATACAGTATACCAAACATGAGGTTAACTTTCTATAAAATTGAACCATACACTGCTCGAAACCAGAAGAGGGGGAAGCCTCGAGCTTTCTCATTCAGATATTCAAGAAAAAGTCAAATTTATGAAATTGAAAGTCAAAGAACACGAATAACATTAGGCTGTTCATTAAGGAATCGGACACCAAGTAGAACTTAAGTAGAATTCAGTACCACAAATTGGATTCATGGAAATGAAACCACACTTACAAACATGCTTGATACATATGATACGTCACCAGGAATGTAAACGTACTCTTATGTCAACAACACTTATTAAACCACAATTAAAACATCTTTAACAACTTAACATTTATTTAACTACGACATGCACTTCTCCTTGTTGCAGTTTTCTCAACTTCACCATACAAGCTTGATGATAGACCTGAAAGAGTTGAAAAATAAAACCATTTTAGTGATGATTTTTAACAAACTCATGTAAAATCAGATTTTACAAAATGGGAGAACAGAGTACCTTATATATTTTGAAGCACATCGAGAATATGCTGCAACTCATTGACAACAATTTCAATTTTCAGTCGTTGTGGTGGGAATCCACAGAGCATGATACTCCAATCTTGATAGTTGCAACCAAACATTCTTCCACTTTCTTTGCATTCGCTTGGTACTTTGCAACACAATTGCATCATCATCAATAACATCGATTACTTGATCTGGTAATGCCATGTAAGCAAATTTATGAAGGCTAAGACCTTCAATAAACATGCCGTCTGTCGGCTTTTTCCCAGTCATCACCTCTAGTAATAATATTCCAAAACTGTAGACATCCCCACAACTTGTCATCTCGCTCCCGATACCATACTCTACAAATGAATAACAATTAATTAATTTACAAACTTTAACCTGTAAATAAATATAAGCATCATGGAATAAAAAAGGAATTACCTGGAGGTGCATAACCAATTGTTCCTTTAATCCCGGTTGAGCTGTTTTGGTTTAATTCTGTACCAAGTAGTCGAGCTAAACCAAAGTCTCCAACATGAGCCACCATATCATCATCAAGTAGAATGTTACTTGGCTTCAAGTCACCGTGAACAATCGTTGTTTGGCAGCGATTGTGAAGATAATCAAGTGCAGTGGCAACATCTCTAAGAATATTTATTCTTTGAAGAAGGTTCAGTTTCGATGTATATGCACTTGAATGAAGCCAATCGTGTACACTTCCATTGGGCATAAACTCGTAAACCAGCGCTTTAAAGTCATTTCCTTGGAAATCAGTACTTGAACATGAAGTTATTATCTTCAACAGATTACGGTGTCGAATATTCTGCCATGCTTCACATTCTGCTAGAAAACTTCTGTGAGCTCCTTTATTTTGAAGATGCAAAACTTTGACTGCAACAGGTTTATTATGATTAGAATCGAGGATTCCTTTGTAAACTGAGCTAAACCCACCCTCCCAATCAAATTTGCTGCAGAGAAGCCATCAGTAGCCTTGAGAAGTTGATGGTATGAAACTTTCATGAACCGTTCACCCCTGATGATTGAGATGGTTGACTGTTGCGTTTCTTCTTACACAAAAGATACACACAACATAATATGACGAGCAACGTGACTGCAATCACGATGACTAATATGAAGAAAGGAAACCTTTTTTTCTTACTAACCGTCTCCTTGCATTTGGGTAACTGAAGTGTAACCAAACCACCACAAAGCTTATGGTTCCCCAAAACTGAAAATGCACTTGCATTGGCAAACACTCCTACAGTCGGTACTTCACCCTCAAAATCATTAAAGGATAGGTTCAAATACTCTAAGGATTTCCATTTGCCTAAAAATTGTGGAATTCTACCTGATAAATTATTTTCAGAAATGTCGAATACCTCCAATCCTCCCAAGGAACTTAATGAAGATGGTATTATGCCTTCAAATCTGTTGCCACTAAGGTATAACTCTATAAGGCTAATACACTCACCAAGGCTACTAGTAATGGGGCCTGATAAATTATTATAAGATAAATAGAGCTCGCTCAACTTATTGAGGTTTTAATCTCTGATGGAATGGAACCAGACAGGCTGTTTTGAGAAAGACTTAAAAATAATTTAGTGATGGAAGTTGAAAAAGCTGTTTGGGTATGTTACCACTGAGTCTATTGTATGAAAGGTTTAACCCATTAAGTTGTTTACAATTCCCAAGGCTTGATGGAACATGACCTTCTAATTTGTTGGAATCTAAATAAAGTTCAGTCAACAATGATAAGTTTCCAATGGCATCAGGGATAGGCCCTGAAAATTGATTGTTATTTAGACCAAGAACTTGTAGCTTTTGAAGTTTACCAATGCTAGTGGGGATCTTTCCTTTGAATCGATTTGGTCCTAAATATAAAGTGGTCAAACCAACTAGACTACCTATACTTGAAGGGAGGCTTCCAAATAAGTGATTGTCTCCTAAACTTAGAAAGGTGAGTTGATCAGAAAGATTACCTATTGATGTTGGAAGCACTCCTATAAGGTTGCAATTATAAAGTTCCAAATCTACTAATCTGGTGCAGTTTTTCAAAGAATCAACAAACCTCATGTCATCAGCTTCTCCGCGTCCATGGAAGTTGTTATCAAATAATCTAATTATTTTAATATCTCTTAGTTTTGAAAAATCAATTGTCAACTTCCCACTAAAATTGTTGTCACTCATTTCAAGATATCCTAATTTAGAACAATTAGAAAGAGAAGGTGGAAGAACTCCTGTCAGTTCGTTACCCCATAACTGAAGGCTCTCAAGATTTGGGAGCTGATTACCAATTTCTGAAGGAAGACTACCAGTGAGGTGATTTTCAGCTAAGGAAAAATTAACTAGGAGTGAGAGGTTGAAAATGGAATGAGGATGCTTCCATATAAGTTGCACTCACCAGAGTCAAATACCGTCAAGCTTTTCCATAGACCCAAGGTATCTGGAATGCTCCCACCCAACGGGTTCTCTGTAGCAGAGAACACTTCCATTGATGTGATATTCCCAAGAAAGGTGGGATTCCACCTGTTAACTTATTGAAGTGAATTACAAGACTAGTAAGTTTCGAGAGTAAACTCATCTCCTTGGGTATGCTTCCTGTTAGCTCATTTAGAGCGAGCCAAAAGCTCTTCGAGGTTAGAACAACGAGACAAGTTTGTTGGAATGGCTCCACCGAATTTGTTTATACTAAGATAAAGATGACGTAGCCTAGATAGACGACCAAGTTCATGAGGAATGGTTCCTTGAAAGCTGTTGTTTGATAGAGAAAGCACACGGAGGAAGCTGAGGTTTCCTACATGAGGAGACAACGAGCCTTCTAAGCCTTGCGATTCCAGCCATAAAACAGTCACTCGTTTGTGCCGCTTTCCACATGAAATACCACTCCAGTCACAGAAATGAAAGGAATGGTTCCACGAGGTTAGAACTTTGTATGGATCATGGGTGATCTTTGACTTAAATGACAACAACGCGTGATAATCAGTCTCATTACCGCCATATGAAGCAGAGACGGTGGCGGAAGTAAGACATGTTATCGCGAGACCGTAAAAGAGAAAAGAAATAAGAGAGGAAGATGATAAGTGAATTATTGCTTGTGGTGACTTCATTTTTGGGAAATTTACTTAAAATTATAAGAATAAGCATTGGCTTTTATAGTTAGTTTTGCATGTTAACGTACGTGACATGCAATTGGTGAAACGAATGGATTCCACAAATTTCTTATCATCTTGAATTTTCAAATTGTGAAGAGAATGGCATCCACAAATATCTTATCAGATTGATAATATCTATTTTCTATGTAACCCAAGTAGCACGACATTAAGATTTCATTGTAACATATCAATCATGCAACCCAAGTAGCAGCACCTATGGTCTATCATCCACACATTTGTTCTCAGCTTGACAAAGACAATTTGACTGATAATTGATATTTTCTACGTGTATACAGAGAAGACTTTTAAGAAGACTTGGGATTGGGGGTTTGGTTATTTCTTTGCTGGTAAATTATAATTTGAAGGTATTGCATTTCTTTATTCGAGTTCATGTACATATTTTTAATCGTTTAAAGGAGTCAGTTGTAATATGCACATAAACCGTGTGATAAAATGTCTCAGTGAAATACTTACAAGATAGAACTTATTTGAGTGTATACTCATTAAAAGAGTTTGAGAAGAAAAGGAAAAAAAAAAGTTTTTTGACAGCTTGATTATATTTAAAATAACAATGAAATTATTATTAGCTGTAATTATCATATATTAGTTGCAATCAACATTAAAGCTAATTGCCAACTAATGATAATCACAACTAATATATGATAATTACAGCTAATAATTATCTGATCTTAGAAAGCTAATAAGATTAACTTCCAGCTTAAACCTTGAGCAACAACACTTAAAAAGTTTAAACTGTTTTATGTGGTGTAAGCGTACATGATGGGTGAAAATGAGAAGGTTTTGCTATGATATGTATATAAGTGTTTTTGATAGTAACTATTTGTTGCTCTTAAGATATTTGAAGTTATAGTTTTGAAACAATAATATGATACATATTTGTTCTTCTATCTGTTCTTTGCGGGATAGAAATCTGCTGGTGGTAAATTGTTTGGTGGTAAGAAGCTGTGTGGAACTATGAGCGAAAATGTGAGGCTTAGATTGCCGAGTTTGTTGGCTGCTGGGCTTTGGGGTTTTGGTTATTTCTTTGCTGGTAAAAATGTTGTTAAGATGGTTGGATTTCATTTTGGTCACTTTGAAGAGTGTTTGGCAGATCATGGAATGAATGGTGTTTGGACCGGCTCAATATCAAGGTTTCAGTGGCCTAATTCAGAAGTGAAATTTGAAGACCCTGTAAAGAGTTTTGGAAGGTAATTTGAGAGGGAAATATGTTTTTGAAAATGTGAGACTTGGTTTTCTTTGTTTGATATTTAAAAAATCAAGACAAGATATTGTGGACTTGTAATGGTGGTAAGATTATGGGTCGGTTTGGTATTATTTTTGGAGGGAAGTTTATTATAGTTTGGACCGGGTTGGATGGGAACACTAAAATTTTATAACCATTTGATTTGTAGCCATTGAATGGGTTTTGTAGCTAATGTTTTTTGTTTGTTAGCTTATGTATATTGTATAGGCACTTATATGCTTGTTTCATTATTATGCATGTTTTGGGCATGCCATTTCGACTAGCTTATAAGGGTATGTCCATATAAGTCTTATATTTTATTTATTATTATTATTATTATTATTATTATTATTATTATTATTATTATTTTTTTTTTTTTTTTTTTATAACAACACTTTCATTAGAAACAAAACCAAATGGATTACAAAGAAATTAGTGTGAGCCTCGAAACAATGGCTCCCACACCTTCTAAGAATAAAGAAACTAATCCCATCAAGATATGAAAAGCAGACGTGCTCCAACGTCTTGAGTTCTAGAGAACTTCCGGATCCGCTAAGAACGCGTCACGCGTCACCTCAAGTTCTCCCAAGGAGGAAAATGAAAGGGTGAACCCATATCCAATGTCTGTGACATTTGCACAAGATTTGATGCGCTTTACGTTTCAACACAATCACAACACGGCCTGGCACAAAATCCATCATACCAACAGGCGGAGGGGACGACCTCACAATCGACACACACGCCCCGCCTCCATCCCAAGAATAGAGCAAGATATCTGCCGGTAGTAAGACTTGCTCCTTTCTCCACCCAATCCGATGTCAACCTCTTTACGAGTGAGACCCCGGATCGAGCGGATATCAATCAAAGTGTCACGCACTATGTTGTCTTAGATGTTTAATACCAATAGTGCCAAAGACACGATACTGCGCGGTCCCGTAAATATCCCTCGATAACCTTGGAGCAAGTCGAACACGGCATCGAACGAGAAGAGGGAACGCCCACCGATAACACAAGACACATCTGTAGTTCGGCATTCATAGTCGTCCACCGCTTATCGGGACCACTCGAGCCGATCAAGTATGATCTTCCCCTGCGATCTCGAAGGGCCATCATCAGTAGATAAAGAAGGTGGATTCACCTCTTTGGTAACACGCGAAATATAACCGCCAATTTCTTCATGAGTTTGGGGCGCAATTTCACAAGAGCTACCCAAAGGTCGGTCTCCATTTTCTCATTAAAACATGCAGGCATCATCAAAGGAAGATCCCAGAGCACCAACACCCATCGCCAAGAAGTTCATTCGTAGGGTCGGCCGATTGAGTCTGAAGCGCGAAGGCATAGTTCAAAACATCGCCAGAAAGATAAACGCCAAGCCCCAAATTCAAGGGAAGAGTGGCGGTCTCCATTACATTTCCAAACCCGGCCAGAGGCGGGACACCGCTCAAAGAGGAGCGAAGTGCTTCATCGAAAGAAATGAAAGCACGCTCAAAGACACGGGGAACATGCAAGAGAGAGAAATACACTTGAAATGCGGCACACACGCAGAAGCAACAACTCACATCGGGGATCATTAAGCTTAGCAACGTCCATAAGTTCAATGGTTTTAGAAACTCGTTTCAAAACAAGCTTATCGCTAAACTCAAGGTCTACACCAACAGCCCACCCAACAATTTACGCCATGCGTGTGCTCTGCAATATTAGGAGGGAAAACACCTTGAGTCCGCTTCTAGGATCTTCTCTGGCCAAAAACCTCGCTTTATCGACATTGAGTGCAACCCATAACGAGGTCCATCTATCATAATGAGCTCCAAGGCCTTCCCAACAAACAGAGTATCTCCAATGATCGTACCATCATCTAGGTACCAAGCTTGAAAGGGAGAAAAGGAGTCTTTGATCTTGCGAGCCAAAGGATGTAGCACCAACGCAGCAGAGAAGAGGTCCAAGAGGATCACCTTGCCGCACGCCTGGTGCGACCATAAAGTGTGTTCCCCATAATATAATCCGTCCGGGTGGAGTAGCAAAATTCAACCCAACGTGATATGGCGGGACAATGGAGGCGAACCTCTTGTAACATAACCTCACGGTCTACCGTTCAAGGCGTTTTGAAATCCACCAACAACATCGAAAGACCCACATCATCACCACGGTCTTCAACAAGCCGATTCACGGCATGGAGAATGGCCTCCCTCCGAAACCCCAACTCCGAATCAGATCATTCAAGTATCCATCTAAAGAGTGGCCAACCATAAGTTCCCCACCTGGAGACTAAACGCCCAGACAGCCCCCACCGCAATAGGACGGATACCACCACTGGTTTGATCGGCGCGCGAGAGAGCACCTGCAATATAATCGCCCAAAGCCTTAGGACACTTACCATCAAGAAAAGATTTACCACTGGTGATGGAATTGATTAACTCATCTGATATAGCCACAAGAAGACCGCTTAAAACAATCCAACAGTGTTGGCGCCAGAACCCATCTCGACCACAAGAAGTACCATGGGGAAACTCTTAATCATGTCAAGAACCACAAAGAGAGATGCAATGAGGTAGTGATGATCAATAGGTATATCAGCAACAAGGAGCGAGACTTGAAGGATGCTTAGCCTTTAGGTCCTCAAGAGGTAGTATCATTGTGTGAGCAACACCGAAGAAGAAAGAACTCGACAATGAAGCAAAGATAATGACCATCACAAATCTTCCTCCTACATTGCTCGACATTACCGACCCAACCCGTGTTTTCCTCCTCAATATTAGACCATGTAGGGAGGTTCACTAAAACCTCCCCAACAAGTCGCAAGCTACCACCGACGCACCCCAAGACCGAATGGCATTAGCGATATATTCTTCTTGACGCTGGCGCTTAGTAGCAGACCTGCACTCCATGTTACTCCTCGGGCAAAAGGTCTTAAGGAGACAAAGAGGCAAGGCTAACGTGCTAACCCAACAAGAAATGTCTTGGTGTGCAGATCACCTTATCAAGAGCTCCTTTCAAAACACGAGAATCCCAAACCAGACTTTGGAGGATGGATTTGATAGTGTGCAACCCTTTAGCGAGCAAAGTGTCCAATAAGTGTAAATCAAAATTAGAGTGCTCTTCAAAACCAAATCTTCAACGCAAGCAAGTTGAATGTAAGAGGAACTGGGGCTTAGCGAGGTCAAATAACACAAATCTAACAACACCATCACCGCAATCGGGGTGGCACAAAATCGATCCATGCCGACATTTAGAGCGAAGAGTATGCGTCTTAAAGCAAACCCCACATAACCAAAGACCCATACGTTTCAACGTTACCTCAGCAGCCTCAAAAACAACCAGATTAGTGGCCAAAGAAAGTTTGGTAGTGGCTAGAGCATCTTCATTGAAATGGCGATCACGAAGATGTGAAATCAAAGAGGTTTTGGTAAGCCCATTCCCACTCACCGTCCCCGACAACCACTCAAACCCGCAAAGGGACAATGAAACCGAATAATAGCCATAGATTTTTTTTTTTTTTTGGCAAACCGAATGGAAACACACTAGAAATAAAACAAGCAACACATGCAAAAATGCATGGTCCTATCACCTAAAAAGAATATGATCCATGCCGACATTTATTATTATTATTATTATTATTGTTTATTTTATTTTTATTTTTTGTGATTAATACATTTGCCTGGGATGGTCCCTTTTTACCAACCAAAAAAAAAAAAAAAAAAAGTAACTTATACTGCAAAGAGTAAGAGCATATTTACACAAATTATAACTTATACTTCAATTTAATCATTATAACATTAACCCAATATTTTAGCAAACAAATACAGTCAAGTTTACTTTTGGGCTGAAACAAAACTTTTATGTTTCTGAAAAACACAAAAAATAATAAATAATAAAGAAGTACCAAAATATATAAACATAAAGTTAGAATTTGTATACAAGCAAAAGATAAGCCAACTAATCTCGTCAACCAAGGCCTAGTCCTTCATTTTCCACTATAACAACAAATTCTAACTTTTAAAATTCCGGCCAACGAAGGAGAACCGGTGACCCGCCCGCGACGGAGGGCGGTGTTGTCACCGTGGTCGCGATCGCCATTGGTGATGATGACGTAAGTTGTTGGTGAGTTGACGTCAAGACGGGAAAGTGAAGAGTACATAGTGAATTGATGATTGGTGTTTGTGGTGGTGGTGATTGTGACGAGGTGATGTGCTATGGTTGGTGGTTGCGATCGCCATTGGTGATATTGTTGGTGAGTTGACTTTTGTTAGGGAAAGTGAAGAGTACATAGTGAATTGATTTGCATTTATTTTTTTTGTTTACAATTGTCGGTGACACTTAGGCTTTTTTTTTTTTTTTTTTTTTTTTTATATTAAGTGGGTGGGCTCCTTTATGTTAATAAGTTTTAATGGGGAGAGGCACCATTTGGTTTATCTCTCCATATAAACTATTTAACAGAAAAAGAAACATATTATATGTGTGGCCCAACCACTATCTCCCCATTAAGACTTATTAACATAAAAAAGAAACACCCCGTTAGAGTATGTTTGTCTACAAGCTGTATTTTTTTTTCAATAAAAGTGTTTGTTAAATTAGCTGTTAAATATAATTATAAGATGTAAAATGACATAAAAAGAAAAATCTATAATTGTAAATAAATGTTTAGTGTGGCTTCTCCTTCAACGGCGAATATCTTTGATGATGTTGTGTTACATTCTTTTTATTGGTGTCGTTATAGATGTAAAACTTCTTTTAGTTTGGTAGATTAGTTAAAAAATCTCTACGTAACTTCTTTGTAATTTTCTAGCTTCTTGCTAGTCTTTTTAATAAACTTGCCGTTAAAAAAAAATACATGCTTAGAGCCTGAGGTATCGTGGTGCCATTCATGGCGCCAACCCACCAGCCCAAAATGAAGAATGACGCACCACTACGAGACTCGTACCAAGGAAGCTCGACTTTGTATTTGCCACCCACTCCATTCTTTTTCTTTTTTTTAAACCAAGTTTGTGTTTTTTTTTTTTTTTTTTTTTTTTTTAATGCGTAACGACTTTATAGCCAAAATGCACAAATTTATAAAAGTTTTACCCCAAAAATTCTATAAATTCCTCCTTTATTCTATCAATTATCATAAACTCTTCCAATTTAATCTCTACTTCAATAATACTTGATTTTCTTTCAACTATGGATCCAAACAATCCCAACAACTTTTCCACCTACGACCATTATGGTGTTTATTTTCAAAACGACCCGGATCGATATATCCAGGGTTATATGGCATATGAACAACTTCTAGGTTTGTGTGATCAAGAAGCCGGTGGATAAGGATCGAGTATTAAGAGGACGAGGCAATGCATACCACGTGATCGAGAAGAAGCGGAACAATGTTTAATCAACGACTATTTTGGTGAAGGTGACACTCCACCTAAGCATACAAAAGAGAAGTTTAGGCAAAGGTATCGTATGAGTTCTACACTTTTTAATAAAATAGTCAACGATATCTTAAGCTATGATGTTCGACCTATTCTCGAGTACTTTAATTTTTTTAGACAACGTTACGATGCTACCGGTCATTTAAGTATCGGTCCTCTTTTGAAGTGCACATCCGTCACCCACCAATTGGCGCGATGGCAGACGCGTTCGATGAATACTTGCAAATTGGTGAACGTTGTTTACGACAATGTTTATAGAACTTTACTAAATGCATACATATTTTATACATTGAAAGGTATTTAAGAAAGCCCACTTCAACGGATGCTGAAAAAATATATGCATTGCACGAAAAGAACATGAACTCCGGAATGCTCTGAGTATTGATTGTATGAATTGGGATTGGAAAATTGTCCAAAGGCCTTACATGCCAATTCAAAAGGCGTGATTATAAATACCTAACTCTTATGTTAGAAGCGGTCATGATAAAAATTATGGGTTTGGCATGCATATTTTGGGGCAAATAATGATCTTAATGTGTTATATGGTTCCCCGTTATTTGATGATGAACTTATCGGTAAATCTCCAGAATGTCCATTTGTAGTAAACGGACATACATACATGAAAGGTTATTATTTAGCCGACAACATTTATCCAACATGTCCCGTATTTGTCAAAAATGTTTAGTGTTGCAACGTCTGAAAAAAAAAATTAAAATTTAAAAGAGTTCAAGAAAGTTCTAGAAAAGATATTGAACGAGCTTTCGGAGTCTTACAAGGTCGTTGGGGAACTATACGACAACCCGCACGTGCTTTCAAAATCAACGCCTTGAAAAGAATCATGTATTGTTGTATAATGTAACTCAACATGATATTGGAAGACGAAGAATTTCAAGTGAATTTTAGAGATTTGTTCGTTGATCCAAGTCCAAACATACCAGACACTTGGGTCGAAAGATGTGATTTACATGTTAGAAAAAGCAATGAAATTCGAGATAGAAAATTGCATGACGATCTTCGAGAAGACCTTGTGGAGCATTTATGGAACCGTAATCATTAGTTTGTAATATTTTTTTTCCTGTTTACGTACTATTTTTATTTTATTTTTATGTACCTTTTTTTTTAAAATTAATGTAATGTGTGTTTTTTTTTTTAATTTATGAAGTTTATTTTAGTTAATATTGTGTGTGTTTTATTTTTTGTAAATGAAAAAAATGGAGAACGGCACCACATTTTCTGGTGCCAATGGTAAAGGCACAAAATGTGGTGCCAAAGGCTTTATGGTGTCGTTCAGTGTTTTGCTGACGTGGCACTGGTTTTGGAGAACGGCATGAGAATTATGGCTCAACGATACCTAATGCTCTTAGTGGCAGGTTGATGTCTTTTTGGGTTTAATTCATTTTTTTCTCATTATATTATGGCTCTTTTCACTTTATACTTGTTTTGTTTTTGGTTCAATGAAAAAACACTAGCTGAAAGGGATAGAAAATGGAGAGAACATGGAAAAAATTGGAGGGAAAAAAACAAAGAAAAAGGACCAACAAATAATGATAAAAATATAAATGAGAGATAAATTAATAATAAAAAGAGAGTGATTAATAAAAGAGAAATAAGAGAGAGAATTGTGCATTTAATCTCAACCATTGATTAGATCTAATGGTGTAAATTCATTAAACATAACCAATCATGTTTTGGTCAAAAGTAGAGGATCCCGATCCTTTGAGCAGATATGTTTACTTTTGCAACAAATTAATGTGTCAACAAACAATGAGGGTGCCACATTGGCAATCCACATCACACACACAACCTTTCCAAACAAAACAGTTTGATCGCAATTAATCTCCACCGTCCAATGCGGTCCCACCTTTCGAGAATCAATGTGCTGCTTAGTAAAGAGAACTATGGAGTGCTTATATGTTGTAGGTTTGTGAGATTGTGTTGTGGTTTGTGTTATCTTTCATAGAATAAAAGAATTACATAATTTCTGAAATTTTTTGCTAAAACAATCTCATTAAGGAAAAAAAAATTGAGTCATCAGGTTGCTTTATTTTAACACGTGGCAAAATTGAGAATTATTATTGATCACTTGAAAGTCAAAATTAAAAAAGAAATTGGTCAAACTTTGATAAATTTGGTGGACAAAAAAAAACATAAAAAATATAGGTGCAAAATTTGTGGAAACAATAATAAAAAAAATAGGTAATTAATAAAAACTTTAGTGGCTGAAATTTAAATAAGACTAGTCAGGAGGTTGTAAGCATTTAATAATTTTTTCAGTAAAACTTATGATAAAGAAAAAAAAAGTTGGCCGGAATAAATGGATGTCGCCGGAATATATGGTGAGAAGAGTTGTTGATGATGATGGTAAAAAAAAGGGTATTTTAGTCTTTTATCACTCATGTAATAAGACAAAAAAAATAATATATTAGAAAATACCCAACTATCAATGTACTTTAATATTAAATAAGTGGACACGTGTCGCACATTGGATGAAGTCGCACATTTGCAATCGCACATTCGCACATGACCATTTTGAAAAGAGATGTATTTTTTTACCATATAATGACCACTAGGCAACTTTTTGTCCCCTTTTGAGAATTAGCCCCTGCATATATTTATTTGTGTATTTCAGGTGGCAGTGACCACCTCTTTCAATAGCATGTCCTTAAGGTTGATAGCAAGGTGTGTTCTAGACATATAATATGATATATTTCAGAATGTGCATTGTTGACCACTATTTCTTCATATTTATTAAACCTACTATAAATTTTGAATGATACATTTTAGCACTTTTGTAGGTATGCATTGTTTACCTAATCTGCTTGCCTTCTCTTCTCTTTTGGTCAAATGTATAAAATTCGACAAAAGTTTTGAAAGCTTACAGAATTGGCGCAAAAGTCTATCTCTATTAACACGTAAACATTTGTTTTACTTTACCCAAAGAAAAACTATGTATCGATTAATATATAAACATAACCCTAAATTGACCCATTTCTAATTAATTGGGTCAAAGTTGCTACATTAATTATGTATATAAAAGATGTGGTATTATGAAGCAAAACCATTTGTTTGAAATTCTTCCCGAGAATGCTTCTAAAGATGGGTCATGGGAATTGAAATATTAAGTGCACCCCATATACATGAGGATACTTTCTTGGTATTCTGAAAAGAACGAATGATAATTTGCTGTCTCCGAAGGACTTATTGGAGTAGGAAGTATGAACGGCCAACGAACCTCTAAGTTCTGCAACTTAAGAATATAGCTTATCTCCACAAGATACCCAAGCAACCAAGGTTTGCATTGAAGTATGTTCAAGGCATGGCTTTTGTCTTTATGTTTTTAGTTATTCACCAATTTTAGTTAGGATTCTAATGGCAAAGAAAGGTTGGGGTAGAATTTCACCCAAAATTTCAAGGATTTTGCAATGATATGTTGGCAAGTTACTTCTGAACCTAATGAAACCACATCCGATATTTTGGTTTGGGTTTTGTCTTAAAAAACAATTATCAATTGTTTGGTTGTATCTTTTGAATATGGAAATGATTGATGAAATCATATTTTGACAGTATACTATTTAAGTGTGTACAAGTGGTTTTGCTTATTTTGGTAGCCCTATTTCTTTTTCATTTATGAGGGCCCTTTTTCATATCATTCCATATTATTTATTATTTTATTATTTAAACAAATTTTTTTATTTAAAACTTATTATATAATATATTTAAATAAATATAATTTATTTTTTCTAAACCTATCTGAAATCCAAATCTTATACCGAATCTAAATCCTAATTTAAACCTATTTATAAACCAAATGGACCATTAATAAAAAGTAAAAATTACTTTGAAAAACATCCAAAAAAAGAGCGCATGCCAAAATCAAATACAAAACAAAAACAAAAGCCCGTTGTTTTATTAACTTCATATTTCAAAAAAATCAAATTGACCCACACAACAAGCAATCCCTTTTTTATCCACCCAACAACCATATTGCAAAAAAGTCAAATTAGGTGTAATTGTTTTCAATCGTTTAAAGATATCAATATATAGATGAATGAAGAATGATATGAAGTTGTTGGCTGTTGTTTTACATTTCAGTAGAATCAAATACCCTTCATTCTAATAAGGTATATAAATAAAATTTTATAAATAACTAGTGTTTTAAAATTTATATAATCGATATGGGTTTGTTTTTTAAATTGTAATTCTTCATACGGGGCTTTGTTTTTTGTTAGTTTAGTTGATGAATTAAGGTGTTCATTAGTGATTTATATATGTATGCACATCGACTGTTTGTTTTTATGCCTCAATGAAAAAGATTGTTTGGTTAGTGGCTAAACTTTTTTTTGTTTGCAATTTTGTTACGCGCGTAAGGACAATTCATTGCTTCTATAGAAGTATGTTGCAAGTGTTAGGTATTGTATTTGATTTTATTGATTAAATAGGATATAAGGATAGTCAGTAAGTTAACTGCAATTGCCCTCCTTGGTTTCTGCTGGCCTTATGGACCTATAAGAATCCCGTCGATTATATAAATCGCCATTGCCACTTATCATTAGTTTACGTTACAAGCTTAAGCTTTGAGGTTCCTAATTACTTTTAGTGAGTGAAACTAGAGGAGATGATTAGATTTAGTGAGTGATAAAATGGATCTGAGATGAGGACTTGCTTTAGGAGGGGGCGTACAAAACTAGGTTTAAGCTTTTAGGTCTATGTGAATGACACAAAGTGAGATTAGATTTTGTGATTTGTATCAATTGTATTTATTTTGGGCTTGTAAAATTAGCATCACATTAGCCCTTATTTTCTAAATCACATGAAAGGTTTGAACTGGGCTCATTTGGATTTTGGGATTTATATTTATTTATCAATGAAGGTGATGAGCATTCTTTTATTGCTTTGCTTGTTGTAACTTTACGCTGGTTGATATGCAAATCACATATGTTCTACACACGAATCACATGTGATTATACCGTAAAGTTTTTTTGAAAGTGAATCACATGTGATTTACTCATTTTTAGGCTAAAACTAATTCAAGGGCTTTTGCTTCAATCAAAAAAACAAAACAAAATCCACATCTTTAGTCATTCGAACTATAATCAAAGGTTGTGTTTATTAGGGTCCGACCCGGAACCAGAACCAGTACCAATCTTGGGTGAAGGCCAACCCGGCCATGTCTTTTTCGGCGTGTACATCTTGCAGATCTTCTTTAATCACTCATTAAAAGAAACTAAAGAATTGTACGTTGGTTATTGTAAAAAAATTTGAAGTGGACTTGAAAGGAATACTAAATTCCGGTGGATAAAAGGAGTTCATGTCCGGTACATCTCCAGCCAAATTGGTATATGACAACCAAAAAAGAATACTATCAAATATTCAAAATACATTGCCAAAAAGCATCTTCATATCCATTACAAAAAAGCACAATGACTACAAATTACAGATCTGGTATCATACACAAAATATCTAATTATCATCTTGTTTAAAATCGTAACTCAAAGTGTTAGTGAGTTGTCGGAACCGAGCTCCGACGTCGGTGAGTTGCTGGGGATGACTCTGATGGCATATGGGTTACAGTTGGGTTTCATTGGATGATGACGGATTTGGTGGTGGTGTTGGAAGTATCATGTGGTGGTGATGGTGATGATGACGGAGTTGGAGGGGTGGTGGCGGTGGTAGCAGGTGGTGAATGAGGGGGAAGGAGAAGATGAAAGAGATAATGATAAAGTGTGAATAATTGGTACTTACTTATATTTAAAAGAGGGGTATATTTGTCATTTAACCAAAAAATCAAAGCCAAAGTCCCACCTACCTACTGTACTTTAATATTAGATTATTGGACATGTGTCGCACATTGGATGGAATCGCACATTCGCACATGACCATTTTGAGAAGAGTTGTATTTTTTATACCATATAATGACTATTAGGCAACTTTTTGTCCCCTTTTGAGAATTAGCCCTATATGAGTATTGCAAGACACTAGATGATTTCATAACTTACGGATATCATTCAGAAATAAGGACCGTGTCTTAACATGCTTATATACATTCAAAAAGTAACAACTTGCAAAAAAAAAAAAAATGAAAAAATAATAAAAGAAAGAATTGTGTTGCATAACGATTTTATATATTCAATGGCCATTTAGATAATCGAAGGGATTCTTATAGGTCCATAGGGCCAGCGGAAACCAATGAGGCCAATTGCAGTTAACTTACCGATTATCCTTATAGCCTATTTAATCTATAAAATCAAATAAAATACCTCTTGCAGCATACTTCTATAGAAGTAATGATATGGTAATATGTATAACACATTTATCTATTCTACAACAAACAAACAATAGCAATGGGAGATTTCACCATAAAGATTTCCAATTGGGTTAAAATGACAGAGAAGAATTTCAATGACTACTACATTAATAGGTTCTTAGATACAGGTGTTGGTCATTTATTTTCTTTTCTTTACCGTTGGTTTTGGTCTCCACACCTTGGGTTGTATTGTACTTTTAGTCCTTAAGTGCATAAATAGATTTGGAGACAAAAAAAAATTGGACACTAACCAAACAATTTTTTTTTAACGGCAAATTTTTACAACCTACACCACCTATTTCACAGATTTTATCTCACATGACTCTAACGAGACTTAACTCACAACCTCTAGGTTGATGGCCTCTCACATACCGCTGGGCCAAGAGGCCTTTGGTAACCAAACAATCTTTTTGATTGAGGCATAAAAATAAACACTTGATGTGCATACATATATAAACCACTAATGAACACCTTAATTCATCAACTAAACTAACAAAAATCAAACCCGCATATGAACAATCACAATTTAAAACAAACCCAAATCGATTATATAAATTGTAAAACACTAATTATTTATAAAATTTTATTAAAATGAAGGGTATTTGATTCTACTGAAATGTAAAACAACAACCAACAACTTCATATCGTTCTTCTTCATCTAATTTTGATATCTTTAAACAATCGAAACTCTTGAAAACTATTACACCTAATTTTGTTTTTTATATAGTTTGAGCTTCATTCTTTTTTTGATTGATTTTTTACCCTTGAAGTTTATAAAACAACAGGCGCTTTTTGTTAATTTTGTTTTTTAGATTTTTGACACATTTGATCTTTTTGTGGATGTTTTTCTATACACGAAATTTAACAAACAATTATTCAAAGTAATTTCAACTTTTTATTAGAGGTTAATTTTATGGGAAGTGATTGACACACTTTTGATTTTTATTATGACACTCCTCATAATGAATTAAACAGTTGTATTTTAAGTATAAAATGTTTTAACAGCTAGTATCGTAAGTATTCCAATAAAAAGTTAAAGTGTGCCAATCATTTCCCCTAATTTTATATATTCTCAATCTAAACTCTTAAATGTCATATTTACCTAATTAAATCCCATAATATCATATATACCAAATTTAAACACAAAGTTTGTCAAATTTGTCCATTTTACAAATTTATTCATTTTAAATTTTTTGAAAAACTTAATAATTATCAATTTGATATTTATAAACTATTTTACCCTTCTTAATAACCAAAAACAAATTCCTTTTTACAGTTAATCAAAAGTGAATTTACCCCTCTTAATAACCAATAGCAAATTCTTTTATACATTTAATCAAAAGTGAATCACAACCATATGAATTTTGTAGTATCTGAAATATATTTGAATATGAATGAGATATGATGATAGCATGTACAAGTACAAAACTACATAATAAGGGTCAAATTATGTTTTTGCACATGGATTTTTTTTTGGTTAACCATGGTTTTTGACCTTTTACCGACTAATCTATGGGGTCTGAACCCACCGCCATACATACTTAAGCCAAGTAAAGCCCTCCCTTTTCAGGAGGTTGTCCTGGCCGCTTTAAGATTTTTTACACCTAGCAGGAATTGAACTTGAGACCTCACACATTTTAAAATGATATTCACAAGCCCTTTTGCCACTAGGCAACCCTTAAATGGTTAGAATTCAGTTTGCAATTGTAATGGGGCAAAAAATGATGGTAAATTTATAGTGGTCGGTCAAATTTGAATAGAAATTTCTTGAACTATGACCACTTTCAGATAGCCTTATGTGACTCATTTGTACATGTTTGTTATAATTTGGCGATATGTTTGTATGAAGGGTATAATAGGTATTTAATAATGTGAACTAAGTTTTGATTGGTTTATAATAATAACATTGGTAGATGTGACAAATTTTGTGTTTAAATTGGGTATATATAGTATTATGGGTTTTGATTAGGTAAATATGACCTTTAAGGGTTCAAATTGGGATATATGGAATTAACCTTTTTATTAACCAATCCCATTACTTGATTTTGCCACGTGTCAAAATCAAACAAACTGATTCGTCTACTTTTATTTTCAATAAGATTGGTTTGCCAAAATCACTCAGAAATAATGATGTAATTATTTTATTATATAAGAGATGCAGAGATGTAGTACTATATTGTAAACATCAAACGTGACACAAACAATTTGTTATACTGCATGTATATTCGTATCAAATGTGTGAATCATATAAATCATAAAATGACTATACTAATACAGGATCCGGATTGCACCAACATTATGCAAATACGCTAAAGAACATGAGACGTTATACTCAAAGAGCACTAATTACCGTATCCATACAATACTTTGTGATTAACCAAAACTGAGTAAGTAAATGAATTTACAGTAAGATGGCAAGATCGCTACTACTTTAGTAAAAACTAAACAGAGCCCTCGGCTACATATTCATTCATTCTAGTTAGGAGCTGAGCCATGCCTCCGCTTATTCCCAATATCTTATTCCCAATATTTAGTAGTGGATGAAGTATAGTTGATTAACTTTTTGAACAACAGTGTTCATTCTTGGCAAAGTTTGAGAGAAAAACCAATAAATTTACAAACAAATAGTTGATGTTAAAAAGTAACTGGTAATTGCTCTTGTTTAAGGAATATGAAAATCATCTTATGTAGGTTTTGTTAGTGTTTTTGTATTCGCTAATTGTGCAAATTAGCAATGTATTACTTTTTGCTAAAAATACAAAAGTCTATCCATCCCAAATTCATTAACCATCCATTTTCTATTTTTCTTAAATTTATCTATCTTAATCTACCATAAGGAGACATGTCCATTAACAAAGTTTTTTCATGATTCATACTAAAGAGGTTTTGTTTAAGCGTACTTTTAAGTTAACGAGTTCACGTGGTTTCAGCTTATGTTTGATAGGTTACTTTTCTAGCTTCTTTTAAGACATATAGACTTATATCAACCAATAAAATTTAAAATAAGCGTGTAAAAGTGAGCTTATTAAATGTAAACCAAAATCATTTAAACTCAATAGCTCAAAAATAAGCTTAAGTGAACACCCCGTACATGCAAGATATTTCAACAACTCATTACATCGGCTAAAAAAATGTATTGTAAATCTATGGTTTTCATAAAAAAAGAAGACAATTCTTTTATTTGGTTGAAGCCTTGAAGTGAGATTTTGAAAATTGTAAGACCTGGCTTTATGAAGGCATCCACCACCCGTGGTGAAATTCCACAACACGCCATCAGTCACTGCGACCTCTCATCCACTGCACACAAAGTTGCCTTTTAGGGTTGGTTCGGTAGTGCAGACCACCTAACGTGGTGCACTACCTTTTTTTTAATGAGTGTGTAGGGTATATCGTTGGGTATATATGTTACATAAAGTAAGATATAATTTTTATGTATTTGGTTGAATGATTACCACTACGGCCATTAGGTGATGGGTTAACTGATGTGCCGCTAAGGTGGAGATGGTGGAAATGTGACCATCAAACACAACCTAAGATTTAAATATATGTAAATAGGCGTCAAAATAAACCGAAAAATCTAGCTTATAAAATATAAGACGAAGTCTAATTAGCTTGTTAGCAACAGACAAACTTTAAAACAAACACCTTAGTTTTTGAATAGAAATTCGATAGGCGAGAGGCGTAAGCACCGCTAGGTGTGAAGCGATCTCGTATTGAACAAACGAACTATCACTTTTCATAAACAAAATGAAAGAAAGTCAACTTATTCATGCAATTGCGGTCAGTCTCGGTTTATTGTACTTTTGACCATTTCAAATTATAGAGTATTTTCTTAAAAAAGAAAAATACTTAAACATGTTTTTTAAAAACTTTTTGTGTCTAAAATTAACAATTCATTTAATCATTTTGAAAATAAATAAATAAAAATGTTGTGTGAAGACCATAATAGCGCAACTATAACCATTTGCTACTTAAAAATATCATTATTATCCATGAGTACTCATTTAGCTTTCTTGAAAACACAAAATGCTTCAACATGTTCTGTTTTAGAACTTAGACTAGACAGCAAGGCAAGGTAAATACTTCACCTAGTGCTAAACTCACTCACGAGTACCTTGGCCTTATGAGAAAGTCACGCGCTAACCACTCTTCCCGAGGAGACTTAGGGTGATCTCTTCACGTTATTTCATTTAAAAAAACCGGGCCCCACATTCCTTCCTACCGTGACCTACCTTGTCCACAAAAAAAGTGAGTTTAAGTGAGAAGAGAGAGAAAGCTAACGTGGCGCTGAGATGTAAGATGAATGTTACTTAAGCTTGCCATCCAGCCTTAATTGTGTCTAAAAATAAAAATTCATTTAATCTTTTTGGGAAGAACAAAATTAAAATTGGTGGAAAGCACACCAGGTTATTTAAATGGTATTACCTCCGTCCCAAAATATAAGTCTAGTTTGATTTTTTGAATCGAAATTTGACTTTAAATATTTTTGTTTGTATTATAAATACTTGATGCAAAATATATAAATAGATTGTGTTTTGAATGTATTTTCATTTGATATAATTTTCATCAAGTGTTATGTAATACAAACAAAAATATTTAAGGTCAAAGTTCGATTCAAAAAGTCAAATTGGACTTATATTTTGGGACGGAGAGAGTAATAGACAAGTGTAAATATCTTATTGCTACAAATCACCTCACAGAAATCTCACCCCCTTTCTCCTAATTCCAATCATCCAATCCAATCCCTTTCTATCCAACGCCTCCCACCACTCCAAATAAACACACCCCACTCCAAATTCACATAAAGTTGGATAGCTTGAAATTAGGTTATAATCAAGCTTTTCAACTAGCTTTTCAATAGCTTTTCGGAGAGCCAAGTTTCAAAACTTCAAACTTTTATATACACCCCACCTCAAATTCACATAAAGTTTCAAGTTTTTCAAGTTTAGTCCAAGATTATTTAAAGTATGTGTAAAATCAGTCAATCTATGGTTCTTTTTTCTCTCTCTCCCTCACTATCACTGATCACATCGCCCTATCCCACCACCGTGTCCTTTAGTCACCACCACCCACCATCGTATCCATCATCGTCACCATGTGCAACTTCACCCGTCTTCAGCTCGACCCACCGTTGCTCGGCCCCACTAATCACTGGCCCACTAATGATCACTGGCTATTTAGCAGAATCACAGACACTATACATCAAATTTAAATGATATACTGAATGGAAAATTCCAACTTTCTGTTTGTGAATGGTACTTGAACCACGAGCAGAGTTTGCAAAGACTAGCGGTGTTCTCGAAATATACACAACTTACTTTAAGCTCGAGTCACAATTTCCACTTTTGAAGAGGATTATATGGTCTTGGAAAGCAACAATTTTTTTTTTGCACTAGTATTGTTATGTTTACCATGGGGTTAACTCTTATTATTGTGGCTTGTTTAATTCATACATTTGTGTCATTTTTAATTATCGAGTTATGTGTATGAGTAAGGTATTAGCAAGTTTTATTGCAAAAATTACTTGTAATAAAATATAGGTTACAAGTGAAAGAAAAAGTGCATATAATAAAGCATAAGTTATGAACGTTTGATGCTTCGACCAATAAGAGTATATTTGAAAGTTGTAATAAAGCAAAAGAGGGTGAGTCAAGTGGAGGAGTTGAGCACTGAAGGGTGGAGTCGTGCAGTGATGGGGGAGTTGAGCAGGTGTATGTGTCAGGTAGGTGAGTATAATAAATGTGTGTGGCTAAGTGGGGTTGGTGAGTATAATCTAGGGGTGAGCATCGGGACGAATTCCGACCCATCCCGACTAATCCCGATACCGACAATGGGGAAAAACCCAAACCGACTCCCGACCCGATAATGGTCCTGACTCGTCCCGAATCCCGATAGTGGTCCAAATCGTCCCAAATCTTGATTTTGGCTGCATTTTCTCGATCCGTCCCGACTCCCGACCCATCCCGAATCCCGATTACCAGGAAAACGCAAACCGACTACCGACCCGATTACAGTCGGATCGGTATCGGGAAGGAGTCGGTGTCGGATCGGACGAGTCAGTGTCGATCGGGATTGCTCACCCCTAGTATAATCAATGTGTATGATAGATGGGTATAATAAAAAGGAAAATAAAATATTAAATTGAGGCTATTTATGACTTTTCATTACTATTGATAATAAGACAAAATATCAAATCGTTTGACTTTTATTATTTAAAAAATGACACGTGTCAACATTTGGGTGAAGTTCTGGAGTTGAGTAGTTGAGCATGACTATTTTGAGAAGAGAGTACAAAAGTGATCATGTTAGGAACCATGAAAAAGATTTTGTACCTTTTAGGTACTTTTCTTTTAATAAAAACTTTATTGATTGAAATTTAAATAAATTAGTGATTGAAAAAGATTTTGTACTTTTTAGGTACTTTTCTAAAATAAAGGCAAATAATAAGAACATATTTACACAAAGTATAACTTATGTTTGCACATAAGATAACATAATAAAGCTTCCGCCTCCAACCCAAAATTAAGATTCAATGGATATACAGCATTAGGATTTATAGACAAGCAATCCAAGTTATTTTCCCAACAAATTCACAATTGTAAATCACATCTGAAGTCATCCTATCTCTTCACCAATCCCACTTCACATCCTTATCGGGAACCCATTTCACAAGGATTTATAGACAAGCCTTATGGTCGCCTTGTTGACACTTACATTGCAAACAAACGCTCAAAAGGGGGTAAGCGGTTTGGATTTATTCGTTTTCTTGGAGTTAAAGATGTTGAAGCCTTTGTTAAATCTCTATCCAACATATGGATTGGTAACTTCCACTTATTTGTTACGGTGGCTAAATTCCAAAGAACCACCCATGTTGAACCCAAATCGAAGCAACACCCTGATAATATCAATGTGTCACTGGCTGATGATAACCTTAACCCTAAGATTAACACTTCGAAAGGCACTGCTCCTACTTTGGATAAACCTTCTTTTGCGTCTATTTTACATGGTAACTATAATACGAAGAAGAGTGATTCATCTTTGTCCGACAACACTCGTTCTATCTCTCTTTCTGATCATGATCTCATTAGTGTTGATGATTCTTCTAGGGTTATTTTGGTTAAACTTAAGGAAGTGGACACCATGAGTAACATGTACTCGATTTGTAAGAATGAAGGATTCACTGATTTGAAAATCCATCATGTTGGTAGATTGTGGGTTTGGATTCAGTTCCATCAGTGGCTTCTTGCATGTCATTTCAATCAAATGAATGCATGAAGAGAATTGCAATCTCGTTTAAGAATGTTTCGCCTTCTTTCAAGGTTGATGAACGCATGATTTGGGTTGGGATCAGTGGTCTTCCTCTTTGAGCATGGGGTTCGAATGCTTTTAAGAAAATTGCTTATATTTTTGGAAAGTTTATGTTCTTAGAGGTCGATAAATCGGCAGCTATGTCTATGGGTAGAGTTTGTATCTCTACCAAATCCCTAAAATTCGTTTCGGAAAGAGTTCATGCTGTCATTCATGGGGAGTCATTTGAGGTTCATGTTCATGAAATAGGAACTTGGAGTATTAATATTGATGACGACTCTCTTGTTTCACTTTCTTCAGACGATGACAATAATGAAGATAGGGATGCGGATTCAGTTGGAGATGACTCACTAGAAGGATGTGAAGAAATTATCAAAAGCTTGACAGAGCATGACGAGGAAGATGGGGATAACATTTTAGCTAATAAGGACTTAAAAGCTGACATGGATACTTGTCATGTAACTCAGGAAGCCATTAACGATCCCCTACCACAGAATTCAAAAGAGGAAGTTCCTTCTGATTTGAGTTTCCCACCAGGTTTTGAGCACTTAAAAAACACGAATAAATGTCGCCCTCACCTGATAATGCCTAACCAAGCTTCTACTTTTAAGAGCGATGATCTCAAACCTGATACAGAGATATCTGAAGTTGATAAATTAAGCATAATGCACATGTATCCACAGAATTATTTCTCACAGAAGTAAAAGCTAATATCTATATCCATTTACTGTAATCTATATCAGCTAAAGAAGAGTGACACTTGTGAAAAGAAAAGGAAGGTTCAACACTGTTAACATAGATAATTATCCTCAAGATATTCAGAACAATGATGACGATTATTAATAACAGCTATCCAAATAACTATATATGTTTGATGTAAATTAACATTGGTGAATTTCCCTCATTTTACTATCTGTGTCAGGCTGAGTCCATTAATGATAAAATCTGTGCATTAAAGTAAATGTTAAAGAATCAATCAAATATCTCGCTTTGAATTCGGTAAATGTTAAAGAATTCTGCATTTTCGAAGAACTGAAGTAACAAACATTGTTGCTGAAAATAATTGTGATAGAAAACACAAATGTAAAGTGAAAAGGGGGATTGTTCTAATTCGAGCTCAAACACATGTAAAATGACTAATATACCCTTGTATTCTTCCCACTCTCACACCACATCTCAAACCCACCAGCACCATCTCATGTACTATTGTTTTTCTTTAAAAGAAACTTGACCACCTCAATAGTGCATAAGAACATTCAAAAGGTTTCACCACCACCACCACCATCAAACATTGAAACATATGTAACTTTTCATCTACATTATGTAACTTTTCACATAGCACCTAACGAAACATATAACCGAATTCCAAATTAACATATTAACAGACTAGTATCCACCTCTAAGTAAAAGTCTTAATAATATTATAGATCAATAACCGCCACACCGCGTCTATGAATCTTAAGGCTTAACTAGTACTTATAACAGAACTTCCATCCTATACCTAACCATTTTTCTCAAAGACGGTTATAAAAAATCAAATAAAATTAATTATAAATTAAATTAAAAATAATAATCAGTTAAATAGTCAACGCTATATTCAAATTCAGTTACAGAACCTGCATATCCAGCTGATTATTCTGATTAGGAGATGAACTCGAGCTCTCAACTGGATCTAAACTTCCGGCCAACGGAGGAGAACCGGTGACCGGCGCCGGAGAAGATGATTGTGACGGAGGTGCGGTGCTGTGGCTGGTGGTTGCGACTGCCATTGGTGATGGTGACGTGGCGTTGTTGGTGAGTTGACCTTTAAAGATGGGAAAGTGGAGAGTACATGTAATAATAGTGTTTCTCAATTGTTTATACCGGATGATTTGCACTTTCCTTTATTATTATTTTTTTTCTTTTTTTAAAACATCATTTTATACAAGCTTACAAGCTTACTGTACAACACTATAAGTGATGAAAGAAAAAGAAAAAAAATTAGTGTGCAAATCAACCCCTTATTGTTATCTCTATATACTAAAGCACCATGTCGGTGCATATTAAAAAAAACATGTCGGTACATTTTTATATTCATGCTATCCTTTTTATATTAACACAGTCTTATAATAATGATTGTATATATATTATAACTTGTCTCTGAATATAGTAATAAAATACTTGGGCAAAGCAATAGTCCACTTTCATTTTTTGTCTGCCGGACTTTTTATATCAACTTTGCCGACTCCCTTTGTGGTTATTGTTAAACATGTGGCTTCACCGCTTGTGATTCACCAAAAAGACACAATCCTTAGACACCTTCTTCTTAAAATAGATCCGACGGTCCTTTTTTTACACACGTACCAAAAATGTGAGGTGGGTTTTTAGTATTTTTCGTGGTTTTTTGATTTTGTTGATGAGTTGATGAGATTGTCGATGTGTGTTAATGCTTCCCCCAATTAAGAAGCATTAAGGGTTTAGGTCCGCATCTTCTCGATTAAAAAGAAAAGAAACACTCCTTAGTACCCACATACACACAGTCGCCACACTTGATGGTTAAATGCCAAGCTTGCACTAAAATCCCATTTCGTAATTAGGTCGTATTATTATTTTTATAACTTTATGATGTAATTTCGATCAGTTTATTTTGAGCTTGGGGAGAGGTTTTACCCGGGTTTGAGTCTCGCAAGTGATAAAGAAAATCCGGATTTTCCTCTTAGTGCGAAGCCGTGAGATATAGGGGTTTCCCTTCACGGGTCTCTCCTAGGGGATTGGGTCCCGGGGCCTAGGGTCTGCCTATTTGGATGGTTTAACTCGGGGGTAGGATTTTAAGTGTGGTGTCGTTCCAAAAAAAAAATTATTTTGAAAAGCGTTGGTTTTGTTGATCTTTCATTTCTAACGGATCAAAAGTAAAAAAGTTGAAAAGTAAATTGTTACACAAATCCACTAAATGATTTTTTGCCACAAACTTATATTTTATTCACTTTCTGAAACAATTTCTAACAACCACCACCACCTCCTCGCCGCTTTAACACCAACGAAACAAGAACCCTTTATTAAATTCCTCAATTTAAACAAAAGCCCCAAATTTTATAAAAATTAAAAACCCTAGCCCTCTTATTTAACTTCAAAACTATTTGGTAGTCAAAGTTTGAAGAAATGAGAGATTTGGTGAGATGGGTTTTTGGTTGATAAGCTATTGGGTATAAAAAAAAGGTACAAAGCTTATACATTGATATGTATTTATATTTTTCCTTATTATCATGTGTAGATCATCGTGAGTTTGTAAGAGAGATAATTGTCATGGGAATATGGGATTTAGGGGGTGTTTGTTTAAACTTGTATAAAGAACTTACAGGCAGGGTAAGCTTATGTCAAAGTGCTTATTAGTTATTTGGGGAATAAGAGGTTTTTTCGATAATGAATAAACGCATAAGTTAAGCATACAAGATTGAAGTGAATATAATGTATGTAGCCTTGTTCATCCTTGAGATAAAAACCACATATCTAAAGGCGTTATATTTGTTAAGTTTGGTTTTAATAGTTGTAAGGATTAGTTTCTCTTGTTTACACTCTACTACATTTTAGGATTAGATGGTTTACACTCTACTACGTTTTAGATAAAATCGATTATATTTTCCCTTTCCAAATCTAAATCTAAATCCAAATTCAAATCCTAATCCAAACCCACTTACAAACAAAACGCACCCTTACTGATATAGATAAAGGCAATGGTCTATGAAGTGCTTATATCATTGAACTCTCTGCAAAAAGACATTTTCTTTTTTTGTCATTTGATTGCAATTGTTTTTCAACTAGCTTTTCATTTTCTTTTTGGATAGCTTAAAGTTGCAAACTTTCATCCATACCCCACCTCAAATTCACATAAAGTTTCAACCTTTTCAAGTTTAGTCAAAGATTATGTAAAGTATGTGTAAAATCAGTCAATCAATCTATGGTTCTTTAACTATGTGTGTTCTTGACAGGATAATAAATGGGGGTGGGTATTATAATTAAGGGTGGAAGAGATAACTTTAAAAGACACAAATACCCTTACAATTTAAACACATAGCGGTCAAACTAACGGGCTATCCAAATAGGGTCTAAATGAGTGCAAGGTTTCAAAAATAGGTATCTCTGGTGTAATTAAAACGACTTATGGACTAAACATGAAATCTGAGCAAACCACATGGACCAAACATGTAATTTTTTCTAAAATAAAATAAAAAGTAATAAAAAAGGCTTTAGAATTTATACTCAAAGAGCACCAATTACCGTACCATGAAAAATTCAAGTTTGTGATTAACCAGAACGAAGTAAGTAAATGAATTTACAGTAAGATGGCAGGATTGTTATTTTGACTATGTTGACCAAAACCCTAGCCTAAAAATTTTAAGAGTCATTGTCAGTTTGACTATGTTGATCGTTAATTAACAGGGTACTTTTTACACAATCCACAAAATAATTGAAACACTCTAATTAATTATGTTGGGATATTTATACCTTCACAAAGATGAAAATATAAATAAAATACACCGTACCCTTCAACCTCTTTCCTCATTATCACTTTCTGAAACAATTTCTAACAACCACCGGCAGCCACCACCTATCCACCACCACCACCCTGATGCGCTAACACCAACGAAATAGTAACCCTTTATTAAATTCCTTTAATTTAAACAAAATCCCCAAATTTAACTTCAAAATTGTTTGGTAGTAAAAGTTCGAAGAAATGAGAGATTTGGTAAGATGGGTTTTTTGTTGCTGACTTTGTGGCTTCTAATCACCGATTATTTTGTAGTCTGAGCTTTACAACACTGGGTAGGCTTATTTTATGAGGTTAATAAGCTATTATTAAGTATAAAAAGGTGTTTGGGTAAGCTCATGTCAAAGTTCTTTATACATTGGGATGTATTTGAATTTTCACAAGAAAGCGAATTTGCATCGGATTAAGGCGTCCGATAAGCACTATGAACATTACACAACTCCAAATGCCTAGCGCAACGCGAAAGCCTAATCCCTAGTTGAGTACATAAGAAAATACATTTAAATCCAAATTTCACATAAAAATCAAGTTATATAATTAATTTGTTTACGACTTGCATACTTAAACGGGTTCACGGGTTGTTAGTTTAATACTCGCTCAACCAAAACACAACTCATTTATTAAATGGGTTAAACGAGTTAACTGCTTTTGAACTAGACTTGTTTATCCTCAACTCAAACTGTTTAATTTAGGGTCGATTCGTATCGTTTATCGTGTCGTGTCGATAATTGCCGCCTCTACTTTAAATCACATAAGAAACAAACTTTAAATCGCATAACAAAACACTATTACTTTTTTATCCTTCATCTTATTTAAATTTAAACTTTTACCCTTTAACTTTCATTTTAAAAAAAAAACTTCCTTCACAAATCACATAAAAAACATTTTCACTATCTCTATTTAGAGGTGTTTTTGTTTACATCTCACCTCCTTATAACTCGCTTCGACATGATTGGATATTATTGTTGTACGTTGTAATGTTCATTATCCTTTATCTTATCACAATTTTACACTTTTAACCCTTCAACTTATATAAAACTAATAAAAACACCTTAAATTAAATATGATCTATAATTAAAACATCGACTATACCAATCAATTCATAGGGTTTTAATTCTGAACTACATTTTTTTATCAATGTGATTTATTGAGTATTTTAGTTTTTGTATAATTTTTCAAAAAGTTTCGAATTTAGTCAAAAAGTGAAACTTTCTTTCCTAGTTTAAGAGTCGTTGTTAGTTTGACTATGTTGACCGTTAATTAACAAGGTACTTTTTGCACACTTCAATAAATAACCAAAACACTCTAATTAACAGGGTAAATCACAAAAAAATTAAATACACCAAACCCTTCAACCTCTTTCCTCATTATCACTTTCTGAAACAATTTCTAACAATCACCATCATCTCCGTAGAGCCGCCACCACCCTTTGCTCTAACACCAACGAAACAAGAACCCTTTATTAAATTCCTCAATTTAAACAAAATCTCCAAATTTTATAAAATTAAAAGCCATAACCTCTTATTTAACTTCAAAGCGCTTGGTAGTCAAAGTTTGAAGAAATGAGAGATTTGGTGAAATGGGTTTTGGTTCTTCGACCTTGTGGCTTCTAATCACCGATTATTTTGTAGCCCGAGATTTACAATCTTGGGTAGGCTTAATTGAATTCTATCCAAAACCCCTAATTCATGACCTAACTTGCAATTTCAAATTAAAACTCAAATTAAACCTTAATTAAGCTAATTGATTGAAGATGCTTACTTGCTTTGGAGTCATGATGATCTCTTAACACTCCTAGAACCTTGAATTAACTCTAAGTGGTCGAATTTTGGAACCTAATTGGAGGATTTGTGTGTGTGTATTTTCTAGAAAAGTGAATTTTGGTACATATACCTCCTCAAACCGATCACCTTAAGCACAACCAATTCGGTTTGCATTTTGCGAAAAACTTAACTTCTTACTTCACTTGGTCATTTTACCTACCAAGTAAAAATTATTTTACTCAAAATTCATAAAATATCCACACAACATTTAGCCAACCAATTGTAAATTCCAAAACTAACAATCTCTAACTACCAACTCAAACTTAATCATAAACTCATCATCATTAAAACTTAATACCAAAATGTCTTAGGATAAACCGCAAACCATTCCTCTTCATCCTTCAAAGTACTCATGTTTCAAAATGTCTTCACTTTGAAACTTTCCCGATAGTTCACGGGTAGTTACATGCTTCTTGAACTTCCTTGCAAAGCTTCTTCCATTCGGGCACACAATATCAAACTTCTCGTGCCATTCTCCGTCTTTTTCTTCCTTCTTGTAAACACTTGCACCAGCGGGCCCCCATTCCAAATTCTTTAATTGCACGCAAAGCTCGAGAAAATCTGTGAGTTTTTAAACACAAGAACATTTTAAAAGGATTATAAAATGCTTCGATTGCTTAAGCCCTTTCCATTTCATATTCCAAGTCAAAATAGGGTGGAGGAATTGGACCAAACATTGCCCTACCTTGGTCATCACGACCAATCTCAAAACACGTCAATACATCTTTTTCTTCATCCATAAACTCCAACACTTTTCCTCTCGGTTTATGATAATACGTTTGCTTAGCTATTCCATCATCTATGGTCATGGTGCCTCGGTTTTGAATATTTTTCTATAGAATTATGAATACGTTTTCTTACATTTTATACATTTTCGTCTATTTTACACGTCCGTTTTCTTTCATTTTCGCCCGATTTTCTTTCGCTTTTATCCGTTTTCATTTGTTTTATATGTTTTCATCCATTTTTATACGTTTCCATACGTTTTCATCCGTTTTATACGTTTTCATCCGTTTTTATACGTTTCCGTCTGTTTTTATACGTTTTCGTCCGCTTTTATTCGTTTTCGCTCGCTTTTGTACATTTTTCTTACGTTTTCATTCGTTTTTATACGTTTTTGTCCATTTTAATACGTTTTCGTTCGTTTTTGTACGTTTTTCTTACGTTTTCATATGTTTTTATCCATTTTATACGTTTTTATATGTTTTTTATCTGTTTTTAATACGTTTTGGTACGTTTTCATCCGTTTTAATACGTTTTCGTCCGTATAAAATGATGAAAATGTATAAAAAAAACGATAAAAGCAGTAATAATGAATGAAAACGTATAGAATGGATAAAAACGTATGAAAACTAACGAATATAAAAATGGACAAAAACAAATAAAAACGAACGAAAACGTATAAACCGGATTAAAACGTATGAAATACGTATAAAACGGACGAAAACGTAAAAACTAATGAGAACGTATAAAAACGGATGAAAACGTAAAAAATGTAAAAACGTAACAAACGTATAAAACGGATAAATACAAATGAAAACATAAGAAAAATGTATATAAACGGACGAAATGTATAAATACGTATAACAACGTAAGAAAAACTTATAAAAGCGGACGGAAATGTATAAACGAGGAAAACATAAAAACGTGAAGAACCTATGAGTATTTTTGAATATTTTGGAATATCTTTGAATTAAAAAATAATACTAATATTAAGTTAACAATTAAATAAATAACTAAAAAATAAAATCGGGACTAAATTTGTATAACTTGGCACAACACAGGGACAATTTATGTAAGAAAACTAAAA
Source organism: Chrysanthemum lavandulifolium (assembly GCA_022545495.1). NCBI lineage: Eukaryota > Viridiplantae > Streptophyta > Magnoliopsida > Asterales > Asteraceae > Chrysanthemum > Chrysanthemum lavandulifolium. The sequence continues at coordinate 10,220,919 of CM040241.1, forward strand.
GAAAGTAGAAAAAGAAGAAGAAGAGGGTATTTTAGTCATGCAAAAAAAATCAAAATGGAGACCATTGTTATACTTTCAAAACCTTTGAGACCAAACCTGCAATTTAAACAAACCTTAGGGACCAAAATGCAATTTACTCTACTAACAAAATACAGTTTTTTTGAAACACTTTCTAACAACCACCGGCCACCACCACCTGCAGCCTCTAATTTAACTTCCAAACTGTTTGGTAGTCAAAGTTTGAAGAAATGAGAGATTTGGTGACATGGGTTTTGTTTAATCTTAAGTTTAATTTTGATATTGGGTATAAAATAAGGTACAAAGCTTATACATTGTGATGTATTTGTATTATACATTGTGTAGAGCATTTGTGGGTTTGTGAGAGAGATAAATGTCATGGGAATATGGGATTTAGGGGTGTTTGGTTGCTTATATAAAGTACTTATATAGGCTGGGCAAGCTTATGTTAAAGTGCTTATTAGTTATTTGGGGGAACAGGGGTTTTTCGATAATGAATAAATGCATAAGTTAGACATAAGGATATCCTGATACGTTACATCATCTTGTATCCTTTGGGCATGATTGAAGCCAATATAATGTATGTAGCCATGTTATCGAATCATAATTATTTAGAGAAATTTGATTTTGTGTGAGAGATAGCTGCCATGGGAATCATTGGAATTTAGGGGGTGTTTCGGTGAGCTTAGTTAAAGAGCTTAATAGTTTATTGTGTTTTAATAAAGCAAAAAAGCTTATTGAATTTTTTCCTATTTTAAAGCGCTTATGTGTTTTTGAGGGGATGACTAAGCTAATAAGCTGATTCCATTAGTTTGGGGTATTTCGAAAATGCATAAGTTTTATTTACTCTTACCTTACCTAAACGTCCCCCTAGTATATTGTGAGCATGATTGAAGGCAAATATTGTATGTTGTTTTGCTTGTAGTGAGTTATCGGCCTAGGTGGGGAGTACTCATAGTCTTAGATAGGAATTTTTATATATAAGTTTTGAAGCTATGTGTAAGAGTATGACATGTTTAAAGGACTATATAAATGTTCATGGACACTAGAAGTATATGTTTAGAAACTTTAACACACTTGTTAAAATACATCAAGCCGAGTTTTTTACGAGTTAGCACCGAGCTGACCAACTTGTGACCAAATTGAATCTTTTGGCCGATTCTGCTCAACTCGCCCTGGTCACTGGCCTTGTAGCTAGTAATGGTTGATCACTTTGTGATCCGAGTTTTACTATTTTAAGAGGTTAATAAGATATTGGGTATAAAAAGTTAAAAGCTTATTGAAGGTGTTTGGGTAAAGCTTATGTCAAAGTCGTTATACATTGGAATGTATTTCTTTTTCCCTAATTATCATGTGTAAAGCAGCGTGCGTTTGTGCGAGGATACCTGTCATGAGAATATGGGATTTAGGGGTGTTTGGGTAAGCTTGTATAAAGAACTTACAAGCTTATGCCAAAGTGCTTATTAGTTATTTGGGGAATAAGGGTTTTCGATAATGAATAACTAGATAAGTTAAGCATATGGTTATCCATATACTGATACGTCTTAGTATCTTTTAGGCATGATTGAAGCTAATATAATGTACGTTGCCTTGTTCGCATCAAGATAAGAACCATATCTAAAGAATTTATCTTCTGAAGTTTGGTTATAAAAGTTGCAAGGTTCATTAGTTTTTCTGGTGTACACTCTACTTATATCCTATCTTAAGTTTGATCTAATTGTGAGATGTTTTTTAATGTTGCAGAAAGTATCACTGAAGAAGAACGATCTGCTGGATATGCTTCTACCTCACATTCAGAGGTAACTTGGATGTTTGAGATAATGTTTTTAATCTTGTTAACATGTTGAAATTTTTGTATCTGCAACTGGCAATCAAAGTTGTATTTTGCGTATGAATGTTATATCAGGTTTGCGCCCATACCTATTACTGAGTTTGTACTCAGATGTTGCAGCATATGAGCCTTAATGCTAAGAAATCAGTAGCAGTTATTCAAACTTATAAGATATGGGATATTGACATGAATGGGATTATGTGAAGAGTGAGGGGTGGTTTCTTTAGGATGGGGGCTACTTTTTCCTAACTAACTGTCCTGTTAACCACACCTCCCTTGTTGACCAGAAAAGTTGTTATATGCCTAGCTGGTGTTTGGAATAAAGGTTTAAACAGATGGCTATGTATCTTGGTTTTGAAAACCTTTGCTTCACAAGCTTTTCTGTCTGCTGATATAGTGTGTTTGGGATAGGCAACTGTATTGTCTTCTGATGTCTTTGGCTAGTAAAAATCATATGGATAGTTTCCTGTTTGGTAGTAAATTAAATGATCACTCATTTGGATGGTTATGGATAAAAGGCTTGCAGGCTGTAAAATGTCATTGTCTGCTAGAATAATCTGCCTTGATCGATTAACTGGTTAGATTTGGAAATATCTGGTTATTGAATAGCAGTTATCTTTAAAGGAGTGTTTGGGTTTGAAGATTTGTGAGATGGCTATGTACCTTGGTACTGAAATTCTTTGACTCATAAACTCTCTTTTCTCACACTACTACAAAATCTGAAATAAAGCCCCCCTAATAGAGCCCTGTTAATAGGAAAAAAAGGCTCAATAAAGGTGTCCGTAAAAAACAAAGGCATAAAGCCCGGTTATGAAATGAAAAAACCGGGGTCTAACCCGCTTATTTGTTTTAACTATTCCTTTTAGCGGATTTCCGGCTTTTTTTTTTCACTTTGCTTTCTTATTTCTTTTCACCTAGACCACATAAACATAAACCCTTAAATCACTTTTTACATGTTTCCAATTGACGGCTTGGGTTTGAAAATCTTCAACAACCAGGTATGCAATGTTTCTCGACATCCATTTAATCATAAAATTCCAACTGTTGATGTTCAATTACGGGTTATTGGTCCTTTTGTTAACAGATCTAACGCCGCCATTAGTGTTGGTTTAAAGCTCGATTCCACATAGAATCCTTGCCAGCCTTGTTCATATGACCTCAAACTAGCAGTTTATTGGTAAAGCTTTTGTATTTGGGTTGCATTTCTTTTGTTTGCATTTCTTTTATGATTAGATTTGTTAGCTGTATGAAATAAATGTTTCAAATTATGTTGTATATGTGCATTTCTTTTATGATTAGACTATAGTAGAAGATCTACTAGGCATTTCATCTTTGAACACTTGCTTGCCATTTTCATTGAAATCACTGTGAGACGTTTCTTATAAATAAAGACATGGATGTAGAAACTTGTTATTTTTCATTTGGGCATGAGTTTTAGATACATGAAATGTGTTGGTGGAATTACATATTCATAGAAGAATGGCTGCACATAAGCTAAAATACCCTGATGAACAAATGATAAGCCTTTGGCATTGGTGATATAACTGAGCCCATTCCAGAAGTTATTACTTCAGCCATGGCTAAGGTAGGATTATTTCTTATCTTGTATTTCTTTCTTGTGTAAATGATAAGCCTTGGCATTGGTGATAGCAAGCCCATTCCGTAAGTTATTAAGCTCCATTATGTTTAAAACATTATTGATATGTTTGACTTTTGTTGCAAGATCCCCAATTTTGCTACTGTAAATGGTTGTTTTTGACAGACTCGTTAACATTGTGAACCATATATATGACACTTCAGTCCTAACCCGTTGGTATTCCCATTTCTTTGTATTGCAGAAAAGCATTGGCTAATGCTTTATCAGTCACACCGTAGATGTGGACCCTTGGAAATGCAGGCTTGGGAGCCTTACAGGTAACACATGATCTAAACTAGAGGTGTTCCATAACGGGCAGCTAGTCAGGTTGGGAAACAAGTCAAACTGGTAATTTTAGTCTGGACTGGATCAGGTTGACCTGCAAACGTGGTATGTCCTTTCCTTAAACTTGTTTAAAAATAACGATTAATGAATGTTTTCAGCATGTTGAACCCATTAAATATAACATAACGTAAATTGATCCATTTATAAGTAAAATGCTTGAAATTGCGACCTCTGTATTCGAGAGTTTGTTTCTTAACAACGTAAATATTTTCTTCCCTTTGAAAGAGCAACAAATTACTGGAATGGGCTCAGTGATATCACCAATGCCAAGGCTTAACATTTACTGCCATTCATATGTTTGAAGCTCGAAAGAATGATAAAGTGTGTTTGTTTTAGTTTGTGCAGGTGGTCAATGTGGTGTATTGCTAGTTATTAGTGTTATTTGGAGCTTGTACTTGGATGGGTAAAGTCAAGATTTATTATGTATTCGTCATATGGCCTGATTCTCAATTCTAAAGGCAGATTGGAGACGACATCAACTTCATCAAACCCCATCTGTTTTTCTCGAGTTATTCAAAGGCAGTGACGATAACGATACTTACAGTGACGTCTATGGTGTATGTTTTAGTTTCATTTCTGCTCTAGCAGTTAATAAGGTTGGCGTGTATCTTTTTAGATGTGTTGTTTGCAAGAGTAGTCATACAGTAGGCAAGCTCAATGTATCAACTCATTTGTAATGTCAATGGATCTTCCTTTTTTGAATCAATACTATGTACATTTCGGAAAGAAGAGCAACCAATTTATTCATGGCTGAAGTTATATCATAAACAGTTTTATTTTATTTATTTATTTAAATTCACATAGAGCAATGTTTAAGTAGAAAACCAGGCTCTTTAACCACTAATAGAGCCCGTTTTGAAAACCGGGCTCTATATGCATTTCGAATCAATACACTTGTACCCCTACACATTTGTGATGTCAATGGGTCTTTCCTTATTTGAGTCGATACACTGTTCATTTGAATCAATACACTTGTACCCCTACACTATATTCAGTTTCCAGAATGACCCCTTAAGTTCACTTATTGTCAATTAATCCATACAGACTACATTTCAAAACAGGTTACGTGTTATCCAAGAAGCATTTCTCAAGCCTACTTTTGCAAAACTAGCGGTTGTTGTAGTACCAATTATTAACAGTTACTGGCGGTGGTTGTTTGTTTTTTCAAAGCGTTTGGTAACATAATATAACAAGCTACTGTTTACAGTATACAGCTTAAAGTGATGTTAAAGCTAAAGTCTCCGTTTATTATCGTTTCATATGGAGAGACAACATCCAAAAGCTAAACGCTTGTATTTCTAGAAAATGGTTAGAACAACAATGATGACCATAAAGCTGCACATTTGCTAAACTGTTTGGGCTTGCTTAGACTAAGCGCAGTTTTGAGTTTGGGATTGCTTATCCAAACGCTTATCCGATGAAAATAGAGTTGTACTAACTGTATAAGGTATATGAAAAGTATCAAAATATTCGAGCTGATTTATGTATCAGAAATACACTTTGGTCATTATTGACCCATTTTAATACAGTATACTTGCAGTACTAATAATGATTTTGTACTACCGAATACATGGTACAAGTGTATCACAAAAGGTTTCTATAAAATTGAACCATAGGCTGCTCGAAACCAGAAGAGGGGAAGCCTTGAGCTTTGTCATTCAGATATTAAAAAAAAAAGTCAAATTTATGAAATTGAAAGTCAAAGAACACGAATAACATTAGGCTGTTCATTAAGGAATCGAACACCAAGTAAAACTTAAGTAGAATTCAGTACCACAAATTGGATTCATGGAAATTAAACCACAATTACAAACATGCTTGATACATATGGTATGTCACCAGGAATGTAAACGCACTCTTATGTCTCGTACACTTATGAAACAAGAAAGTTAAACCATAATTACGAAAATCTTCAACAACTTAACATTTATTTAACTACGACATGCACCGCTCCTTGTTGTAGTTACTCTCAACTTAACCATACAAGCTTGATGATAGACCTGAAAGAGTTCAAAAATAAAACCATTTTAATGAAGATTTATTAACAAACTCATGTAAAATCAGATTCTACAAAATGGGACAACATAGTACCTTATATATTTTGAAGCACATTGAGAATGTGCAGCAACTCGTTGACAACAATTTCAATTTTCATCCGTTGCGGTGGGGAATCCACAGAGCACGATACTCCAATCTTGATAATTGCAACCAAACATTCTTCCACTTTCTTTGCATTCGCTTCCGTACTTTGCAACACAATTGCATCATCATCAATAACATCGATTACATGATCCGGTAATGCCATGTAAGCAAATTTATGAAGGCTAAGATCATCAATAAACATGTCATCTGTCGGCTTTTTCCGGTCATCACCTCTAGTAATAATATTCCAAAACTATAGACATCCCCACAACTTGTCATCTCGCTCCCGATACCATACTCTACAAATTAAAACAATTAATTAATTTACAAACTTTAACCTGTAAGTAAATATAAGCATCATGGAATAAAATATTACCTGGAGGTGCATAACCAATTGTTCCTTTAACCCCGGTTGAGCTGTTTTGGTTTAAGTCTGTACCAAGTAGTCGAGCTAAACCAAAGTCTCCAACATGAGCCACCATATCATCATCAAGTAGAATGTTACTTGGCTTCAAGTCACCGTGAACAATCGTTGTTTGGCAGCGATTGTGAAGATAATCAAGTGCTGTGGCAACATCTCTGAGAATATTTATTCTTTGAAGAAGGTTCAGTTTCGATGTATTTTCACTTGAATGAAGCCAATTGTGTACACTTCCATTCGGCATAAACTCATAAACCAGAGCTTTAAAATCATTTCCTTGAAATCAGCACTTGAACATGAAGTTATTATCTTCAACAGATTACGGTGTCGAATATTCCGCCATGCTTCACATTCTGCTAGAAAACTTTTGTGAGCTCCTTTATTTTGAAGATGCAGAACTTTGACTGCAACAAATTTGCCATCATTAGAATCGAGGATTCCTTTATAAACTGAGCTGAACCCACCCTCTCCAATCAAATTTGCTGCAGAGAAGCCATCAGTAGCCTTGAGAAGTTGATGGTATGAAACTTTCATGAACCGTTCACCCCTGATGATTGAGATGGTTGACTGTTGCGTTTCTTCTTACACAAAAGATACACACAACATAATATGACGAGCAACGTGACTGCAATCACGATGACTAATATGAAGAAAGGAAACCTTTTTTCTTACTACCCGTCTCCTTGCATTTGGGTAACTCAAGTGTAACCAAACCACCACAAAGCTTATCGTTCCCCAAAACTGAAAATGCACTTGCATTGGCAAACACTCCTACAACCGGTACTTCACCCTCAAAATCATTAAAGGATAGGTTCAAATACTCTAAGGATTTCCATTTTCTAAAAATTGTGGAATTCTACCTGATAAATTATTTTCAGAAATGTCGAGTACCCCAATCCTCCCAATGAACTGAATGAAGATGGTATTACGCCTTGAAATCTGTTGCCACTAAGGTATAACTCTGTAAGGCTAATACACTCACCAAGGCTACTAGTAATGTTGCCTGATAAATTATTATAAGATAAATCGAGATAGCTCAACATCTTGAGGTCTTTAATCTCTGATGGAATGGAACCAGACAGGCTGTTTTTGAGAAGATCTAAAAATAATTTAGTGATGGAAGTTGAAAAAGCTGTTTGGCTATGTTTCCAGTGAGTCTATTGTATGAAAGGTCTAACCCATTAAGTTCTTTACAATTCCCAAGGCTTGATGGAATATGGCCTTCTAATTTGTTGGAATATAAATAAAGTTCTGTCAACAATGATAAGTTCCCAATGGCATCAGGGATAGGCCCAGAAAATTGATTGCTATCTAGACCAAGAACTTGTAGCTTTTGAAGTTTACCAATGGTAGTGGGGATTTTTCCTTTGAATCGATTATTTTGTAAAACTAAAGTGGCCAAACCAACTAGACTACCTATACTTGAAGGGAGGCTTCCAAATAACTGATTCTCTACTAAATTTAGAAAGCTGAGTTGATCAGAAAGATTACCTATTGATATCGGAAGCATTCCTATAAGGTTGCAATTAGCAAGTATCAAAACTACTAATCTGGTGCAGTTTTTCAAAGAATCAACAAACCTCATGTCAGCAGCTTCTCCGCGTTCAAGGAAGTTGTTACTACCTAAGTAAATTCTTTTAATATCTCTTAGTTTTGAAAAATCAATTGTCAACTTCCCACTAAAATTGTTGTGACTCATTTCAAGAAATCCTAATTTAGAACAATTAGAAATAGAAGGTGGAAGAACTCCAGTCAGTTCGTTATCCCTTAACTGAAGGAGCTCAAGGTTTGGGAGCTGATTACCAATTTCTGAAGAAAGATTACCAGTGAGATGATTTTCAGCTAAGGAAAAATTAACTAAGAGTGAGAGGTTGAAAATGGAATGTGGGATGCTTCCATATAAGTTGCATTCACCAGAGTAAAATACCGTCAAGCTTTTCCAATGACCCAAGGTATCTGGAATTCTCCCACCCAACGGGTTCCTGGTAGCAGAGAACATTTCCATTGATGTAATATTCCCCAAGAAAGGTGGGATTCCACCTGTTAGCTTATTTGCCTCAATTACAAGATGACTAAGTTTTGACAGTAAACTAATCTCCTTGGGTATGCTTCCAGCTAGCTTATTTCCACCGAGCGAAAGGACTTCGAGGTTAGAACAACCAGACAAGTTTGTTGGAATGACTCCACTGAATTTGTTTTTATAAAGATTAAGACGACGTAGCCTAAATAGATGACCAAGTTCATGAGGAATGGTTCCTTGAAAGCTGTTGTTCCAGAGAGAAAGCTCACGGAGGAAGCTGAGGTTTCCTACATGAGGAGACAACGAGCCTTCTAAGCCTTGCGAATCCAGCCATAAAACAGTCACTCGTTTGTGCCGCTTTCCACATGAAATACCACTCCAGTCACAGAAATGAAAGGAATGGTTCCACGAGGTTAGAACTCTGTATGGATCATGGGTGATCTTTGATTTAAATGATAACAACGCGTGATAATCAGTCTCATTACCGCCATACGAAGCAGAGACGGTGGCGGAAGTAAGACATGTTATCGTGAGACCGTAAAAAAGAAAAGAAATAAGAGAGGAAGATGATAAGTGAATTATTGCTTGTAATGACTTCATTTTTGAATTTTACTTAAAATTATGAGAACTTTAGCATTGGCTTTTTATAGACAAAAATTAGTTTTGCATGTTATTACGTAAATTGTGAAGAGAATGTCATCCACAAAAGACTATATTTTGATTGATATCACAGAAGACTTTGAAGAAGACTTGAGATAGCATTAATTAGGCAGCCCAAGTAGCACAACTAGCATCACCTGTTACCTGTACATTGTCTATTAACATTAATTATGCAGCCCAATAGCACAACTAGCATCACCTGTACATGGTCTATCATAACAACTATTTTCCATGTATAATTAATCACGCGGGAGAGAATAGAATCCACAAATATCTTATCAGCATGAAAATATCTTATTTGATTGACTAATATATTTTATTTTAGAGAATACTTTATGGAAGACTTTTAAGATTTTTGTAACATATCAATCATGCAACCAAAGTAGCATCACTTCTATTGGTCTATCATTCTAATGTTTGTTTACGTAATTGTAAGTGAACTAGATCGTATAACATCTAAAAATAACACTCAAAACACTAAACATTTTATGAAGAAGAATTAATATATTTAAAAGAAGAATATGAAAATTTTCATATTTTGTAAGAAATTATAAATGACAGTACGTTGCTTAGTGTGCTTAAGTTTATTATATATTTTTGAAAAGGTTAAGGAGAAAAAATATTTACTTATAGTGTGATGGCGACGGCATGACCGTGTTCGCCAGAAGATATGAACAATACTTATGTTCTTTGTGGGATAGAAATCTGGTGCTGGTCTTGGGTACTAGTAAGTATGGTTACTGTCTTGGTGGTATCTATGTTTGGAAGGTCAAATTCAGTGCTTGGGGATTTGGTTGGTTGATGACTGTTTGAAAAGTATTTGCATTGTGTCGAAAATGATGATATAATTAAGGAATGATATTTGTGCAGGGAATCTGCTGGTGGTCTTGGGAAATAGTAATTTTGGTTAGATTCCTCTTCTGTCTGCTGGTTTGAAAGTGTTTGGTGGTAAGAAGCTGTGTGGAATTTTGAGCGGAAATGTGAGGCTTAGATTGCCGAGTTTGATGGCTGCTGGGCCTTGGGGTTTTGGTTATTTCTTTGCTGGTAAAAATCTTGTTAAGATGGCTGGCTTTCATTTTGGTTACTTTGAAGAGTGTTTGGTAGATCATGGAATGAATGGTGTTTGGACCAGCTCAATATCAAGGTTTTGAGTGGCCTAATTTAGAAGTGGAATTTGAAGACCTTGTAAAGAGTTTTAGTCAAGATATAACAACAGCATCTAACAAAACTGAGTTGTACAACCCTTTTAAGCACAAGTTACAACTGCATAATGCACACTACATGTTACCTATTTCCCCATCCCACAACCCAAAAAACCAAACCAAACCAAACTCCCAAGTTCAGGAAATTTGTACCTAAATGGAACAAACACCATCTTCAGAACCCTGTAAAGACCATTGTCAATATCCATTGTATCGGCTTCCTTATTATCTGCTAATACATGAAGAAACTCGGGAGGAATATGAAAGGTTTTATGGATATTTAAATAATAGTATGTCCGGATTCGAACTCGAGACTTCGGGATTGCACACATTACATAATTAATATAAATAAAACGTTATTATTATTAATTATTAGTTACAAAATAAAATATAACGATAGTTAAATAATTAACGAGGTTTGGTTAACGGTCGTTAAATATTAACTAGAAGGACTAAGAATGAAATTAGAAGTCAGGAAAGTTCTAGAACCCCTTGTGGGTCTTTGGCCGATCGGTTATGGGTTTCCAAACCCTAACCCATACAAACTTGGTCACCAAGTTGAGTTACCTATAAATACAATTCATTGTATTCATTCACAACTTAATCTTGGATCACCAATAACCTAATTTCTCCTCTCCTCTCTCCCTCTTTGTGTGGCCGGTCGAAACACCCTCACCCCAAGGGTTTTCGATTTTTTTGCTTAACTCAAAGATACAAGTGTTGGTTTTATTTGTGATTCAAGGAACTAGCTTTTCCACATCAAATCGCTATTAATGCGTGTGTACAAGAGCGAAGGACAAGCACGCTTGAGCTTGTAATCTTGGTGGTCGATTCTTGTGTTTGGGTCGAATTGATAAACCCTAATTATTAGGGTTTTGGGTTTTGTTCTTGTTTAATCAACGTTTGATTCTTGAATTGCTAAAAGGCACGCACTTTCTTGTTTGGTTAATTATTTACATATATTATTCCTATTGTCTTCCACGCATGCTTTGATGATGTTATTTGATTTATATATAATTGTTATGAGTATTAAATTCCAACGGTGGCATCACGAGCCGTTAATATGATGTAATTAATCACGAAACACATAAAATTGGATCTTTTTGATTATATGCATGCTTTTTATGGTTTCTAGATGTATAGGGTCGATTACCCTCTATTTATTTAATTAGGTTTTAATTTTGTAAAACTTGTAGAAACCCTAGGATTGCATGCTTATTTTATGTGGTTAATTAATGAATAATTGTTATGTGCCATGTAATATGCGTATCTTGGGTGATAATTGTTATGCGGAATCCATGGTGGAACATGCATGTTTTGCCATGGAGTATTGTTTATTGTCTATTGATTAATTGTTAAGTGATACACACATGTTTTATTTATTTAATAATTATTGAATTGGGGAAGACCTCAATTATAACTAATAAAATTCGTTATGTGCTAATTGGTATACTATTAACTTCGGCTTACGCAATCGACTTGTCGATGTATGTGGCTCATCTACCTTGTGAGATGAAAGTCCTAGTTAATGTATGCATTAATTTACGCCTAGAATTGTTATTAGAGTTTATTGAAATAATTATGCATGTGGCTAATTGTTTTTACATATGTTAAAATTATTTAGTTATATGTTTATATTATTTGAGTGTGTTTAATTTTTATTAAAATGCTTTTTTGTTTATATATTGTTTGACATGTTAGTAAGCAAAAAGGGGTTTTTATAAATAGAAAATTAAATGGACTAAATAATGGCGAAATTGATTTGTTATCTAAGAATTATTCTTGAACTTTTAATCGATTGATGCGATTGTACTAAATGGTTAGAAAGGCTCACCCACTAGAACAAACTATAAAGGGTATTTAAGAAGTGAGCATAGTCTCACTTGAATGGATGTCTAAGGTTATGTCTTTGCGCTTACGGTCTCTCGCCCCTGTATGTTCGATTGGAGCTACCTAGTATAACCATTCAATGTACGAAGCATCTTAGTGCAAAGTTGTAAGTTTCTCAACGCCTCGATTAAAAATTTGTAGAATTCAATCTTAGCAATTAAAAATCTTTATGTAAATTTTTCAAAAAAATTTATGTTATAAAGTTGTATGCATGCTTCTTTATACATAAGTTTTGATTACACATCAAAAATTGTACCCTTTAAATTTAAGTTTATGCCTTCTAATGATATGAAACACTTGAAATTGTAATTTAGTTATGTGAGACCTTGATCTAGATTACAATAACGAGGTGAATTATTTTGTTGTGTGAGACCTCAGCTTTATGATTTGCAGTTTCTAAATTAGACAACTTAATTAAGTTAGTTAGTGAGACTTATAACTTAAGGCATAAGATGAGATAAAACATGCTTACGTTTTGCATTAATTGTTTTGGCAAAATTGTAAATCCCATAATTTTGGAATTGAAAACTTGTTTGTCAATTATCGTTTTCAACGATTACTATTCTATACTTTCACCACTAGCGGATCAAGCGATGTGGTGAAACTATGATAATGAGGATCCAATATTCAAGGAAAATACTATGGTTAATATGAATATTGACCAAAGGGTATTTTATTTTCTTGAATGTTTACTTATCGAAAGTACTAACTTTTGAACTTTTATTTACGTAGAAATGGCTTAAGTGAATCTCGCACTAGCCTCGTCGTTCAAATCTATGTTTGATCGAGAGAAATTGATTGGTAGAGCGAATTTCAATGATTGGTATCGCAACTCGAAATTGTCTTGAGGGTTGGCAAAAGACTCAATTATTTGACTACGCCTTGTTCTCCTCGAACTGCGGTGATGCTCTTCTTTGAAGCACGATCCGCATGGCAACTGAGTATGACAAGTATAATGAGGTTGCTCGCATTATGCTCGGGAGTATGAACTCAAGCTTGCAAAAGCAATTTGAGAATTACTTCCTAATCTCATCTTGGAAGAATTGCAAAGGTTGTTTGAAAAGCCATGTGATGAGAGTCAGTATGACTTGATTGATGCTCTTTATAGTTGCAAGCAAGGAGAAGGAAACCATAGCGCCAGCTGCACGGAAATGATGAGTTACATGGACGAGTTGGGCGTTTGAACTATGTCTACCCTAATGACATACAAATTGGCTCGATCAGCGGATCCCTTAACAAGGAATTTGATGGTTTCATGCGCAATTATAATATGCATTGCACGGGAAGGCGATCGATGAGGTACATGCAATGCTCATTGATTACGAAAAGGTTTGCCCAAGAAGGCCTCTACACTGCGGTTTTGACCATCCGGAAGGGTAGAATTTCTAAGCCTAATAAGCCGCTAGCGAACAAGAAAGGAAAGGTAAGGGTAAAGGCGATAAGGAAAACAAGTTATGACTTATCGGAAGAACCCAAGTACCCTCCCAAAAGCGTGAGAATCAAGAGGATCAGCTTGTCATCATTTGCACCGAGGTTGGACCTTTGGAAGAGGAATTGTCCATTGTACCTTGATGAGTTGCGCAATAAGAGGTATAAAAATCGGCTGTGGCGATGCTTGTGTACTCTTTTGATGATAGAATTATTTGCTTTTCCTCATAAAATAAATTCACGGGTATATGATCTTGGATGTGGTATTCACATATGTAATACACTACTGAGGGACTTAGAGGAGCAAGGAAGCTTGCCTATGGACTGCACGTGGGTAATGGAGCACATGCAATCGTTGAAGCTATAGGCACGTTTGATTTAGTTTTACCTTCGGGTTTAGTCTTGTCATTAAACGATTGTCATTACGCACCTTCCATTGTTAGGGGTGTCGTTTACATTTCCTTGTTAAAAGATATTGGTTTCGTTCATACATTTACCGATTATGGAATTTCGATTTCTTTAAATGATGTTTTTACTTTAATGTTATTCCGAAGAAATGGTGTGTTTGAAATTGATTTGCATGATAATGTAATTGATAAAAATAATTACATCTTTAGCATCAATAATAAAAGAATCAAAGGTGATTTGGATTCTTCATTTCTTTGGCATTGTAGACTTGCTCATATAGGCAAGAAACGCATGCAATAGTTTGCAACACGATGGGATTTTGCAAGACATCAATGATGAATCATTTGATAAATGCGAATCTTGCATATCCGGGAAGATGACCAAGAAACCTTTACAAATAGTTTAGAAAGGGCTTCGATCTTCTTGGTGTGATACATCTTGACGTATGTGGACCACTAAGACATGTGTCAAGAAATGGTGCTAGCTACTTAACCTTTCTTCGATGATTTCGATCGTTATGGTTATGTTTATTTACTTAAACATAAACATGAAGTCTTTGAAACATTTAAGGTTTTAAGAGTGAAGTAGAAGCGCAACTAGGAAAGAAGATTAAAGCTCTTCGATCGATAGAGGTGGTGAATATTTAAGCCAAGAGTTTAAAGATTATCTAGTCGAGTGTGGTATTATCCAAGAACTCACATCTCCATATACTCCACAACAAAATGGTGTATCCGAGAAGGAATCTTACATTGCTAGACATGGTGCGATCGATGTTTAATCTTACAACTCTTCCCTTATCCTTTTGGGATTATGCTTTAGAAACCGATGTTCGCATATTGAATATGGTTCCAACTAAGAAGGTTGATAAGACTCCTTATGAAGTGTGGTATGGGAAACCTCCCAACTTTTCTTACTTAAAGGTGCAGGGTTGTGAGGCGTTTGTTAAATGTGACTCTGGCGATAAGTCGCAACAAAGATCTATTAAGTGTGTCTTCGTAGGATACCCAAAGGAAACTATGGGTTACTACTTCTACTTTCCACCGAAAACAAAGTAATTGTTGCTAGGTATGGAGACTTTCTTGAAAAGGATCTCATATCTCATGAATTCAAATGGGAGAGTTTATGATCCGGAAGATGATCAAGAAGATACAACACCTTCTCGAAAACACTAGCCAACCTCAAGTAGAACCCGAAAGTCCAGGCGTTCCCACCGAGATTGAAGTGATTCCCATTCGTAGATCCGCAAGGGCTACGCGTGCACTGGCGCCTATGTCTCAACGTAGAAGGCGAGGAAAATTTGTTGGGGATCTTGGTGAACTCGCTAACTATAAAGTCGCCATGATGAGTCCCGAAAAGGAAAATGGCGAGTTGCAATGAATGGGGAAATGCAATCCATGAAAGATAACGAAGTCTCGGATAGAGGTTGACTTACCTCCAAATGCTAAGGTAGTTGGAAGTAAGCGGCTCTTTAAGATAAAGACCGACATGGATGGCAATGCACACCTATAAAGCTCGCCTTGTAGCTCAAGGTTATACTCATACCTATGGGGTAGACTACGAGGAGACATTTTCTCCTGTAGCGGACATTAGAGCTATTAGGATTCTTATAGCCATAGTGCGTACTATGACTATGAGATATGGCAATGGATGTCAAAACCTCCTTCTTAAACGGTCGCCTAGATGAGGACATCTATATGGCGCACTCAAGGGTTTGTGAATCCAAAGTTTCGAGCGTGTATGCAAACTTCAAAGATCCATTTATGGATTGAAGCAAGCATCAAGGCAATGGAACAAGAAGTTTGATGAAGAAATCAAGAAATTTGGTTTCACTCAAAATCTTGATGAGCCATGTGTATCACAAAGCTAGTGGGAGTAATGTTATTTTCCTTGTCTTATATGTCGATGACATATTGATCATGGGAAAAGACATTCCAAGTATGCAAGATGTAAAGTCTTATCTTGAGAGTGCTTTTCTATGAAGGACTTAGGGAAGCAAGATTTATTCTGGGAATCAAGATCTACCGAGATAGATCAAGGCGGTTAATTGGACTAAGCCAAAGTGCTTACATTGATAAAATATGAAGAGATTTAGTATGCAAAATTCCAAGAAGGGATATTTGCCGATGCAAGTTGAACATGGCTTAAGTAATAAACTATGCGTCAACACTGCCGAGGTGGAATACATGAGGAAAGTTCCTTATGCTTGGTTTGTAGGATCTATCATGTATCTTTGTGAGATGTACAAGGCCCGATGTGGCGTTTGCACGTAACATTACTAGTCGGTATCAACAGTAACCTGTGTGTGAAACATCGGCAAGTCAGTTAAGAACATTCTTAAGTATCTAAGGGCTACTAAAGATATGTTTCTAGTGTATGGAGGAAATCCGGATGCGTAACTTGATGTTACTGAGTTTTTGCGATCGTCATTCCAAACCGATAAAGATGATCTGAAGTCTCGACGGGTTATGTCTTTGTCATTAATGGAGGAGCAGATTGATTGGAAGAGCAAGAAGCAAACAACGGTTGCGATGTCTATTACAAAAGTCGAGTACATAGTCGCTTGAAGTCTGCGATGGAAGTCGTTGGATTAGGAAATTCATTTCGGGACTCGGAGTAATGCCTCAATCGAATTACCTTTAAATGTGTATTGTGACAATTCTGCTGCAATAACATTTGCCAATGAGCCTGGAGTCATGAAGGCGCGGACATTTTCCTCGTCGATATCACTATGTTCGAGAACAAGTCGACATAGGTGAAATCAATCTACTCAAAGTTCATACGGATGAAAATCTAGTCGATCCCTTTACGAAGCCTTTGCCAAAAGATAAACTTACTAACCATGCCGATGGGATAGGACTTCGTTTAGCTAGTAGTTTCATGCGGATCTGTGATTAGTATTTGGATAAAGGATGTTATGAACAAATATTACTTTAATGAAATAAAATAGTTGTATATGTTTATTTTCATTTTCTTAATATTATATCCTATATTTGCATGTTTAATCCATGAGTAACTTATGTTATTCTAAATAGTCCGTTGTCAATCAATGATGTGGGAATGTCATTGAATTAAGACAAATCTGAGTTTTGGTAGAATATACTTTTAAAGTATATTGATGCGTGGGACATACCAGATTCACATGATATTCAATGAATTGAATATCGGACTCATCCCAACTTTACATGATGATACTTTATGGTTCTTTGTCATTAAGTATATCATGAAGTGTTTATCATCAGACTTGAGATACCAGATAACTGATATGAATGTAGTGCATTTGTGTAAGATAGTCTAACGTTATCCGTGAATCGGTAGTTATAAGGGCTATTTTGGAAGTGTTGCTAAATTCATGAGTTATGTTTGTAGTCAAGAGAATTTGTTCCTTTGAATTTGTTTCAAAGCATAATACTATATTTGGGCCCTCGTAGGGTTGACAAGATGTTTGTATGGCCATACCCAAGATCTATCCGAATACGTTCGATGATTTGGTAATCTTGTTCAATCATATACAACGAGAAATGAATATTAACTTATGAAATGACTTGATCCATATTCATAGTTAATGTAGTATTAGTAACAATAGGATAAGTAAAATGATGAATCATTAAATGGTTTTTTCCAGGAGACCATACTCGATTTGATCCGGGGCGTTGGCGTGAAAGCTAAACTAACCAATGTCATTACTATATTTAGTAATATCCAGTGGGAGCTGAAAGGTTTTATGGATATTTAAATAATAGTATGTACGGATTCGAACTCGAGACTTCGGGATTGCACACATTACATAATTAATATAAATAAAACGTTATTATTATTAATTATTAGTTACAAAATAAAATATAACGATAGTTAAATAATTAACGAGGTTTGGTTAACGGTCGTTAAATATTAACTAGAATGACTAAGAATGAAATTAGAAGTCGGGAAAGTTCTAGAACCCCTTGTGGGTCTTTGGCCGATCGGTTATGGGTTCCCAAACCCTAACCCATACAAACTTGGTCACCAAGTTGAGTTACCTATAAATACAATTCATTGTATTCATTCACAACTTAATCTTGGATCACCAATAACCTAATTTCTCCTCTCCTCTCTCCCTCTTTGTGTGGCCGGTCGAAACACCCTCACCCCAAGGGTTTTCGATTTTTGCTTAACTCAAAGATACAAGTGTTGGTTTTATTTGTGATTCAAGGAACTAGCTTTTCCACATCAAATCGCTATTAGTACGTGTGTACAAGAACGAAGGACAAGCACGCTTGAGCTTGTAATCTTGGTGGTCGATTCTTGTGTTTGGGTCGAATTGATAAACCTAATTATTAGGGTTTTGGGTTTTGTTCTTGTTTAATCAACGTTTGATTCTTGAATTGCTAAAAGGTACGCACTTTCTTGTTTGGTTAATTATTTACATATATTATTCCTATTGTCTTCCGCTGCATGCTTTGATGATGTTATTTGATTTATATATAATTGTTATGAGTATTAAATTCCAATGAATAGGCTGCGGGGTCGAGGTCGAGACAACCCTTTGGAGCGTTTGCGATTCTTGACCCGTGAGCGGTATGAAGGTATTTGATGCGATATTTTAAGAAAGACTTTTTCGGGATAAATTTTGTTTCTTTCTTTGTCGAGATGTCGGTGAAACCTTGTTTTAAATCCTCGCAAATTTGACTAGTGGCGTGACGGTAATGCCTGCTTCTTCTTGGACTCGTCAACTTCCACAAGTTCGTAAGTATGTTTAATCGTATCCGGTGTGTAATCGTGATTTATACGAGCACAAACACTTCCCTTTTAGGAAAACACGAATGTTACCGTTTCTATGCTTTGTAAAGCTAGCTTTGTGTGAGAAATAGTTAGGAGAGTAACGGTTTCGTGTTTTCCTGTTGAACTCACCGAATGCTTCCGGGAACCCGGAAAAGGAAGTGGTTTTTGTTAGGTTTTGAGTTAAGCCAACATACTTTCATCTTAAACGGATTCAAAGAAATTACTTTGTGAACTATAGCATAGTTCGAGACATCCCGTCACGATCATCATAAGCGTGACCCGAGTTGACCATCTTTGAAACACTTTTCGCTTTTTCTATATTGAAATCATGAAAATCGGATCCGGGACGTCAGCCTCGTTACTCTTTGGAAGCCGTTTGCCATGTTAGCACTTTTACGGCCTCTGAACTCCATTCGTCCAGTTTCTTCTTTATTTCCATAGTCGCCTTCTTTATAAGGTGATTCTTAATTGCATCAAACCCCTTAATGTCTTGCTTTGTTTTAACAGATTTGACTTTCTTAGATGCGGATTTAGCTTCTTTTTTAGCGATCTTATTTCTCAAAGCTTCCTCTATATTAGTGCCTAGTCCAACTTCTTCTCGATCCCTTTTTAGTGGACCTGCTGGGAGCTCGTACCATTACCCCGCCTCAATACCGTTATATTACATGTTTCGGGGTGAAATGTTATTTCAGCCTTGTGAAATTCCCAACCTCGAATAAGCATTGATATTTGGTGGTGGAATCTCGGTCGCGTGAAACGCTCCATAACAAGCGGGGCATAACATATTTTGGTTTAGATACTTTCTCAATAATTCATACTGCAATTTGCATCTCATGCATACGGTCCAAAACGTTTTAATCTTCATCTGCTTAGTAACCGGTAAAGGAATAGAAGTGGGACCCATCTTGGTCGTCCCATTAACTTTATCCTTTTCTTGAGAAGTTTTAACCTCTCATAAACAAGGCCAAAGGCGCCGCCTCGTGCGCTATCTGCTCATTTGACGATGCAGAGCAGTGGGACCCGCCCTGTTAGTCCCGTTAACTTTATTCTTTTTCGAGAACCTTTGACCTTTGACGCCTCGTGAGCTATCTGCTCATTGGAGGATGAAGGAGCAGTGGGAACTGTCTTGGTAGTCCCATTAATCTCATCCTTTTGACTCTTGGTTTTTTCTTCGTCGAGTAGTAGTTTTATCTTTCTTTTGAGAAGTTGTAACCTTTGTCTGCGCGATCCGCACCAAATTGTACTCTTCGTGACATTGTGAAAACCTTTCCGAGTTGGAGGTATATGACTGTGAAAACACGCTCGAGGAACCCCATCGCTCAAAAACCGAGCATGCCTTTTATGATCATACGATCTTTTATCTTTATATGATAATGATTCCATGCTTGAGAAACGAGTTGGAATGCCCTTCTCGCACCTATAGACTTGTTCTTATCGGGATGAAGTAATAAAGGTAGTTTTCACAATGTTTCTTCACAGATCATCATCCGCTAATGGGTTCACACCAAGTATCCCATAATAATCGATTCACCGCTTACTTTGTTTTCGGCAAAGAACATGCACATCCGTAATCGCTAATAGTTGAGAAATACCCTCAAGACCAGAAACAAATTTTGGGCCTTTAAAGCAAATTTCTAGGCACCCTTTACATTCAACAATTTCATTCGCCTTGTGGCTTCATCCTTATTGCATTCCATCCTTCACGAGTTCACGTAGTAAGCGTTAATCTTCTTCACCACTTCCTTAATAATGCTACTACATTAATAGTTTCAAGTAAACATGAAGATTAGGCAATATTCGCCCGAGCTAATGCTTAACCAAGCTACTGCTTTTGATCGCGATTCTCAAACCCGATATGAGATATCTGAAGTTGATAGATTAAGCATAAAGCACATGTATAAAGTATTCATAGAATGATTTCTGAAGTAAAACCATAGTAAACTATACCGAATCCAAACACCTATTTTCCTCATTGTCACGTAACTACAAGTTTTCTTGTATCCAAATACCTGCTCACCAACACAAACCAAAGAATCGGATTTAATTTCAAACAAATATTTCAATTCCCATGACCCATCTTTAGAAACATTCTCGGGACGAATTTCAAACAAATGGTTTTACTTAAGAATACTGATAGTCGTATCAAATACCTACATAACAATGATTCTTATATGATTTAAGTGCTTTAAATACCACATCTTTTATATACATAATTAATGTAGCAACTTTGACCCATTTAATTAGGAATGGGTCAATTTGGGGTTATGTTTATATATTAATCCAGACATACTTTTTCTTTGGGTAAAGTAAAACAAATGTTTACGTATTAATAGAGATAGACTTTGCGCCAATTCAGTAAGCTTCTAAAACTTTGTCGAATTTTGATACATTTGACCCAAAGAGAAGATAAGGCAAGCATATTAGGTTAACAATACATACCTACAAAAGTGCTAAAATTTTGATACATTTTAGTGGACTACCGAGCTTGTACCATTACCACCTCAATACCCGTTATCTTACTCGTTTGGGTGAAATGTTATTTCCGTTCCTTGTGAAATTCCGCAACTTCGAAGAAGCATTGATATTTGGTGGTGGAATCTCGATCGCGTGAAACGGTCCATAACAAGTGGGGCATACCATATTTCGGTTTAAATACTTTCTCAAGAATTCATACTGCAATTTGCATCTCATGCATACGATCCAAAACGCTTTAATCTTCATCGTTTAGTAATCGGTAAAGGAATAAGTGGGACCCGCCTTGGTCATCCCATTAACTTTATCCTTATCTTGAGAAGTTTTAATCTCATAAACAAGGCCCGTGAGTCGCCCGAGGCGCTATCTGCTCATTTGACGATGCAGAAGCGAAGTGGGACCCGTCTTGGAAGTCCCGTTAACTTTATTCTTTTTCGAGAAGCTTTGACCTTTGACGCCTCGTGAGCTATCTGCTCATTGGAGGATGAAGGAAGAAGTGGGAACCGCCTTGACATCCCATTAATCTCATCCTTTTGACTCATCGCTTTTTTCTTTGTTCGAGTAGTAGTTTTATCCTTTTTGAGAAGTTGTAACCTTTGCTGCAAGATCCGCACCACCGTCCGGCATTGCACTCTTCATGAGATTGTGAAACCGTCTTGAGTTGGAGGTATATGCACAAGTGAAAACACGTTATGAGGAACCCTTCTTCAAAACCGAGCATGCCTTTTATGATCATATGCCAATCTTTTGTCTTTATCGGCAATGATTCCATGCTTGAGAAACGAAATGGAATGCCCTTCGCACCTATAGACTTGTTCTTATCGGATGAAGTGATAAAGCTAGTTTCCTACAATGTTTCTTCACAAGATCATCATCTCGCTAACGGGTTCACACCAAGTATCCCATAATAATCGATTCACCGCTTACTTTGTTTTCGGCAGAACATGCACATCCGTAATCGCTAATAGTTGGGAAATACCCTCCGCACCAGAAACAAATTTTGGGCCTTTAAAGCAAATTTCTAGGCACCCTTTACATTCAACAATTTCTTTCGCCTTGTGGCTTCATCCTTATTGCATTCCATCCTTCACGAGTTCACGTAGTAAGCAGTTAATCTTCTTCACCACTTCCTTAATAATGCTACTACATTAATAGTTTCAAGTAAGCGTGAAGATTAGGCAATATTCGCCCGAGCTAATGCTTAACCAAGCTATCGCTTTTGATCGCGATTCTCAAACCGATACGGATATACAAAGTTGATAGATTAAGCATAACGCACATGTATAAAGTATTCATAGAATGATTTCTAGCGAAGTAAAACCTTAGTAAACTTTACCGTAATCCAAACACCTATTTTCCTCATTGTCACGTAACTAAAAGTTTCTCAGTATCCAAATACCCCTGCTCGGTCACAAACAACGAACCGAACTTCTACAACCCGCTTTCTAATAATCTATTGCTTTTCATTTTATTTATTTCCGCTTGACCTATTATATATATAAACTAACCATAAGTGACCCGTTTCATGTAAATTATCCCAAAATAATAAATTTTTCGAGGCAAGTTTGAAGATCCGGTTACTTACTTTCAACAAGAATGGCACACGCCTTATGAGTGTCATCTTACTCTTTTCAAACTCGGGCACATCACAAAGAGGACCATCTGTTAAGATGAACAACAAAAGCTGTTAGTACAAATGCAATATTGTCTAAATACATGCAAATTTTATGAAATTCAGAATAACTTGCCTTTATTACTTGTATTTATTGTAGATTTTCGAGATATAGCTCTGCAAAAAGTGGATGTCGTTTCATTACATCCAACTTACTCAAATCCTGTGTCATTAAACCTTGTGGCATTTTCACACTTTTGACGAATTTAAAACTTGTACCTCAAAAACTCTATCTCAAGTGACATGAAACCTGCATCAAGTGAAAATTTGAAAAGTGAAAACGGATGATAATTGAAAAACCTAAATGCGAATCTGACTGTACAACAAACAAATACTTAAACGCAACACAAATACTTACAACATAAAATCATCACGCTTAGCTTTTCCTTCCAAATGAACATGGACAAAGTTAGTATATACTAAAGGTATGCCATCAAGAAAGTTGTTCGATTCAGTTATTTTTACCTTTAACCTTTAGCCTCGTAAAATGGGTAAACATGAAACATTCATTTGAAACTGGAACAGTTGGATGATTAGAACAGTATAAAATTACATGCAGATAAAATCAAGGAAAATTGACGAAAGATGTTCACAACTTCCAAGGATGTTAAATCAATGACTTGTTTGATAGTCAATAAGATGCTATTGATTCGTTGGAAATAACATTAGTGCTGGATGTTAAATCGACGCTTAGAGGTTGACTGTTAAATTGCATTATCTGTCATTCAAAGGTCACTCATTCAACCTAAAAAAGTCCAAACCGAACTAACCCTATCCAAAACCACAAATAATTAACCAAGCCAGTAAACCATACGTGTCAAATTAAGCCCAAACATAAGTGAAGCCACTCAAGTTCACTCAAATGCGATTTTCATTAGATTCTGAGAAGTAACTTGCCAACATATCTTGACCCGTCCAACAACCCAAAAAACCAAACCAAACTCCCAAGTTCACTGGAGGATGAAGGAACAGAAGTGGGAACCATCTTGGTAGTCCCATTAGTCTCATCCTTTTGACTCTTCGTTTTTTCTTCGTCGAGTAGTAGTTTTATCCTTCTTTTGAGAAGTTGTAACCTTTGTCAAGCATTGCACTCTTCGTGAGATTGTGAAAACCGCTCGAGTTGGAGGTATATGCACTCGTGAAAACACGCTCGAGGAACCCTCTCGCTTCAAAAATTGAGAAACAAGTGAAATGCCAATCTTTTGTCTTCATTGGATAATGATTCCATGCTTGAGAAACGAAATAAATGCCCTTACGCACCAATGGACTTGTTCTTATCGGGATGAAGTGATAAAGCTAGTTTCCTATAATGTATCTTCACAAGATTATGCACAACCAGAATCTGCTACATTGGAAATACCCTCAAGACCAGAAACAAATTTCGCCCTTTACATCCTTTGAAGAGAACTTACTTCCAGCTATTTCTTTAGCCTTTGTGGGTTTATCTATATTGCATTCCATACTTCACTAGTTCACGAAGCAATCATACTTCACCACTTCCCGAATAATGCTACTATATTGATCGTTTTAAGTAAACGTGAAGATTAGGCAATATTCGCCCGATAATGCTTATCCAATTTCTACTTTTGACAACGATTCTCAAACCCGATATGAGATATACAAACCGACAGATTGAGCATAATGCACATTTATCCACGTAATTATTTCTCGTAAGTAAAACCTAGTAGCTATATCCGTTATCGTAATCTATATCACCTAAAGGAAACGACACTTGTGAAAAGAATAGGAAGGTTCGATCATCATAACATAGATACTTATTCTAACAATAAATAGCCTAATTATCCTCAAGATATTCAAAACAATGATGACGATTATTAGTATGATTATCCAAATAACTATGCTTGATGTAAATTAACATTGGTTAATTTCCTCATTTTACTATCTCGTGTCAGTCGCATCCATTAATGATACAATTTATACAAAATATGTGCATTAAAGTAAACGATGTTATAAGAGAATCAATCAAATATCTCGCTTTGAATTCGGTAAATGTTAAAGAGTTCGTACTTTCAAGAACTGAAGTAACAAACTTTGTTGCTGAAAATAATTGTGATAGAAAACATGCACAAATGTAAAGTGAAAAGGCGGATTGTTCTAATTGAGCACAAACGCATGCAAAATGACTAATATACCTCGCCTTCTTCCCACTCTCACACCACATCCCAAACCCACCCAAAGACCCCACCCTCTAAAATCAAACAACCAAGACCACCACACAACCACCACCACCAAATCCCTCAATACTATCGGTCATACTATGGTTTTCTCTAAAAGAAACTTGACCAACTCAAAAGGTTTCACCACCACCATCATCAAATTAATATAAGATACTTTCCTCAATATGTGGGTATGATTAAACATACTCTCCATGACTCTCAACCATACCCGCTTGATATTTTTCTTAAACCCAGTCCGTAAATAACAATGAATTATTTCAATTTAACAGTGAACTACTAAACATGGCTAGTCGTAAAGAGGTATGCATACTTCCAATATGTTCACATGATCGACTTATCATTAACCCGCTTCGACTCAACCACCGAACCTCACTTAAGCCCCGACAACCAGCCCCATTTGACTCACCTACCTCATCCGCTAGCCTACCAGGCCGGTTAAACCGCTTTCCCAACAGACCCATCTAACCTACTTGACCCTCGCTCACAATTGTTTGAGTGTAAGGTCATATTTTGCAAAACCGAACCCGATAACCTAACTCAATAACACCCCTACCTATATTAAATTTAGATTAAACTAAATTTGCTAGTAGTATTCAATCCTTAAGGTCAAACTTATATTAATACTACTATACAGAAATACCTTTAAATGAGAACTAAAAACTTTAAAAATTAGCCATACAATCAATTATACATGGTCAAAATCAGCACGTATAGTATACTCATATAAACCCCAAATAAAAATACCTTAAAATGAACAAATTAGCTCAGAATCTCAAATCTGAAGATAATTTTAGATAAATACTTAAAATTTATAAAACTAGTAAAATACAAAAATAATTACCCAACAACAGAATCTCATCTACATTATGTAACTTTTCACATAGCACCTAACGAAAGATATAGCACTCATCTCGAAACCAAATTCCATAATAACAGACTAGTGTCCACCTCTAAGTAAAAGTCTTAATAATATTATAGATCAATAGCCACCACACCGTGTCTCAGCGTCTATCAATCTTAAGCCTTAACTAGTACTTATAACAGAACTTCCATCCTACACCTAAATTTCACTTTTTCTCAAAGACGGGGTTATAAAAAATCAAATGAAATTAATTATAAATTAAATTAAATAAAATAATAATGAGTTAAATAGTCAACTAATTCGCCATGTAACACTGATATCCACTGATTAGAGACGAACTCGAGCTCTCAACCGATCTAAACTTCCGCCAACGGAGGAGAACCGTAACCGCACGGAGAAGATGATTAGGGTGTTTGTGGTGGTGGTGATTTGTCCATTGATTGGGACGGAGGTGATGTGATGTCGCTGGTTGTTGCAACTGCCATTGGTGATGGTTGTTGGTGAGTTGACTTTTAAAGAAAGTGAAGAGTACATAGTGAATTGATTTGCATTTATTTATTTTTGCCTGTTTGGTGACAGCTTCTTTGAAGCTTTTTAGAGCATTAGGTATACTGATATCAAAATTTTAGCCATTTGGGTCCCATTAGATGCCACGTCATTTCAACACTCAAACTTCAAAATACCCCTTTATAATAACTAACCTCAAAATACACTTCTATAATAATAAAACTTTTAAAATCAAAACTTTTAAAGATGAAAAGGTAATATTTTTTGTCTTTACTCTAGTTGGAGAAATGGCTATTTTCATTTTGGCACAACATGGTGGTGTAGTGGCTAAGAGATGGCATAGCTAAAATGGTTGCCATGTCATTTTGGCTAAGCATCACAACCATTATACCCAATGCTCTTATGAGCTATTTGTTTTTGAAAAAAAAGGTTTTTCTAACTTGTGCCCTAAGGGCACAAGTTAAGCACACCATAAGTACACCAAAAGTACACAGGGACTCACATAAAAGTACACTTGTTTTGTATTTTTATGTGAATCTCCGTGTACTTTTTTGTGAGACCTTGTGTACTTATAGTGTGCTTAAATTGTGCCCCTAGGGCACAAGTTAGAAAAACCCTTCGAAAAAAATCTCATACTAATTAAAAGCTCTGTTTGGATATAAATACTTGAAGCTTTTAATGTCAATAAAATAGCTCAAAATGAGACGCTGATACATCAAGCGTTTAGAAATTAGAAGAGCTATTTGAACAAGAATTTACTTTCGTACCCCTTCCAAAATCCAAAATTAAATTACCCTGTAGTTCAATAAGAAATAAAATATTGAAGAAATATTCTAATAGAGTAACATCAAATATTAGTTTAATCACGTAGATTTGTATTATAATATTTACATAACATCAAAAATATTTTCATACGCTTTGTTTAAAAAATATTATATCAATAACAAAACTAAATTTCGGTTGTCCTATATTTTCAAAGATAAATGCATGTTGGTTTACCAAATTACTTCTGTGCTAAGTGAGTGACAATCCAAAATATATTGGCTATGAACAAACACGGGAAATTCTGAATCATCATCTAATTAGATAAAACCAATCCATAAAAATATTGCTACACTAATATGAAATGCATAACGTTGATGATTGTTACACGCGTGAAGCCTTAAATGACTACGATTAATATTTATATAATGAGTTTATTAGTTTTTATGTTTTACATTAGTCTATAGTTATTGATTTGTCATTTTATGTCATTTTACACATCGTAATTACAGTTAACAGCTATCATACCAAACACTTTTATAAATAGAGAAGATACAACTTGTAGTTATTGTTGTAAGTGGTTTTGCCAAACATGACTCCTCCAAGCCTCTCGCCAAACAGCCCTTATTTTTTTCCTGTTTACGTACTTTTTTTTTTTTTTTATGTACCTTTTTTTTTTAATTAATGTAATGTGTGTTTTTTTTTTTTAATTTATGAAGTTTATTTTAGTTAATATTGTGTATGTTTTATTTTATGTAAATGATAAAATGAGAATGGCACCACATTTTCGGTGCCAATGGTAACGGCACAAAATGTGGTGCCAAAGGCTTTCGTGCCGTTCGGTGTTTTCTCGACGTGGCACCGGTTTTGGAGAACGGCATGAGAACTATGGCTCAACGATACCTAATGCTCTTAGTGGCATGTTGATGTCTTTTTGGGTTCAATTCATTTTTTTCTCATTATATTATGGCTCTTTTCACATTATACTTGTTTTGTTTTTGGTTCAATGAAAAAACACTAACTGATAGGGATAGAAAATGGAAAAAATTGGAGGGAAAAAAAAAA
This sequence comes from Chrysanthemum lavandulifolium, assembly GCA_022545495.1. Taxonomy (NCBI): domain Eukaryota; kingdom Viridiplantae; phylum Streptophyta; class Magnoliopsida; order Asterales; family Asteraceae; genus Chrysanthemum; species Chrysanthemum lavandulifolium. The sequence continues at coordinate 10,249,216 of CM040241.1, forward strand.
CAAAGAAAAAGGACCTACAAATAATGATAAAAAAAAATGAGAGATAAATTAATAATAAAAAGAGAGTGATTAATAAAAGAGAAATAAGAGAGAGAATTGTGCATTTAATCTCAACCATTGATTAGATCTAATGGTGTAAATTCATTAAACATAACCAATCATGTTTTGTCAAAATTAGAGGATCCCGATCCTTTGAGCAGATGTGTTCACTTTTGCAACAAATTAATGTGTCGACAAACAATGAGGGTGCCACGTTGACAATCCCCATCACACGCACAACCTTTCCAAACAAAAACAGTTGACTGCAATTAATCTCCACCGTCCAATGCAGTCCCACCCTTTGAGAATCAATGTGCTGCTTAGTAAAGAGAACTATGGAGTGCTTATATGTTGTAGGTTTGTGAGATTGTGTTGTGGTTTGTGTTATCTTTTATAGAATAAAAGAATTACATAATTTCTGAAATTTTTTGCTAAAACAATCTTATTAAGGAAAAAAAAATTGAGTCATCAGGTTGCTTTATTTTAACACGTGAAAAAATTGAGAATTCTTATTGGTCACTTGAAAGTCATAATTAAAAAAGAAATTGGTCAAACTTTGATAAATTTGGTGGAGAAAAAAAAAACATAAAAAATATAGGTGCAAAATTTGTGAAAACAATAATTAAAAAAAAAAATAGGTAATTAATAAAACTTTAGTGGTGAAATTTAAATAAATTATATGAAGTTAAGTGTAGAACAAAACATAAATAACACAAAGAGAGGTAAATACATTTTTGAGCCCTAAAATCCATGGACCAAAGCTAAGGGTTCGTTTGGTACGTAGTTGGGTTTATGATTAGGATTTGATTTGGATTGGATTTTTTTTGGATTAGGATTTAAATTTGGAGAGAAAATATATTATTATATAAACATAAAGTATATTAAATTAGTGTAAAATAATATATTTTATTAAAAATAATTATTTTTTTAAAGTAAGAAATATTAAGGTAAGAAAGAGTTATAGGCTGTTTGTCATGGGGTATTAAAATCGGTTTGCATTTGATTTGACAGTTACTAATCGTTTGGTTTGCATCTAGGTGACAGTATTTGATACCTTTTTATGTGGGCCACATCATTCCTTACATGTATCCATGGTTTCACTAGAATACTCTAATTTTTGTTGTCATTTTCGATTGAATACTTGACTTTTTGTCATTTTCTTTTCGCTTTTGTCCTTTTCTAATTTTAAAGATTTGAGTGGGTCCATTCATGTTTTAATATTCAAATAAACTTTGTTATAAATAAAATTATATAAATTATATATTTTTTCTCTCACACATCAAGTGTAAATTCAAATTTAAACCAAATCTAAATCAAAATTAACCCTTCAACAAACCAAATGACCTTAGAGACAACAATTAATGTGACCCACATTTTAATCTCATCTCCACCCAATATGATATCTTTTCTAATAATGTTATTTTTAGGATTAATCCCCAACTTTCAAAGCTAAAGCTACAAACAAACAATTTTTTCTACTTTGGTTTTCTAAATCCAATCCTAACCCCAAATACCAAAATGCACCTATACATAATCCAAAAATAAAGACAAATAGTAAGAACACATTTACACAAAGTATAATTTATACTTAAATTTAATCATCATATCATTTACCAAGTATCTTAACCAAACAAATACAATCAAGTTCACTTTTGAACTTGAATAAATTTTTTGTTTGGAGTGATGATGGATTGGGGTAACTATTTGTTCTTGGCCATTATATCATAAGGAGACATCTATGGTTTTTTTCAATATTACATATAACGCTTTTATTTTTTGATCAATGACACTTGTAATCTTATATAAGAAGAATGCAAAGATGTAATACTATACTATAAACACCAACCGTGAGGCAAAAATTTGTTATACTACCTGTATATTGTATCAAATGTGCGATAATCAAATAGATCATAAGACAACAATACTAATCCATGATCCGGATTAACCCAACGTTAAGCAAATCCGCAAAAAATAAATAAATAATAGACTTTATACTCAAAGAGCACCAATTATTGTACCCATACAAAACTAAAGTTTGTGATTAACTTGAACGGACTAAGTAAATAAATTTACACTAAGATGTCGATTGCTATTACTCTATTAATAAAACCTTTAGGTAAGCCGCGACTACAAATTTGTTCATTCCAGATAGAGCTAAGTCATGCCACCACTTAGAGCATCTCCAATGGTAAACATTTTGATAAGGTTTATATAATTTCAATGTCATATACTGTTAAATTTCTCATTTTATAAACCTATTATCACCATGCTTAAACTTGTTAAAACTTTATAAATTGATACGGTTTAAATTAGTTACATGTATTTTAGTTGCAATGAAAAGGTCTATAAACTTATACCTATTTTATTCCATGTCATTATAAACCTCATCTCACTATAGTGACTTAATTTATAAACCTCTTTAAATTTTATAAACCTTTTCATGAACCTCTTATAGTGGATGCCCTTGTTCCCATCATTTAGTAGTGGAGTAAGGAGTTGTTTATTGAATTAAGTGGTTTAGCCTTAAGTGTCTAAATTAGCCTCTTAATTGGAAGGGAGAGACATTTGTGAGTCTCTCAATTAAGAAAAAATATATATGTGTTTTGGGCTCACATTTATCTCAATTAAGAGAGAATAAGAGAAAGTAAAACCTTCTAAATGTAGTTGATCAAATTTTTTATTTTATTTCATTTATTTATTTATTTTAGAATGACACCACACTTGAAATCCGAACCACGAGTTAAACCATCCAAATAGGCAGGCCTCGGGACCCGAACCACTAAGAGAGACCCGCGAAAGGAAACCCCAACAACTCACGGCTTCTTTTTGAGCAACTATGTTCATTTTTGCTACAAATAATTTAGGCCTAAAATGCAATCCTAATTACATGCCTAATCCACTTAACATTAGACATATGTATTGTAAATCTTCTCTCTTTAAATTTCCACCAATTATTTTTTCAAATTCACCAATCAAACCATTAGTCATATTATCAAGCTTACTATTTAGCCATAAGAATCATTTTTCATAAGAAAAACATTGAACTTACAAACAACTAACTTATTTATTTCCTTTTATATTTTTCATGCCGACAATCCCATCCAAACACACTTGACTCTGATTCAGCCCATCCAATCCTCCCACTCTTTGAAAATCATTACTTTTTCACTTTCAATAAAAGTTAGTTTTTACATTATATGTAGTTAAGATAAGAGAAAAATAAACACTTCTTAAGTATAGTTGATCAACTTTTTGAGCAGCTATGTACTCATTTTTACAACAAATTAATGTGTCAAAGATAAAATAAATAAATAAATAAATAAAAACTTTTACAAAAAAATTGAAGTAGTTGCCACGCTGTCAATCCCGTCCAAACACACTCAACTCTAATCTCCACCATTCATAAACAAATAAAGTCTTTGGTTCGTGAGCTGATTTTGTGATGCTCTCAAGTATACTTTTGAACCGAATTCATTGATTTTGTGTTTGCTTCAATTAGGTGTTAGTTATGGAGATTTGTGATATTATAGTGCGATAGAGTTGAATTAGGTTTGTTACGTGCAGCTATGGTTTGAAGCTCGGGTTTAGGTTGTGCACGAAAGGTGTTTGATGAAATGTCCTTTAGAGAATGATACTTGCGTAATATTTATCGTTAGATTCGACATGCAAAAATTGTTGGGCGGTCGCTTAGAATGAAATTATAAGAATCATCGTTAGTATGATAATCAACTCGAAAACATTTTTAGTCATTGGATAAAACAGCTTTAGGTTCAATTTTGCCGGTCAATTGCGTAAATGGGAAGTTTTGTTGTTACGTTTCGATTCATCGCTAGTTTATCACTTGTCGTTTGAATCAACAGATATTGTTTTTAAATTGCCCTTATGTATTCCGAGCAAAAGGGCATTTTGTGTGTTGTTCTTTAAGTAACCGTTAACATGTCTATACATATCTACCAATGCAACCGCAAATTTAGCAACAATGTTAAATTAGCTTTCATGTGATTTGCAATCACAAAAACTTTACCATGGCAAAGCGATAACACAATGTGGGATAATAGATTATGAAACTATCTTGGGTGATAGCATGAAACTATCTTGTGTGCGTAGGCACATTTACAATTGATTATGCTTACCTATCCCTTATAAGGATGAAATGGACAAAGTCAAGTAGTCAACTCTACTTCTTGCTTGGTCTATTTGTGCATAGCGATCGCCTATATGTTGTATCTTATTTGTATCCAAGTAAGGCTTGTAATTTTTGCATCATGGCAATGTGTACCAACAAGTAAATACTATATTATCGTTTATGATTGTCAATGAAGATAATATTATAACATTTATGCAGCCCGAATTACTTTGTCAAAACTTTTGTCTGCGAACCACTTAATAGGACATGAATGCTCAGTGCATGACAACTGGTTTTCTATTCCTACTTATAAATCACATTATATGCTATTTCTTTTTATAGGCAGAAGTTACTCAGAGGATGAGTCATGTAAATGAGGTGCTGGTAGAACTTCTGGCTATAATAGGCATGAGGAACTCGCAAAGAAATGTGCTATAATATATGCAATTATGCATATTGTGACTCCCCCTCTCTTATCAGCCAAATTGTTTATTGTCCTAACTTAGATATGGTTGATACCTTGCTGAATAAGTTGAATCTTATAGATATGGTAATGTGAAGCAGGCACTGCTTGCATTAAACCATATGTGTTGTCGCCTGTCAGGTTGTTAGTTTAAATATGCATAGTGTTGAACTACATCAGGTGGTGATCTAGTTATGTTACTAATATGTATTTTTGTGGTCCACATTACACATAGTAATTAATCTAAATAAATAGAATGTTGAATCACCGTAGTCGCTCACTCAAATAAAACTAAAAGTAGTTTAAAATTATATGCAGACTAGATGAACTACATCTGCTTCAACTTTGTGACCTTTTTTAATATGTTTAGTTTAATAGGCAAAACGTTGACCTAGTTGTTACTGTGATGGTTTAGTTATAAATCAAATGGGTCATGGGTCGAAACGGGTCAAATGGGTCATGGGTCGAAACAGGTCAAATGGAAACACAGGTCAAACGGGTCGTGGGTCAACTGGTTCGGTGTCAAGATTGGCAAGTTTGTGTTGTATTCAAAATAGCTTAGCGAAACACTTTAAGGATGGGCTTATTAGGTTTTTATTTGAAGGTCACCGTAGTAGTAGTCAAAAGTATGGAATTAACATGGCACTTTTAATACGATTCGCTTTTGTTGTATATACACACTTTCTAATACGCTCTATCCGCAATTTTCTTTGATGATTTGGAAATGAAATCATCATTAATTTGGATGGTTATGGAGAAAAGGCTTGTAGACCGGAAATGTCATGAAATTGTTTGCTAGAATAATCGCCTTGAGTGATTAACGGGTTAGATTTGGAAATATCCGTTATTAAATGGCGCTTATCTTTAAAGGCGTGTTTGGGTTTGAAGATTGGTCGATGGCTATGTATCTTGGTACCAAATTCTTTGACTCAAACTCTCTTTCTCGTGAATAATGTGGCGAGAGGATGGACACGTGTATCTTGAGTCTAGTTATGTTTATGTAGTCATTGGATACTAGATACCATAAGGATAGTTTCGACATAGAATGCTTCTCACGCTATGACCGGATAAAATAATGGAAAGAGGACAGATTGCAAATTATCTTGATATGTGGTTATAAAGACCCGTAAAATTTTGGATTATTATAATATTATTTATTACACTAGAGAATGCAAATCAATTATATTCGATAGTTATGAATATTTATCTCATTTCAATGTAAATATTGACACCGCACACACGGTAATTTTCCACCGAGTATCTTAATAGTAAATGTGAAATTATTATTGTCTAATTTATAATTTTAAGCATACGTAAGCTTAAACAAAGTGTTTTGGGAGGTTATCCCCACACCGCAGTAACGCAAAGAATAATACCTAAACTAGTATTTTATATTGAAATAAGCGAAACTATCACTTTTAACACATACCGATGATTTACAAATGAAAGCGAGAGGTTATCTCATTGTCTCGGAAAACATGGCACCGCACGCTGCATCGATTAACCGACTTAGTTACTGCAAAACGCTTACAATCCAATTCCAAACTAATAATGATACCTTAGTATTACGCTCATGAAAACATTTCCGTAAACATATTTGATATATTTTACGCCGATCGGATATCTGCGTTTAAATTGAAACATGACAGACACGCGGTACAGCTTAATACAATGGCTAATAATAAAAAATAAACTCACATTAACCCACCCCCATGCCCCATCCTTTTCATCATTTTCTTTTGAGGGCATTTGTGTGTCGTTTCGAGTAACTGCTAACTTGTCTATACATATCTACCAATGCAACCGCAAATTTAGATGCAAGCATAAAAGACTTTACCATGGCAAAGTGACAACACAATGCGGGCTAGTAGATCCTTAAAGTTCGCAAAATGGTTGGGTTGGGTAACTTATGATAACATGAAATTATCTTGTGTGTGTAGGCACATTTATGTTATTTGAAAACTTTTCTATAAACATATGAGTACTTTAATATGTGTAAAACCAAGGACCTTATATATAGATTAATAGAAATATTGGTCGATATTGACAATATAAAAGAATCTTACTGCACAAAATGAATTAGTATTAAGTTTGCATATAGGTAAGTCTAGCTTAATGGAGATAAGAATGTCATAGCTTATGTGATATTGGATAATGAAATTAGGCTAAGTATCACAATACATACCAAATCATTACATACTTTTTACTATTTTCATTCATTTTAGCGTAGAAAGGATATATAGTTCATCCGGATAACCGATTATTTACCTCGGATTTTTCTAATCTGTGAGCTAATTATCCGCTTATTCTGCATCAACCCGCATCAAAAATGGAAAAAGAATAAATAGATGAATGAAAGAGGCTTATATGCTTTATTATGTAAACAAAGCAATTATCGAGCTTTATGTACTACTGTTCTATAATATAAAGTGTATATATATCGCTTATCAAGTAAGATACTAGAGTAGATATTATGTGAAACCGATCCACCTTATCAATATGGATTGCTCAGACTACAATAAGCGCTAAAGAGGCGCTGAGTGATGATTAGTTCATGAAACACAATTTCTCTTAGAAAATTTCCATGTTTAGTAGTTTTTCGAGCTAACTAAATCTTGTCAACTTTAATGTTTTCTTCACTTTTAAATTTGTAAAACAAACTGTAGGGGGACTTTGATTCATCTACATGTAAATGGGCCAACTCGTTTGGATTTCTTACAACGGGTCAAACAGGGAAAAGGAATGAATTAGTTTTTAAGGGAACACTTGAATGTGTCGAAAGTCACACTTTGTGTGATTTAGACATATTGAGATGCATGAAGGCTTTGAATTATATGGATAGAATCATCATATCGCCGCTTTCTTGTGAATGATAGTTGTTAATTGTTTTATCGAGTATATTCAAGTTTCCTATATATCAAGTTAGTTTACATTACTTATGAAATATGAATGTGTAACCTTGATTGTATGAAAAGTTAACTCTTTACACATGCTACTCTAATGTAATATGATGACTTATACTTAATTCCACGTAAATCAAGAACAAAAGATCACCACATTATGTCGAGCTCTTTGAGATTTTACATAAAACACGTAGGATCTTAAGTTTAAGATGCATCAAGAGATCTCGTGAAGGAGGTGCTTCTTGTATTAAACCTCATATAAAGCCAGGTTTAATTTTAAATAATTGTTCGAATTACATTTAAGATGTGCTCTAATTATGTAGTTAATTGGCACATAATGCTAACATATATTTAATTATGTTATCCGACCCGGATATTAACTAACTCTTGAATTAGGTCTTTACTAAAACTTTATTGACCATTCTCCCTTTTAAGTGGTTGCACGAAATTGTCAAGTTTATACACTTCTTTCATAGTAACGTGCACATTAACAATTTTGTAGCATATGCTTGAAACTTTTTCTCTTTACTTAATGATGTGGCGAGACATGTAATATGTGAATAGTGTCATTTCATGCATCATATGTGTTCTTGCTTGTTGTATGTATCTTAAAACTCTATTTATTGACCGAAACTTGCATCAATTTCCTACAACTAAAAAATTTATGCTAGTTATGCTTACATATCCCCTTATAAGGATGAAATGTATTTTGGTGGTCCACGCTACACATAGTAATTAATCTAAATAAATAGAATGAATCACCGTAGTTGTTCACTTAGTTATAGGCCAAATGGGTCATGGGTCGAAACGATTCAAATGGAAACACAGTCAAACGGGTCGCGGGTCAACCGGTTCGGGTTGGGTCAAGATTGTTGGGATCTTAGAACTGTTAACCATTAACCTCACGACTATGCAATGGATATGGATCTAGTATTTGCAATTATATTAAACATGTAATTAATAAACAATTAATTAATACAATAATTAATTAATAAAAGGAATAAAAGAAAACCTAACCTTGCTTGGCAATTGATCTTTAGTAACGAACAAGAAACCAAACAAAACCCGAGTATCAAAGATAGATACCTCAATGAGTATCACACACAAACCCGATAACGATACGCTCGATTAGTAGCTAGTCGAGAACATAATAATAAAACCAATCAACCACTTTGACACCTTGAATATATCGCGAAAGAAAACCTAAGAAACACGCTTAGTTTCGTCCGAGAACAAAGAACACAAACCTAAACTGTTTTGTTATTTTTACCCGATATCGAATAAGTCTATCCGATATCCTCCAACTTCGTCCGAGGAAAACACCACGAACAGAGCAGATTCTACCTTCTTTGATGCTATTGTTGTGTCGACAAGGAGACCAGAACAAAGACAAACCAATAAACTAAACACTTGAAACAAAGACAAGTTTAGAATTCACTCAAACCTTAAACCCTTAATCGACTTGAAGATTCAATCAACCAAGAGCAGGAGTGGAATATATGAATCGGTTTTAGGGATTAGGAAGTAATATTATGCGTGATTTTGTTGGGGGTTGTGTTTGCTTATATACTAATCAAACCGACTCCTAGTTGGAGTACAACACTTGCTCAACAAGTCATAATCCAAACCAAACCCATGCTCCCTTATTTGCCTGATCGTTTGGGATTAACAAGGCCTAAGGCACTACCCCAATTAGACCCAAACAGGAACTAATAAAAGCCCATGGGTCAAATCTGTGATCGGGTCAAATTTCATGTAAAACGGGTATGTTTATTCAATTATAATTACGTTCAACATGTATACTTGTGTGTACCCCCATCGGCTCACACACTCTTAGTCGTTTTGTCGTGTTTATAACTCCCACAAACCAACAAAGATTGCCAAGTTTATGTTGTATTCAAAATAGCTTTGCGAAACACTTTAAGGATGGGCTTATTAGGTTTTTTATTTCAAGGTCACCGTAGTAGTCAAAAGTATGGATTTAACATGGCACTTTTAATACGATTCGCTTTTGTTGTATATACGACACTTTCTAACACGCTCTATGTGCAATTTTCTTTGACAGATTTGGAAATGAAATGATCATTAATTTGATGGTTATGGATAAAAGGCTTGTATAATCGGAAACGCCATGAATTTTTTGCTAGAATAATCTTCCTCGAGTGATTAACGGTTAGAATTGGAAATATCCGCTATTAAATGGCGCTTATCTTTAAAGGAGTGTTTGGGTTTGAAGATTGGTCGATGGCTATGTACCTTGGTACCGAAATTCTTTGACTCAAACTCTCTTTCTCGTGAATAATGTGGCAGAGGATGGACATGTGTGTCTCGAGTCTAGTTATGTTTATGTAGCCATTGGATACTAGATACCATAAGGATAGTTTCGTGACATAGAATGCTTCTCTCACGCTATGACATGATAAAAATAATGGAAAGAGGATGATTGCAAATTATCTTGATATGTGGTTATAACGACCGTAAAATTTTTGGATTATTATAATATTATTTGTTACACCCGAGAATGCAAATCAATTATATTCGATAGTTATAAATATTTATCTCGCTTCAATATAAATATTGACACCGCACACACGGTAATTTTTCACCGAGTATCTTAATAGTAAATGTGAAATTATTATTATCTAATTTATAATTATAAGCATACTTGCTTAAATTGCTTTGGGATGTTATCCCACACACCGCAACGCAAAGAATAACACCTAAACTAGTATTTTATATTGAAATAAGTTAAACTATCACTTTTAACACATACCGATGATTTACGAATGAAAACGAGAGGTTATCTCATTGTCTCGAAAATATGGCACCGCACGCGATGCATCGACACCGACTTAGTTACTGCAAAACGCTTACAATCCAATTCCAAAATAATAATGATATTGTAGTATTACGCCATGAAAACATTTTAAACATATTTGACATATTTTACGATATCGGATATTATGCTTAAATTGAAACATGATGAACACGGGTACACTTAATAAATGGCTAATAATAAAAAAAAAAAAAAAAATAAATAAAATAAACTAACAAATACCCACACCCCAAACCCCACACCCCAAAACATCAGAATAGTATTGTTCTTGAAGTCAACTACCTTCCTATCACCATCACCACATCTCAAGTAGAAGGCTACCATCATAGATATCACAAGATGGTTGAAACGTGGCTATGAAGATAGTGGGCAAAATCACAGGTTATCTCCTCACTTAAAATTGTTTTGGGGGGTTTTGTAATTCGAGTTGTAATTGTCTAATTCAAGCTTCCATTGTTCGATTAATCAAGAAAGCTTATTGCTTTACTTGGTTTTCGACTTAAAGTTGGGGCTAAATTGGTCACCTTGGTTATTCGGATTTTACTTGGCTTATTCCTTATTTGGTTTTCGGTCTAAGTAAGCTTATGATACTTTTGGTTATTGCCTGGTTGCGTTTTCTTTGTGATCCTTGCCTCTACAGGGAACGAGCACGCACTCGAGGGGGTTAGTTCCTAGTCACTATAATCGTTGTTCACATTGTTCATTGTGTAACGGATATCATTAGAACTCAAAAGAGTCGTATGTTGTCGGTCCTTTTGAATCACCCAACGGGGTGCGTTCGTTCACTCACTTCGAGCCAAGGGAGAACACCCTATGGTGTTTCTACCCGCTTCAACTCTAGACCACACCAAGAGGTCTCGTAAAAGCTCGTTGGTGTCGCAGATGTGATACAAATGAGAGATTGGTGTATTTGCTCGAGAGGAAATCGTTATTAGGTGAGAACTTATGTTTATTACATTGGGATGATGTATTTGCCTTTTTTTTTTTTTTTTTTTTTTTTACTATTATTTGTTATAGTAATATGATTGTACTGATTTACGGGTGTTTGGGTAAGCTTATTTAAAGTAGCTTAATAGGTTATTGGGTTTTTAAAAGCTGAAATTAAGGTTGCAAATACGTGGAGGTATTGGAATTTTTATGTACAAGTTTTGAAATTATATGTATGACATGTTTATAGGAGCATAGTATTGTTCATAGAACCAAAGAGTATGTTTGGTAACTGATTCGTTATTTGCAGCGAAGGGCAGTTTTAAAATTTGTATTCCCGATTAAGAATCAATCACTACTTGAGGACAAGTAATAATCAACCTTCCGGATGTCGTATTCCTAGGCGAGAGATGAATTGAATTTTATGTATTTGTTTGTTCATTTAAAATGATGCTTGATTATCGTTTTGGTTTTTGTTTGGTTTTGTAGGCTAATTTTTAAAACTTTTTATACTAATTAATAAAGCAACTATTTTAAGAGAGATAAAAATTAAACTAATAGCAAATAATACCGAATAACAATATATGATAAAAAGCTATGCTTGTCAAGTGTGGTGAAAAGTTCATTAATGTGGATTTTTCCTTAAAAGCACTTATGTAATTAATACCAAATAAACAAATTATTTCCTCACAACATTGGCTTATATTGAAAACAATTATTTTTCGAGGTAAAATTAGTAGACTTTAAATAATTAATTATCCTAACGGCTTTTGCCCGTTAAAATAACCAACTACTCAAATCATCAATTAATCCGAAAATTATTAATTAACAACCTTTAATTATCCGCTTAGAAAGTAGATTTTCTCACAACGTTGGTTTATATTGAAAATCCTACTTTTATCTAGATAAAATCTACTTGGTTAAATAGTTAAAATCCTTAACGGCTTTTGCCCGTTAAAGTTTCTAAAATCAAACCAAGTAAACCAAAGGCTACCAATTAATAATCTCTAATATTCCACACTTAATTTCACAATTCACCAATCACTTAACAAGCATAATAAAAATCTACTCACTAATAGTCATAACTAAACCAACAAAGATCATAATAATAAGCTCAACAAACATCATTTTTCTACAAGCTAAAAGAGAAAGTAAGGAAAATAGAACCCGATCTACAATACAAGACGAATAAAACCACCCGATTTTATAAACTTATCAAACCACAAAGTTTATTTCTTTGTTAGCTTTTATATTACCAAATAGATAATAAAGCTTGTGACTTTAATAACTAATTAGTTTTATAAAAACTAGAAAAGTTCTAAACTTTAGTTAATAAGTAAGCTTATAAAACCCTTAAGCTCCTCACTTTAGGATGAAAATGATGAGACACTAAGAAAGATCACAACTTTTATCAAAGGTTAGGACAAATAAGCAATATTATGGATCAAATAAGCTATGGAAAAGCTTAATGATCTAAAAAGTACTAAACTTTAAACAAAATAAGCAAAGAAAAAGCTTAAAGATTAGATCCAATATCCACCCAAAACTAAGTTGTTCAAATCGGAAGATTAAACGCGAGTTGGGTATATTTAAGGACTAGATCTAAATAAATAAGCTAAAGAAGAAAATAAGCTAAAGATAAGCTAAAAGATTAAAACTTTTTTGATTTTTTTATAAAAGAAGTTGTAAAAAATAAATCTAAGTAAATAAAAGAGTTTTGAAAAGAAACTAAAATAAAAGTGCTTATTGAATAAGCTATGTGAAAAGCTTACCCAAAAGCTAGTCTTTTATATCTAAAAATAAGCTATAAGAAAGAGCTTATTCAAGATAAAAAGATATGTAAAAAGCTTAAAGTGAAAAAGCTATAAGAGAGCTTATCACTAAAAAGCTAATCTAATAAGCTACAATAAGCTAATAAGCTAAAATAGATTATTAGATAAGAAAAAGAAAAAGAAAAAAAAGAAAGAGATGAAGAAAATAAGCATTTAAGTAAACTCCATAAACATCATTATCATTAATAAGCAAAAAGATTTGAGTACAATAAGTTCTTAAAAATAAGCCAAAAGTTTAAGCAATAAGGTAGAAAATAAGCTACTAAAACTAAAATAAAATAAAATGAAGTGTGTGAAATTAATGTCTTGGTGTCTAGGATCCGGAGCTCTTTTTATAACCACAGCTGATTCTCGATCATTCCATCAAATCACCTTCTTCGGATGCCTTCTAAGAATGTGCCACGTGTTATGCATACGCTTGAGAAGAATGTTAGCATGTGATGCGAGTGGTTGGGTGGAGCAGAAAGCAACACGCGCCCTTTTGAATTTATTTTGGAGAGTTAAGTATACTCGCTTGGATAAAAGATATATCTTGCAATTTCTTCTTCAAATGCATTTCAATGTTTACATCATCATGGGCCACGTGGCTTGCTTTTGAATTAATTTGGAACGAGTTTTGGTACCCGCGCGTTGCGGCGGGTTTTTGGCATTTAATTTTTTTTCGAAACAATCAACTCGTCTGGTTGCTTGAAAGTTGCTCGTATAGTCATTTGCAGCTCAGGGTGTAAAAATGTATATTTGGTCCATCTCTTACAAAAAAGATTGGTTAAATGGTTAAAACTTACATTTGACAATGCCTTATGTGAACATGTAGTTTGACTGTAAATTATAAATATGCTAGTAGTCAATGTACTAAGTTGCAAAATTTAAACATAACCTGCCTGATAAATGCATGACATTCTTTTACTTTTTAAGCCTACGCGAGTGGCTTCCCTTTCCAGTAGCCCAAACTGACAAATATTGTGGGACCACATTATTCTAGCTTGAGATTTTATCTGCAACAAATATTTACAAATATGTAAATTAAAAGGCTGATCATTGTATTAAAGAAAACATGATTGTCGAAAAATGTACCTGCAGTTACCTTTTTTATGTGTTGCAACACCTTGTATCAGCTTGCTGATCATCTCCTCATTATATCGACATTTTCGAGCCTGTATCAAGTGATTAATTAATGCTCATTAGAATAAAGGATCAAGGTTGAACAATATCGAGTCTAAGTTTGAGTTTATGTGATCTCGACTAAACCTTTGTATGATTAGTAGCATATAAATGTCTCAAAATCTATTCAAGCCTGAATGTACATCAAAGATATTTGTCAAACTAAACTATCTACTTAAACATGATTTAAATCGTTCATGCAACAATGAGGCTCAGATAAATAATGGGTCGAAAAAGCGGACACTTCCGTAGTGACTGGAACTTCACAATAGTTTTCGCTAAACCCGTTTAGATCATCACTGCCATTTGTTGCATCATTATATATGAAACTAAATAGCGTGTAAATACAACCGAAATGAAAGAAGTTACCTGAACGTCAAAATCACATGCAGTGTTTAAAGCCCAACACGAAATGTCGCCATTTCAAAGGCTTACAGCACATATTTAGATGGAAGATCAGGAATAAGAAATCACATTTCCCTCATATGACGGCATCATATAAACATTTGCTGTCAGTTTCTAACAATGTGGGTCAGATAGATAATGAACTGTAACAGCGGACATTCCCGCCGCGGCTGCAACTTCAGAATGTTGCCCTGCGAGCACGCGGATTATCTCAACTTTCATTAAATCCTTTGTTACAGCAATTAACTGCCACCTTCCAGAAATCTTGAAAATCAACATTCCAAATATAATTCCAGAATCACATTTCCCTCATATGATAATATATGCAAAACAATTACCTTTTCAATAACCTTTCTAAGCTCATATTGTTACAGCCTATTAACTTGCCTCGCATCAAAACAGTCAACATCATCCCAGTTTTTTAGAGATATCATACCTAAATCCGCAGCAAAGCAAGCTAAGGCAAAAGGATTCTAAGCACCCCCATGCTACGATTCCCTGCGGTCCGAACCCGGTCCTCGTGTCATCTATTTTCGACCAACATGGACCAATGACTGCAAAAAAATATTCAGATACTTTAATATCATATCGTAAATAAGCTAAAATTTCTAAAACCCAATCAACTTAGCTATCGCATTTAATGACCCAACATTTGAAAATGGGGTAACCCTTACCTTTTCAATAACCTTTCTAAGCTCATATTGTTTTCGCATCGACATTGGTTTTCCCATTTTTTTGAATTTGATTTCACTCTCCGTGACCTTAACTCTTTATGCCCAAAATTTTTTTGACGCGTATTAGCATGTATCAATCTGTCTTGGTTCTTTTGCCGGCCAGCAACTCCTTCAGGCTGTACAAAATGAAAACGTGAGCTTTTATATTCCATGATCTGCGATAAACTTGTCTTTTAGTTGAAAATAATAATTGTTGTTTAAAAATGCAAGCAAATATAACTATTCAAGTTTAAGATATTACAGGCAAATAAGGTGACTTAAAAGAAACACAACTTGATTCGAAAAGTGAACATGGAATTACCTGAACTATGAATATGGTCCTGACTTATGACATCTTAAGTACCGTAGCTAGATACTTCACAATACAAAAGAATCTGCAAGAATTTAAAAGCTGAATCATTAATCGTGAAACGTTATCGCATCAAGTGAAGTAATCTCAAAACTTGCATAAAAGGTTAAAAAAGTTTTGCCCAAATGTGTAACTTTCTCCATAACCGTTCAACTATTTAACTTATAATATTACCTGCTCATATCTTCCATCTTCATATCTTCGTACAATGGCTCAAATTTGTACATACATAGCATTGATAAAATTGCAACTCAAAATCATATCCTCCATCTTCCACAAATGGATGTCAGAAAAACCAATAATTCAATTAGCTTCACCATTAATAATACAAAATAAACCCAAATTTAACTAAATTAAACAAATGCAATTAGGGTTGATAAACTTACCCAATTTATTTATCTAATTAAATTGCAACTCAAAATCATTTTTTGCAATCACTTTGTGTACCTAAATTTAAGTTGCAATTTCTGTTAGACAATATACATTTTTTGCAATCACTTTGTGTACCTAAATACAGTATCATTACCGCAGTTAATTTATCAAATAACATATTCAATGTTTTACAAATCTACGGTTATAGTGATTCATGCAATTAAGACAAAAAACGATATTTGGTGATCGTATTAAATCCAAGAGGTGGCATACCTTACACTTATGCAGCTTGTAGTTGAGGTGAGGTAAATGCAGTGTTCATGAAGCTTCTTAGGTTTCCGGTTTTTATATTTTTTTTGGGGCAAAAAAATGTAGGGCGGTGGTGATCAAAATATGAGGCGGTGATGATGTCAGGCGGGTATTTGTTTGACCCGAAACGACAAACAAAGGCTTTTGAAAACACTTGAAACGACAAAAAATGGAATATGTACTGTGCATCCTCTCACGTGCGTTCGGGTATGGACCTACCATACGGCGTCGTTTCACACACCAATTAAAAAAATTTATAATTTATAATGAGTAGTCATGTGACTATATCAGATATTTTCTTTGCATCAATTTATTTCCCATGGCTTGGATTTTATTTTGCAATTTCATTGGGCCCAACTGCCACTCGTTCTTGCTGGGCTTGAGATCAATTTATTTTGGGCTTGATGTGGTCTGCTGCTGTTGTTAATTTGCATGTGTGAACTGTGATGAGCATGTACCAAAAATAAATGTTGACATGAGTGGGATTAGAACCCAAGACCTCTTGCTTGATAAACATGCATCCAACCACTAGACCAAGAGCTCTTTTTGTGTTAATTCTTTTGCATTTAATTTTTTTTAGCCCTCTTTTACTTGATCCAATTTAAGCCATTATCTTTAAAAATAATCTTCGTTCGAGCTCCGTATGATCTTTCAATTTTTCTTCTCTTCCTCGATGCTCCAAATAAAATAACCACTTGACTCGATTCTTCGTGATCTTTCCAATGGTGTGCTCGGGTAATCTTTATGACTTCTTTTGAACTTCGAAAACGTGAAAAAAATCATCGAACCCCATCCGAAAATCACCGTTTTTGCTTTGTTTTCAAACCCTTGTACCTGCAAGACATAATAACACATATCCAACATATTTGCAATATAATTTGACATATTTAATGGTTATTAGTCCGATTTGACATATTTTTAGATATAAAATGATGTGTGTTTTAGCACACATCAGTAACGTTAACTCAATTGTTAAAACACTTCAAACCGAGTTTTGTACGAATTAGCACCGAGTTGACCAAGTTTTAACCAAATTGAATCTTTTGGCCGATTCTGCTCAATTCGTCCTGGTCACTGACCTTGTGGCTTGTAATCGCCAATTACTTTGTAGTCCGAGCTTTACAACACTAGGTAGGCTTATTTTAAGAGGTTAATAAGCTATTGGGCATTAAAAAAGGTACAGGGCATATTGAATGTGTTTGGGTAAGCTCATGTCAAAGTGCTTTATACATTGGGATGTATCTGTATTTTTCCTAATTATCATGTGTAGAGCAGCGTGGGTTTGTGAGAGAGATAAATATCATGGGAATGTAGGATTTAGGGGTGTTTGGTTGCTTATATAAAGAACTTATATAGGCCGGGTAAGCTTACGCCAAAGTGCTTATTAGTTATTTGGGGAATAAGGGTTTTGCGATAATGAATAAGTGCATAAGTTAAGCATAAGGTGATCCTGATACATTACATCATCCTAGTATCCTTTGGGCATGATTGAAGCCAATATAATGTATGTAGCCTTATTCTGCATCGAGATAAGAACCACATATATAAAGGCGTTATCTTTGTTAAGTTTGGTTATAAAAGCTATGAAATTAGTTTCTCCGTGTACACTCTACAGATCTTGTTTGAGTGTTAGCATTTTGATTAGTCATTCATTTTCGCTTTAATAACACAAAGTTTACCTTGTTTCAGATTAGATGTTCTTGCAAGTGCAAAACGAGTCAAGGATCATCTAAATTTCCCGGACCAAAAGTTTTCTCTCATGATGGAATCTATAGGCGAAGATGTGAAAAATCCTCACCACCGATCAAGATGACGTTGGAAGTGGTGTATCCAGCAGTGGACAAAATAAAAGTAGAAAGTACCGTGAATCCGTGATTCAAGTGGAAGCAAAGTTTGATTCAGGTGAGAGTTGGTTACTTCAAGTCATCGTTTTCGTGCAATGTAACGTGTATAGTTTGATCTAATTGTGAGATGTTTTTTTAATGTTGCAGAAAGTATCACTGAAGAAGAACGATATGCTAGATATGCTTCTACCTCACATTCAGAGGTAACTTGGCTGTTCGAGATAATGTTTCTCATCTTGTTAACATAATGAAACTTTTGTATCTGTAAATGTCAATCGAAGTTGTATTTTGTGTATGAATGTTATATCTGATTTGCGCCCTTACCTAATACTGATTTTGTACTCGGATGTTGCAGGGTGTTTATCCTTCTAGAAGTTCTTGAAGTGGTGATCATCGGCGCTCTAGGCGTGATTCACCAGGATATGATAGGCGTGAAGGTAGGGTGGTCTCGCGTGAAGTTCGATGACGAGGTCCGGTGTCGGGTCATGAACCCGACCACGCTTCAATACTTACAAGCCCAAAGACGACTTGGGCCAATATCAATAAAGGTTTGGGCTCACGAAAGCCCAAGCCCAAATCTATTTACTGAATGGATATAGATATCTTCTAAAATATGAAGATAATCATCCCCAACCGACTTAGGCGGGATACGCCGGAAGGTTGGGGAACACGAACCAACAAGGATTCCGTGCATATATAAAGGAATGATACCCCTCGTTTAAGGTACGATCTCATAACCCTAAAACTCCTTAAACCCTAAACCGATTACTCACTCACACGGAGGATAATCGGGAGACAATCCCACGATAAGCTAACGGTGTTTCTTATCTCTTAGTCGCGCAGTGTCTCAGCAAGCAATTCTCAATTGGTACGAGAACCGAGCTCCGATCGAACGCCCAACTTTTGTATCAACAAGTGGCGCCATCCGGACACTACACCAAGAATCGACACTAGAATGACAAAACACGGCAATCGCCGATCGCAATGATCTTATGGGAAGAAATCGCAGAGTGGATTAACCCCAAGCGAGACCTCTACGGGACAACCGGCCGCTAAAAATAAGGGGTCAGTCAAGACTTGATCTTCCTCCGGTAGAACCACACCGGAGTAACCCAAGTCACTACAACCACCACGAGTGGAGTAGACCCATCACAAGACTCGGGAACAACCCGCCTTTACTACTCCTTCCAATCGGTGCTAGAAACCGACCGACAAAGGTACCGGAGGCACCGTGTCGGGATAAGAATGCAAAGAAGAAACAAACGCACTCACCTCTCGGAGTCGCACTGCACTAGCACCGTAAGCTTTCGATCCCAAAACCACGGCATTGGGCGCCTCATGCAAGAGGAAGAAGAATAGATCGTATGGAACACGAAGCCCGACTCAACTTCGACTCGAGTATGATACTTCCCCCGCGCCACCGAAGGAAAAGCGCAGAGGAAGCGGGCATAAACCCCAAGATTCAACGTAATCGGAGGAGAATCGAGGTGATGAGACATCTCACCGCAACATTCGAGTGATAGTGATAGAGAAGAGCGGCGTCACCGGTGTCACGCCGACCGGGTAGCCGTAGAGTACATGATAGACCTGGGAGAAGGTATTCCCAGTGAAAGCCCTTCGATCCGCACTATGAGTCGATTCGAGGATGGCGGCGCAAGCGCCGTAAGAAGGTAAATTCATCTTCGACAACTCCTCGGACAACGAGGATAGTGATACCGGGCATTGAAATCCGTAAGCACGCGATAGCCAAGAGGAAGACATGTCTCTCCGTGGCGTCGCCGAAAGTGGATGTGGCTCGTTCACGCATTAGTGATTTCTCCGAGAACAAGAAAAGACGCATGCCCGCAAATGTTAAAACCTATGATGGGACGGTGATCCCGATGATCACCTAAAATTTTTGAATCACCGCGACCATCGAAATCGCCACAACCGGTTTGGTGTCACATGTTTAATTCCACACCTGGTGGGAAGCGCTGAACGGTTCAACAAACTCCCACGAAGGAGCGTGAATGGTTTTGAAGAGTTGAGAAAGGCGCCCGCCTAAATTTTACTCAACGCAAAAGTGTATAAAAACCCCGTCGAACTTGCTGTGGTAAAATGTAACTGTGGAGAATCCACGCGCATTCATGGAACGCTTCAAAGATGAATGCATGCGTGTTAAAGCATGCCTCAAGTCTTAAAGATCTCGGGCTTCATGAATGGGATTAATAACCCGTAACTCATCAAGAGGTTAAACGACAAGATCCCCGAGACCTTCGATGAACTCATGAAGCGCTCGGTCTTTTGTCCAGGGAGAAGCGCGGATAGCAAAAGAACCATTCGAGTTACGGTCACAGAACAACCCGGAGACAATCCAACGACCGGGTAATAACTGTAATAGAGCTATCGCAGCGGAGGAGCGGCAAAGATAGAGATAATGATAGGTATACTCCCCAATCAAAACACCAAAGAGATACTCGCATGGAAGGTGCGAACTTCCCAAGACCACCACGATGCGCACACCGTAAGATCGGGCGACGGGAATGGATCTGTGACTACCATGCGCAAAGGGTCACACCACTAACGAGTGTGTCCGGTGCGCCAACTCATCGACAAGATGGTCAGCGGGGCAGGCCGGACCACTTAGTTAAAAACATTAAAGAGGAAGAGATAAGCAAAAAATGAAAGCAAGAAGGAGAATCCAAAAGATAAGGCCGACACAATCTATATGATACAGACGTGGCAACGAACCACCGACAGAAGGTCACCAAGAGTTTTCCAAGAAGTGAAATCTCTTTCCTACTCTAATGCGGACAACGAAGATCGAGCCCCTCACCATCGAAATTAGCGGGTGGTCACGACATACACCGCATGTACATCGATGGTGGGGCATCGGCAAATATTATGTATGAGCATTGCTTTAAAAGACTACGACCAAATACGTAGTCGGCTAAACTGTCAACACCGCACTCACCGGTTTCACAGTGAGAAGATACGGCCTATGGGCCAATCGCGATTGCTAGTCGGTGTTGGCAACATAGAGCACTCTACGACAACCCGGATGGATTTCATGGTGATCAAATCCCTTCATCATATAATGGCATTATTGGGAGACCCGGATATCGACCATGCGCGCGGTGCCAACAACAAGACGGATGCTTAAATTCCGGTCGAAGGGGCATTGTAACTCTTTACAATGCCACGCCCCAAACAGAGAATGTAACACGGTTACATGTGAAAGGAACCAATCCCGGCGGTCGCGGCCAAAATCCCCAACTTTAAGGTTGCAATTCACCCGAATATCCGCATGTGAGATAACCATCGAGGTCATTGTCGGACAACCAAGAAAGCGGCCGTGCGCGCCTCCTACAAAAGAACGTGGATATTTTCGCATGGGAACCCAAACACATGATCGAGTGCCACGCCGATCACGAGCATAAACTTAGAACCGACAAGGATATTTCACCGATACGCCGAAGAAGCGTGGCCAAGCTCCGCACAGGCGCAGTACCGCGAGGTACGAAACTAGTTAAAGCGGGAATTATGCGTGAAGTCTATTACCACGACCGGCTTTCTAATCTCGTGATGGTCAAAAAGCGACGGTAGTCGGCGAATGTGTGTCGACTTCACGGACCTTAATAAAGCATGCCCACAGGATCGCTATCCATTACCGAGATAGATTGGAAAATAGAGTCCTTGTGTGGATACCGCTGAAGTGTTTCCTCGACGCTGCATGCGGATATCACCGATACAAATGGCTCAAGAAGACGAAGAAAAGACAATGTTCCACACAAGCCAAGGCGCATCGTTACACAAAATGCCGCTTGGCTTGAAGAATGCAGCGCCACCTATCCGGGTTGGTAGACACCGCTTTGAAAAACAAGGGCCGCAACTCGAAGTCTATGTGGATGACCGGTCATTAAAAGCCATACCGAAAAGGAACCGTGCGCGACATAGAAGAAACATTCAAAACTCTACGAGAGATTAACATGAAGCTAAACCCTAAGAAATGCACCTTCGGCGCCATCGAGGGCATGTTCTTGGGTACCGATAGAACCTCGATGGCATAAAACCTTGTCCGAAAAGACGGCGGTCATAGAACTTCCTCACCACGCACGCTAAAGGAAGTCCAATCCTCAATGGAAAACTGGCGGCCTCAACAAAGTTCTGCCTAAATCGCCAGAAAAGTCATTGCCTCTTTTCAAACGCCAAGAAGTGTATCAAAAGGGTGACTTTCGGTGGACCGCGGAGGCGGAAGAAGCTTTCACCACACTTAAACAAAGATCAGCAACACTCCCAACACTTGTGGCACCCGACTGTGGGAAGAGTCGATCATGTACTTATCAAGAACTCATGGAGCAACAACAAGAAGATTACTAACAGACAGGGACTCGATGACAAACCCCTATCTATTTTGTCAAGAAAGCGCCAAGAAAACCGAGATGAACTATAGTGCCATGGAAAAGTTGGTCTTGGCATTAGTGTTTGCCGCCAAGCGATCGCGCGGACTTCAAGTGCACCCGATGGCGGTAATCACGGATCAAGCCATCAAGCGATCATCTCCAAACCCGATGCATCGTGACGACCCGAAGTGGAGTGTGTTGCTAAGCGAACATAACATCTCTTACTGCACCACGCATCGCGATAAAAGGACAAGTTCGCGACTTCATCATCGAGAAGCCGGATACCGACGAGGTACCTACACCACTCGAGAAAGAGCTACACGATCCATGGATCTTGTTTACGACGGTCCTCGCGTGGATCGGTTCAGAGCCGGCCTTATTCTCACAAACCCGTAGGAATGGAATTCACCCACGCTGCGCTTTGAATTTACCTCGACAAACAATGAGGCGTAATATGAAGCCCCGATCACCGGACTACGATTGCACTCGAATGGGTGTACGTAACCTAGAAGCAAATGTGGACTCCCGACTAGTAGCCAACCATGTGTTGGGTGAATACGTGGCCAAAGAAGAAAATATGATTCAAGATCTTGAGAAGACTAAGACATCGATTAAAGGCTTTGATGATTTACTATCAAGCAAGTCCCTAGAGGAGAAAACCGCAGCGTATGCATCGAGCAAGATCGCCTCGACAAGCTTTCGCACACTTATCAAAGCAAGTGCTTGGTGGAAACACCGAAAAGCAAGTCAATATCGGAGATGGAAGTCTCCGCAATCATGTAGGAGGATGGTCCTACATGGATGACACCAATTGCGTAATTCTTAGGCAAAGGTACCTTACCCCAAGAATGCATGAAGTTTCGAGAATACGGCAAGATGCAGCAGAGATTTGAATTGCGAGACAACATACTATATCGACGTTCTTTCCTCCAACCATGGCTCACCGCGCCGCCCCTACAAGCAAACCACGGCCGCGAAATCCATGAAGGTTCATGCAAAGATGCACGCCGACCACGGTCCGTCAGAGCACGCGCCATGCGATCGGATACCATCGCCAACCATGCATAAAGATGCGGGATTTGATAAGGAAGTGCAATGATTGCCAAGTCCACGCACCTGCATCGCGCAAACCACGGCATGAGTTAACACCAATCACGGCGCCGCGGCCATTCTACAAATGGGGCATCGATATCGCCGGTCCTTTTCCAATAGCAGAAAGCGGTCTCAAGTTTCATAGTAGCTATAGACTATTTCACCAAGTGGATCGAGGCAAAAGCAGTGGTGACACCATCGGCAACCGGTGAAGCGCTTTGTCGGGACAACATTGTATGCCGCCGGATTACCGGTGAAATCATCTCGGACAACGGAAACACCCGCGACAATCCTTCAAGGATTGGTGCGAAAAGCTAAACATCACCCAAGACTTTCGTCGGTTACGCACCCACAAACCAATGGTTTAGTCGAGCGCAAATCGAAGCTGGGTGAAGGAATCAAAGCACGCTTGGACAAGCACAAAGGAAGGTGGGTCAAGAACTTTCACATGTACTATGGGCGACCGCACCTCGCTTAAATCCAAGACAGGATACCCCTTCTCTCTTGTATACGGGATGAAGCCGTTATACCAACCGAGATCGGCATGCCAACTATCCGCGACCGCGGAGATTAATGCGACTACAAACGATTTACTAAAGACGTGTCGACTTGGACCCATTGGAAGAAAGACGCGAACGCCGCCATACGGGAGGCAAGGTCAAGTCAAAATGAAAGGATACTATGACGCCAAGGTACGCAGGTGTTTCATTCGCACTGTGTGACTTTGTCTACCGCGCCAATGAGGCAAGCCGCTACCAAGATACTGTAAGCTCGGACCAAAGTGGAAGGACCCTATGAGGTTATGAAGCAACGGGCAGCGCTGCATCTGCCACGAGGTTTGGATGGTCGTGACTCATCACAAGACATGGAATATCAAGAACCTCAAGAGGTGCTACCTATAAGAATAGCTACACAGTAGCGCAGACGCTCCGTGACTAGCAAAGTGCTCAATAAACATTCATGTACTCGGTTTTATTTTTCCTATTTATCGTTTTCTTTGTTATTCCTTGATAAACTTGCAAGTATTAATAAAAACGTCATGGTTTCTAGCTAACTCCGCGACACATTTCAAGTTGTTATCTCCATATACTGTATGTCCTAACAATTTTTATTTTTGCCCACGATGGCGTGCATGCACTACAAATAAACCCACGATGGTAAAAGGATAAGTTGACCTACTAACTAACTTGTTGAGTAAGAGGTTGCAAACCCATCAACACCGGATCACGATCCCTCGTTAAACACCTTGTTCTCAAGACGTTGAATGAGATATGTGCGCATCCCACGATGGTTGCGCAGTAAAGCACACGTGCGCGTTTAACAGCTTAGGAACCAAAACACTTGCTTCCATAATGTGATATTTACAGCACGACTGGATATCATACCATACACGAGTATGACAAAGTACTTAGAATTATTTCTTAAAGTATAATACGATTTTTCATACATGATTATGGATTTCCTATAAGCCGCACCGATACACATGTTTGCTTCTTCGGCAACAAATACATCTTTTACATAAAGATAAACAGATATGTATGCATTACGAATTTCACAGCAAAACAAAAGATACTTTTATTGATAACTACGAGTTATTACAAACGATATCAAACATATCCGCTACAAGCTATTACAACGCCTAAGTGACGAAGTGCCAACATGACTTGTCGCTTCTTTAACTTCGCTGATGCTCTTCAACACATCTGAATCATTAGGCGACACGGTGGCCACACTGACTGGCACTCCATCAGACCTCGGCAAGTGAGCGCACCAAGTCCACACAGACGGCGCACCGCAATACCTTTTTCTTGGCAAGACGGGTGGCATGCGCTCCAATACCTCCTTCGCAGGTACCTCTCTCCAATGCAAAGGATTCGACTATCCCTAGGACGCCAAAGACGGGTACTTGAGTCGCGACTCTTGGGGTTTCAAAAATAATCCTACTGTGTCAAGATCCTCAAAGACGATGACGTGCCAATGACAACCCGCCATAATAACACTTATCGGATAATCTTGGTCGCGCCAAGCTCAAATCATCGGAGCTCTAGGTCTTTCATTCTTTGCATGGCAATGACCAAATGATCATAGGATTCAAAGATTATAACCCTAAGACCTTATCAACAAAGTGCTTTCACAGTTTTGCTTCATGGAGTTGTTCCACCGCCTCGACTTACCACGCCTAAAGCGCACCGCACAACCTCCCCAAATGCATTTACTACTGCTGACTCTAGGGTACTAAGCGCAGACTAATCGGAGACCGTGGCCTATGAGCCACCCGCTGCCCGCTATCACCGACATAAGTGCGGATACAATTCTTCATCGTACTCGATGCTCACTTCGCAGCCTTTGCCTCCTGTACTCTAAGGACGGCTCACCGTATTCCCAAGCTCCCCAATGCACAAGCGGACTTTCTTTACCCTGCTCCGGATGTTTTAGTGCCAAGAAGACGTGACCTTATACCGGCAACATCAGACGCTTGATTCATTTGGCACATTAGCGCCATTTTGTCCCCTACTTTTGAGCGTATGTGCTCGGGACCTTGCCTCGCATGGGCGCTATCTAGTTGCGCCGGCATCAGCAAGTCAAGGCCCAAAGAAAGAAATTGTTTGGTCTTTTGGGACTCTTGGTTGTCTCAGACGATACTCGGTCTTTCACCACAATTAACGGCTGCTGGCGGAGACTGAACCAATTCTTCGACTAATTGATCCAGAGGCACATCCGCATCAGCTTGGTTTCTTTATCCCGCTCTGCGGCTCGAATCTGCGCTGGCGGGTCGGACTAGCCTTGGAGGAGACTTATAACCCGCTCCGTCCCGCGAATGATCACCAAACGCAATGTTAGAATCACAAATAGCACATTCACCAACTAAACAGAGGTTATACATATATGGTTTTACTTACTTTGGCTCGCATCATCGGCAGATGGATGCGACGACGCTTCATCGGTGGAGGACAACCCACGGTTTGAATCACGGTCGCTTTTCCTCGACGGGCCCGCACCATGATCTCGTCGGGTCCTTTTGCGATTCAACAGTAACTTCCTCTTCCTCTTCCTCTTCGTGATGAGCTACGCCACGATCGATGATCGCGCCACTACCGAGTCACTTTCGTGATGGGACGGCTTGCCAAAGCGCCGCCCACCGCAACGGAGAACCGGTCCTGTATCCCCGCGGCTAGTTCCATGACACGCCTTCCGCTGCGGCTAAGATAGGCTCCTCGTCATCCTCAACGGTCTTACTCCTGTCTTTACGGCCACGGCTTCGCTAGTGCATAACGGTGAATAGATCCATCTCTCGCAAGACAAAACACATATACAAACAGCTATATAATGCGCAAACCAGACGGAGGATTATTCTTACATTAGTTACACGCAGAGGTACGGAGGAATAAGTACCCCACCGCCATTGGCGCCTAAAAGATTGGGATCTCATCTTCGGACCGAAATAATTACTACCGATCCCCATGTGCACCAAAAATCCCTCAGGATACGCACTAATGGGGATGCGGTTAGCATTTATCAGTTCCGCATCCTCGACATTATACGACCCAGGCAAGGGCACTCATCCCTCTGTAGTGTTCCTCGTGTATAGAACTCATAATTCCACGGGAAACATGTATCATCTACCCAGAAGAAATACTCCCTCCAATTCCTAAGTATGCCTAATTTATCTCAGATAAGATCGCAGTCACACACAAGCGTTTGAAAAACCGTCACCTCCTCATGAAACCCGGTATAGCTCAAGTTTAATTGACTCGAAAGTCGAAAGTTTACAACCGGTGGCTCTGATTTGCAGAATTGGAACCGGTGCTTGTGTGTACAACATATGTCAGGACTTAAAAGAGAAATGATGAAACTCTTCTAAAGGTATTGAAAGAAGAGATTAAATCGAAACTTATGACCCTTAATGTGAAGAAATCAAACTTATAAGACATGAATGGGATTATGTGAAGAGTGAGGTGTGGTTTCTTTAGGATGTGGGAGAAAAGTTGTTATATGCCTAACTGGTGTTTGGAATAAAGGTTTAAATAGATGGCTATGTATCATGGTTTTGAAAACCTTTGCTTCACAAGCTTTTCTATCTTCTGATACAGTGTGTTTGGGATAAGCTATCTATCTTCATAAGGACGAGCTCTGTTAGGCAAGAATGAAATGATCATCTGGCGAGACAAAGGTTCAAAGAAGAAATATTATGCGCTTCTACTTATGTGGTTTAGCGTTGGTCTAGGGTCTTCAAGTTTTGGTCTCCTTTGTAGTTTGGCAATTCAAGTCTTTCTTTTTGTGTTATGTTATTAGTTGGGTCTCTGATCGCTATATTTTTATACCGTATACATATGGCAACATGGATTTAAGTTATGGGTCGCTTGGTTTTGTGACGCGGGGTGCTATGCTAGCTTGTCATCCTTAGGCTTTAATTTGTGGATTTAATATCCGAACTTATGGGGTTGTTTTTGCACTGGTCTTCTTTTTGTTTTAGTTTGAAGTTTCTTTGTTTTGGGTCCTCATTATCACTTTCTCAAACAATTTCTAACAACCACCACCATCTCCGATGACCACCACCACCCCGTTGGTCGTTGTTTAACACCAAATAAACAAGAACCCTTTATTAAATTCCTCAATTTAAACAAAATCCCCAAATTTAACTACAAAATTGTCTGGTAGTCAAAGTTTGAAGAAATGAGAGATTTGGTGAGATGGGTTTCTGTTTGCTGACCTTGTGGCTTCTAATCACCGATTATTTTGTAGCCCGAGATTTACAACACTTGGTAGGCTTATTTTAAGAGGTTAATAAGCAATTGGGTATAAAAAAGAAAGGTACTTTATACATTGGGATGTATTTGTATTTTTCCTAATTATCATGTGTAGATCAGTGAGAGTTCGTGAGTTTATGGGATTTAGGGGGTGTTTGGTTGCTTATATAAACAACTTATAGTTGGGCGAGCTTTTGCCTAAGTCTTGATTAGTTATTTGGGGAATAGGGTTTTTCGATAATGAATAAATGCATAAGTTAACATCATCTTAGTATCATTTGGGCATGATTGAAGCCAATATAATGTATGTAGCCTTGTTACTCTCGAGATAAGAACCACACATCTAAAGGCGCCGTTTTTTGATAACACAAAGTTTACTACGCTTTAGGATTAGATGTTCTTGCAAGTGCAAAACGAGTTGAAGGATCATTTAAAGTTCCCGGACCAAAAGTTTCCTCTATGATGGAATCTATAGACGAAGATAGGAAAAATTCCTCACGCGTTGATCAAGATGACGTTGGCGGTGGTGTATCCAAAGATGGACAAAATAAAAGCGAAAGTACCATGATTCAAGTGGAAGCAAAACGCTTGATTCAAGGTTAGAGTTGGTTACTTCAAGTCATTGTTTTAATGTAATGTGACCTGCATGCTTTGATCTAATTGTGAGATGTTTTATAATGTTGCGTAAAGTATCATCGAATAAGAACGATTATGAGATGATCGAATTCAAGCACCAAAACATTCCATGTGCATCATCGCTTTTTCTTGTCTGGGCTTACGGACTAATTAATAGACGGACTGAGAGCATAGATACAATTGTTAAAACTTGTTTACACAACTAAATTCTTCACATGTTAAAAGCAGTTTAATGAGCGTGTGTCCACCGGACTCGATCATTTTTAACCCAAGATCGTTAGACTCTGTCTTTGTTTAATACTCCCAATATCCATAGTTGACACTGTTAGCAGATATATTTGATAAGCTTTCAAAGGCCCACTTATTAGTTTGGTTTACGTGCTTAGCAAGACCATTATTGTGCATTATATACTAAACAAATGTAACAATTATTATCATTATCGAATATACAGTTTTCATGTTTACATGGTATAAGAAGGTATAACTATCCTCTACCTGTATCTTGTTTGAGTGTTAACATTTTGAATAGTCATTCATTTACAGTTTCTTTAATAACACAAAGTTTACTATGTTTCAGGATTAGATGTTCTTGCAAGTGCAAAAAGAGTTGAAGGATCATCTAAAGTTCCCAGACCAAAAGTATGTTGTCTATGATGGTTAAGTATGTTGCATGAACAAATAGGATTGTATTAATATGATTTGAAGTCGATTGCCTATCTTAAATAGGTGTCGTTTGTTTGTGTAGGCGACTTTCTTTTTGCTACTTATTGACTAATGCTGATACTATGAGAGCAAATCCATTTGGTTCGGTGCCTATTTGTTTTGGCATAGTCCAGTGAACCATGCTCATTTAGGCCATTCACGAGTCTTTAACGATTAGTCTAAAGTTTGTGGTAAATTCATGGCTTGGTCTTGTTTCGGAATAGATTACAGTCCAATACACACAATACACTTGAACGAACTCGGACCGGGTGCGGTATAACTTTTCTAATATGTACTTTTAGTGAGAGTGTCTGGCTTAGGTAAAGCTGACATTTTATGCTACTGGTTTAAGCATGTATCTGGTTGTATATGAATGAATCTTTTCCTATATTTGCAACATTTTACACTATAACAACACAAAAATGAAGTGGAAAAATGGATGGTAGAAATATGTATGGTAAGAAACCAAAACAAACTGATAATATTACTCACAATGATGAACCTACAGTAATGAATCCACATACACCATATTCTCGAGTGTCCAGTTTCAACCACTACTAAAAGTGATATATTTCAACCTGATCCTATTTTGACCCGTTACCCAACCCATCCATGTTTCCATGCATTATGTTGTACAAACCTTTTCAGTGCACGATATCAGTTCTTTCTCATACGTCATATAATTTGCATGAACTTGAATTACCTTTTTATACAAACTATTAAGCTATTGCACAAAGAAATTTAATCTTCCGTCTCTTTTGCAACCACTTGGGCCTAATGAAGCAATATTTCAAACTATGGGACTGTCCAGATTCAACATATGAATTGCTCTCAGCTTATGAAGTATGAAGCTAAAATGAATATCAGATTAATAAAGTTAAAAGCTTAATAACTGTTATATTCCAAAAACCAAAACATTACTTTTGCCACCCTTACGAAAATGTTCTCGTTTTGACCCGTTACACAAGCGCTAGACCCGCCCATTTTCCCACCCTTACGAATATTTATTCAAAGAGCAGCCATACCATCCAAGATGTTGCAACATAAAGCTGAGGTCCGATGCATATGGCACGGCATCCAGTTCCTAATACTTATGTATTCCCGATCCCTTTACGTTTTGCAGCGTTAGGGAAGTAACTGAGCATATCGCTTTTCTGATGACGTTCCAATTCGACCCACATGATGTCAGCCGGATCATGAGCTTTTTCAAGATGTCGAGTAACTGATAACTCACATCCCGAGCCTTTCGTAGAGCTTTCACTTGTTCCAATATCCATAGTTGATACATGTAGTTAAGAATGTTAAGTTTAGGTGGCGGGTCCATGAACTCGAAATCAAGTAAATTTTTGATTTTCACTACTTCAGAAGCAAAGAACGTTCCCCAGATTCACCCTCCAGATTTCTGGGATGGGGTTGTCAGCATTTCTTTTTGTTGTTCGTTGCCGGTAAAAGACAGTAACAGGTACCGGGCCTAATAGTAAACAAACTACAAGACCTAAATTTAGACAAGTTAGTGTAATCTGACTACAACTATCAACAATATTCACTATGCAGATACACTAAGATGTCAAGGGTCAGATCTATTTGAACTTTGTT
This sequence comes from Chrysanthemum lavandulifolium, assembly GCA_022545495.1. Lineage (NCBI taxonomy): Eukaryota > Viridiplantae > Streptophyta > Magnoliopsida > Asterales > Asteraceae > Chrysanthemum > Chrysanthemum lavandulifolium. The sequence goes on from CM040241.1 coordinate 10,280,672, forward strand.
TATAAAAACATTTTAACCGCAAAGACCTAACAAACTTTGCCCCCATGAAAGGTTCCAGTGATGTAACCAACAGACTTTCTCATTCAAATAGACACACTTGATCATAAACATGGTTGATAAATATGATAAGTCATCAGGAATGTAAATGCACCCTTACGTCTCTTACAACACTTATGCAACAAGAAAATTAAAACACACTTACAAACATATTTGACAAAATTGTTGCACTTACTTTCAAATTTCACCAAGAAAGCTTGATATCAGATCTGAAAGTGTTCGAAAATAAAACCAAGTTAGTGATGATTTATTAACAAACTAGTGTAAAATCAGATTCTACAAAATGGGAGAACATAGTACCTTATATATTTTGAAGCACATCGAGAATGCGCTGCAACTCGTTGACAACAATTTCAATTTTCATCCGTTGTGGTGGGGAATCCACAGAGCACGATACTCCAATCTTGATAATTGCAACCAAACATTCTTCCACTTTCTTTGCATTCGCTTCCGTACTTTGCAACACAATTGCATCATCATCAATAACATCGATTACATGATCCGGTAATGCCATGTAAGTAAATTTATGAAGGCTAAGACCATCGTTGAACATGTCATCTGTTGGCTTTTTCCGGTCATCACCTCTAGTAATAATATTCCAAAACTATAGACATCCCCAAAACTTGTCATCTCGCTCCCAGACCATACTCTATAAATTAAAACAGTTACTTAAGTTACAAACAGTAATTTGTAAGTAAATGTAAGCATTATGGAATACTACCTGGAGGTGTATAACCAATTGTTCCTTTAACCCCGGTTGAGCTGTTTTGGTTTAAGTTTGTACCAAGTAGGCGAGCTAAACCAAAGTCTCCAACATGAGCCACCATATCATCATCAAGTAGAATGTTACTAGGCTTCAAGTCACCATGAACAATAGTGGTTTGGCAGCGGTTGTGAAGATAATCAAGTGCGGTGGCAACATCTCTGAGAATGTTTATTCGTTGAAGAAGGTTCAGTTTCGATGTATTTGCACTTGAATGAAGCCAGCTGTGTACACTTCCATTGGGCATAAACTCGTAAACCAACGCTTTAAAATCATTGCCTTGGAAATCGGTACTCGAACATGAAGTTATTATCTTCAACAGATTACGGTGCCGAATATTCTGCCATGCTTCACATTCTGCTAGAAAACTTTTGTGAGCTCCTTTATTTTGAAGATGCAAAACTTTGACTGCAACAGGTTTATTATGATTAGAATCGAGGATTCCTTTGTAAACTGAGCTAAACCCACCCTCCCCAATCAAATTTGCTGCAGAGAAGCCATCAGTAGCCTTGAGAAGTTGATGGTATGAAACTTTCATGAACCGTTCACCCCCTGATGATTGAGATGGTTGACTGTTGCGTTTCTTCTTACACAAAAGATACATACAACATAATACGACGAGCAACGTGACTGCAATCACGATGACTAATATGAAGAAAGGAAACCTTTTTTTCTTACTACCCGTCTCCTTGCATTTGGGTAACTCAAGTGTAACCAAACCACCACAAAGCTTATGGTTCCCCAAAACTGAAAATGCACTTGCATTGGCAAACACTCCTACAACCGGTACTTCACCCTCAAAATCATTAAAGGATAGGTTCAAATATTCTAAGGATTTCCATTTTCAAAAATTGTGGAATTTTGCCTGATAAATTATTTTCAGAAATGTCGAATACCTGCAATCCTCCCAAGGAACTTAATGAAGATGGTATTATGCCTTCAAATCTATTGCCACTAAGGTATAACTCTGTAAGGCTAATACACTTACCAAGGCTACTAGTAATGGGGCCTGATAAATTATTATAAGATAAAGCAAGACCGCTCAACATCTTGAGGTCTTTAATCTCTGATGGAATGGAACCAGACAGGTTGTTGTGTGAAAGATCTAAAAAGTTAGTTAGTGATGGAAGTTGGAGAAGTTGCTTGGGTATTTTACCACTGAGTCTATTGTCTGCAAGGTTTAACACATTAAGTTGTTTACAATTCCCAAGGCTTGATGGAACATGACCTTCTAATTTGTTGTAATCTAAGTAAAGTTCTATCAACAGTGATAAGTTCCCAATGGCATCAGGATAGGCCCTGAAAATTGATTGCTATCTAGACCAAGAACTTGTAGCTTTTGAAGTTTACCAATGCTAGTGGGAATTTTTCCTTTGAATAAATTAGGTCCTAAAACTAAAGTGGTCAAACCAACTAGACTACCTATACTTGAAGGAGGCTTCCAAATAATTGATTGTCTCCTAAACCTAGAGAGCTGAGTTGATGAGAGAGATTACCTATTGATATCGGAAGCACTCCTATAAGGTTGCAATTAGTAAGTTCCAAATCTACTAAACTGGTGCAGTTTTCAAAGAATCAATAAACCTCATGTCATCAGCTTCTCCGCGTCCATGGAAGTTGTTATCATATAATCTAATTATATTAATATCTCTTAGTTTTGAAAATCAATAGTCAACTTCCCACTAAAATTGTTGTCACTCATTTCAAGAAATCATAATTTAGAACAATTAGAAAGAGAAGGTGGAAGAACTCCGGTCAGTTCGTTACCCATAACTGAAGCAACTCAAGATTTGGGAGCTGATTACCAATTTCTGAAGGAAGACTACCAGTGAGGTGATTATCAGGTAAGGAAAAATTAACTAGGAGTGAGAGGTTGAAAATGGAATGAGGATGCTTCCATATAAGTTGCAGTCACCAGAGTGAAATGCCGTCAAGCTTTTCCAATGACCCAAGGTATCTGGAATGCTCCCACCCAACGGGTTCTCGAAAGCAGAGAACACTTCCATTGATGTAATATTCCCCAAGAAAGGTGGGATTCCACCTGTTAACTTATTGTCTTCAATTACAAGTCTAGTAAGTTTCGAGAGTAAACTCATCTCCTTGGGTATGCTTCCAACTAGATTATTTTGATAGAGCCAAAGGTCTTCGAGGTTAGAACAACCAGACAAGTTTGTTGGAATGACTCCACTGAATTTGTTTTGATGAAGACCAAGACGACGTAGCCTATATAGACGACCAAGTTCATGAGGAATGGTTCCTTGAAAGCTGTTGTTCCAGAGAGAAAGGAGACGGAGGAAGCTGAGGTTTCCCACATGAGGAGACAACGAGCCTTCTAAGCCTTTCGAAGACAGTTCTAAAGCAGTCACTCGTTTGTGCCGCTTTCCACATGAAATACCACTCCAGTCACAGAAATGAAAGGAATGGTTCCACGAGGTTAGAACTTTGTATGGATCATGGGTGATCTTTGACTTAAATGACAACAACGCGTGATAATCAGTCTCATTACCGCCATAAGAAGCAGAGACGGTGGCGGAAGTAAGACATATTATCGCGAGACCAAAAAGAGAAAAGAAATAAGAGAGGAAGATGATAAGTGAATTATTGCTTGTGGTGACTTCATTTTGGGAAATTTACTTAAAATTATGAGAACATGCATTGGCTTTTTATACTTCAGTTTTGCATGTTAACGTACGTGACATGCAAATGGTGAAATAAATAGCTTCCACAAATTTCTTATCATCTTGAGATACCAAGACTTTTAAGAGATTATAATACTTTCAAATATTAATGTTTAACGTTCACCACACTTAAATTGTGAAGAGAATGGCATCCACAATATCCTTATCAGCTTGAGCAAAACAACATTTGATTGGTAATAACTAGTTTGTATGCATATTCAGAGAAGACTTTAAAGAAGACTTGGGATTGGTAATAACTAGTTTGTATGCATATTCAGAGAAGACTTTAAAGAAGACTTGGGATTGGTAATAACTAGTTTGTATGTATACTCAGAGAAGACTTTAAAGAAGACTTGGGATTGGGAAGAGGACATTATGATTTTTGTAACATATCAATATGCAACCCAAGTAGCATCACCTATGGTCTATCATCCACACATTCCTTCTCAGCTTGACAAAGACAATTTATCTGATAAATAACTATTTTCTACCTGTACTCAGAGAATGCATGACTTGGGATATGGAAGACTAGGTACACTTATATTGCACAAGTGATTGTAAAAGAAATACAACGTATAACATAATAAAATAACACTCAAAACTCTAAAAATTTTATGAAGAAGAATGAATATATTTAAATGAAGAATATGGAAAATTTTCATGTTTTGTAAGAAAGTATAAATGACAGTACGCTTTTGCTTAATTTTATTTATATATTTTAAAAGGTTAAGGAGAAAAATTATTTAAAAATACTTATGGAGTGATGGCTTTAATGAGCCGTGTTCGCCAGAACATATGAAAATACTTTACCTTAATATTTGTCAAATGAATAAGGTTATATGGAATTGGATATGTTCTACTATCTGTTCTTTGTGGGATAGAAATCTGGTGGTGGTCTTGGGTCTTGGCACTTAGCTGGTGGTGGTCTTGGTAATTTTGGTGATTATAAGGAATGATATTGGGTTAGATTCCTCTGCTGTATGCTGGTTTGATAGTGTTTGGTGGCAAGAAGCTGTGTGGAATTATGAGCGAAAATGTGAGACTTAGATTGCCGAGTTTGATGGCTGCTGGGCATTGGGGTTTTGGTTATTTCTTTGCTGGTAAAAATCTTGTTAAGATGGCTGGATTTCATTTTGGTTACTTTGAAGAGTGTTTGGTAGATCATGGAATGAATGGACCAGCTCAATATCAAGGTTTCAGTGGCCTAATTTAGAAGTGGAACTTGAAGACCCTGAAAAAAGATTGTGGTGTTTGGAAGGTTTTGAAAATGTTTCAAAGTTTATAGTTTAATGAAAAGTAATTATTTGTGCAGGATATAAGTGTTAGTCTTTGTAAATCCATTGTTTTGTAATTTCAATCCTTAGAACCGTTGCAAATTAAAATGAAACCTTTCAATAAGAAATCATGCGGTAAATCCATCACTTAAATTGGAACCTTGCTGAAACTATACATTCAAATGAAACATTGCAATAAGAAATTACACACTGTCAATGTTTGGATTCCAAAAGAAACATTTCTAAATAAAGTCAAGATATAACAGCAGCATCTAACAAAAACTGAGTTGTACAACCCTTTTAAGCACAAGTTACAACTGCATAATGCACACTACATGTTACCTATTTTTCCATCGAACAACCCAAAAAACCAAACTAAACTCCCAAGTTCAGTACTTGGACCATTGTCGACATCCATTGTATCGGCTTCCTTATTATCTGCTAAAACATGAAGAAACTCGGGAGGAATAGCTGCAGGGTCGAGGTCTAGACAACCCTTTGGAGCATTTGCAGATTCTTGACCCGTGAGCAAGTATGAAGGTATTTGATGCGATATTTTAAGAAAGTCTTTTTCTGGGATAACTTTTGTTTCTTTGCTGTCGAGATGTCGGTGAAACACTGTTTTAAACCCCGCAACTTTGACTAGTGGTGTGACGGTAACGCCTGTTTCTTCACTGGACTCGTCAACTTCCACAAGTTCGTAAGTATGTTTGATCGTATCCAGTGTGTAATCGTATTTGTACAGAGCACAAACACTTCCATTTTTAGGGAATACACGAATGTTACCGTTTCTCTGCTTTGTAAAGCTAGCTTTGTGTGAGAAATAGTTAGGAGAGGTAACGGTTTCGTGTTTTCCCGATTGGAACTCACTGAATGCTTCCAGGAACCCGGGAAAAGGAAGTGGTTTCTTGTTAGGTTTTGAGCTAAGCCAACATACTTTCATCTTAAACGGATTCAAAGAAATTACTTTGTGAACTATGGCATAGTTCCGAGGCATCCCGTCACGATCATCATAAGCAGCCCAGAGTTGACCTTCTTTGAAACATTTTTCACTTCTTTCTATATCGAAATCATGAAAATCTGGATCTGGTACGTCAGCCTCGTTACTCTTTAAGAAGCCGTTTGCCATGTCAGCAATTTTTTAGGCCTACTCCATTCTCAGTTTCTTCTTTATTTTCGTAGTCGCCTTCTTTATAAGGTGATTCTTGATAGGCCCTGTTTCCTTAATTGCATCAAACCCTTAATGTCTTGCTTTGTTTTAACAGATTTGACTTTCTTAGATGCGGATTTAGCTTCTTTTTTAGCGATCTTATTTCTCAAAGCTTCCTCTATATTAGTGTCTAGTCCAGCTTCTTCTCGATCCCTTTTTAGTGGACCCCGCTTGGAGCTTGTACCATTACCAGCCTCAATACCCGTTATCTTACACGTTTCTGGGGCTGAAATGTTATTTCCCATTCCTTGTGAAATTCCCGCAACTTCTGAAGAAGCATTGATATTTGGTGGTGGAATCTCAGTCGCGTGAAACGGTCCATAACAAGTGGGGCATAACATATTTCGGTTTAAATACTTTCTCAAGAATTCATACTGCAATTTGCATCTCATGCATATGGTCCAAAACGTCTTAGTCTTTATCTGTTTAGTAACAGGAGTAGAAGTGGGACCCGTCTTGGTCGTCCCATTAACTTTATCCTTTTCTTCAGAAGTTTTAACCTCTGGCCCAAGGCATCGTCTCAGGCTCTATCTGTTCATTTGACAATGCAGGAGCAGAAGTGGGACCCATCTTGGTAGTCCCGTTAACATTATTCTTTTTTCGAGAACCTTTGACCTTTGACCTCTCAGGAGCTATCTGTTCATTGGAGGATGAAGGAACAGAAGTGGGAACCATCTTGGTAGTCCCATTAATCTCATCCTTTTGACTCTTCGTTTTTTTCTTTGTCTGAGTAGTAGTTTTATCCTTCTTTTGAGAAGTTGTAACCTTTGTCTGCGCATCTGCGCCAGCTGTACTCTTCGTGACATTGTGAAAACCGTTCTGAGTTGGAGGTATATGCACTCGTGAAAACACGTTCTGAGGAACCCTCTGCTTCAAAAACTGAGCATGCCTTTTATGATCATATGCCGATCTTTTATCTTTATCGGATAACAGATTCCATGCTTGAGAAACGAGCTGGAATGCCCTTCTGCACCTATAGACTTGTTCTTATTGGGATGAAGTGATAAAGCTAGTTTTCTATAATGTTTCTTCACAGTATCATCATCGGCTAATGGGTTCACACCAAGTATCCCATAATAATCCGATTCACCGCTTACTTAGTTTTCGGCAGTAACATGCACACCCAGAACAGCTAATACATGGGAAATACCGTCAAGAACTCAAGACCAGGAAACAAATTTTGCGCCTACCAAATTTTTTGGCACCCTTTACATCCTTTGAAGAAAACTTACTTTCAGCGATTTCTTTCGCCCTTGTGGCTTCATCCTTATTGCATTCCATCCTTCACGAGTTCACGTAGTAAGCAGTTAATCTTCCTTACCAATGCTTATACATTAATTGTTTCAAGTAAACGTGAAGATTAGGCAATATTCTGGCCCGAGCTAATGCTTAACCAAGCTACTGCTTTTGATCGCGATTCTCAAACCTGATACAGATATCTGAAGTTGATAGATTAAGCATAACACACATGTATAAAGTATTCATAGAATGATTTCTCGCAGAAGTAAAACCATAGTAAACTATACCAGAATCCAAACACCTATTTTCCTCATTGTCACAGAACTAAAAGTTTTACTGTATCCAAATACCCTGTTCACCAGTCACAAACCACCAACTGGACTTCTTCAACCCGTTTTCTAATAATCTATTGCTTTTCATTTTATTTATTTCCCGTTTGACCTATTATATATAAAAACTAACCAAAAGTGACCCGTTTCATGTAAATTGTCCCAAAAATAATAAATTTTCTGAGAGCAAGTTTGGAAGATCTGGTTACTTACTTTCAGTCAGCAAATGGCACACGTCTTATGAGTGTCATCTTACTCTTTTCAAACTCGGGCACATCACAAAGAGGACTATCTGTTAAGACGGACAACAAAACTGTTAGTACCAATGCAATATTGTCTAAATACATTCAAATTTTATGAAATTCAGAATAACTTGCCTTTATTACTTGTATTTATTGTAGATTTTATAGATGTAACTCTGGAAAGAGTGGATGTTGTTTCGTTACATCCAACTTACTCAAATCTTGTGCATTTCACACTTTTGAAGGATTTAAAACTTGAGCGATTGTACCTCAAAAACTCTATCTCAAGTGATATTAAACCTGCATCAAGTGAAATTTTGAAAAGTGAAAACGGATAACTGAAAAACCTAAATGCGAATCTGACTGTACAACAAAAAATTCTTTAACGCAACACAAATACTTGCAACATAAAATAATCACGCTTAGCTTTTCTTTCCACATGAACATGGACAAAGTTAGTATATACTAAAGTTATGCCATCAAGAAAGTTGTTCGATTCAGGTTATTTTTACCTTTAACCTTTAGCCTGTAAAATGGGTAAACATTAAACATTCATTCGAAACTGGAGCAGTTCGATTCAGGTTATTTTTACTTCCAGTGATGTTAAACCAATGACTCGTTTGATAGTCAATACGATGCTATTGATTCATTGGAAATAACATTAGTGCTGGATGTTAAATCCACGCTTAGAGGTTGACTGTTAAATTGCATTATCTGTTCAATCAAAGAATTTGTTCTTCTTTTTTGAAGACATCCACTAAATATTTGGAAGTGCGTATATTCATAAGGTTATGCTAATGCAAACGTCATTCATTCAACCTAAAAAAGTCCAACCCAAACTAACCCTTTCCAAACCTACAAATAATTAACCAAGCCAGTAAACCATATGTGTCAAATTAAGCCCAAACATAAGTGAAGCCACTCAAGTTCACTAGAAATCGCCGCAAAATCCCATCGAAATTATTGGGTGAAATCCTACCCCAACCTTTGCTACCCTTTAGAATCCTAACTAAAATTGGTGAATTAGTAAAAAAACATAAAGACAAAAGCCATACCTTGAACAAATTTCAAGGCAAACCTTCCTTGAGTATAGTGTGGAGATAAGCTGCATTCTTAAGTTGCAGATCTTGGAGGTCGTTAGTCGCTCATACTTCCTACTCCAATAAGTCCTTCGAGACAACAAATTATCATTCATTCTTTTAGCATACAAAGAAAGTATCCTCATGTATATGGGGTGCACTTAATATTTCAATTCCATGACCCATCTTAAGAAACATTCTTGGGACGAATTTCAAACGAATGGTTTTACTTCGAATACCTACATAACAATGATTCTTATATGATTTAAGTGCTTTAAATACCACATCTATTATATACATAATTAATGTAGCAACTTTGACCCATTTAATTAGGAATGGGTCAATTTGGGGTTATGTTTATATATTAATAGAGATATACTTTTCTTTGGGTAAAGTAAAACAAATGTTTATGTATTAATAGAGATAGACTTTTGCGCCAATTCTGTAAGTTTCTAAAACTTTTGTCGAAATTTGATACATTTGACCCAAAGAGAAGATAAGGCAAGCAGATCAGGTTAACAATACATACCTACAAAAGTGCTAAAATGTCTTGGTAGCCCGTTAACTTTATTCTTTTTCGAGAACCTTTGACCTTTGATGTCTCAGGAGCTATCTGTTCATTGGAGGATGAAGGAACAGAAGTGGAAACCGCCTTGGTAGTCCGTTAATCTCATCCTTTTGACTCATGGTTTTTCTTCGTCGAGTAGTAGTTTTATCCTTCTTTTGAGAAGTAACCTTTGTCTGCGCATCTGCACTCACGTACTTTGTTTTCGGCAGTAACATGCACATCCAGAACAGCTAATACTTTGGAAATACCCTCAAGACCAGAAAACAAATTTTGGCCCTACCAAATTTTTTGGCACCCTTTACATCCTTTGAAGAAAACTTACTTTCAGCGATTTCTTTCGCCCTTGTGGCTTCATCCTTATTGCATTCCATCCTTCACGAGTTCATGTAGTAAACAGTTAATCATCTTCACCACTTCCTTAATAATGCTACTACATTAATAGTTTCAAGTAAACGTGAAGATTAGGCAATATTCTGGCCCGAGATAATGCTTCACCGAGCTACTACTTTTGATCGCGATTCTCAAACCTGATACAGATATATGAAGTTGATAGATTAAGCATAACGCACATGTATTAAGTATTGATAGAATGATTTCTCGCAGAAGTAAAACCATAGTAAACTATACCAGAATCCAAACACCTATTTTCCTCATTGTCACGGAACTAAAAGTTTTACTGTATCCAAATACCCTGTTCACCAGTCACAAAGCACCAACTGGACTTCTTCAACCCATTTTCTTGTAATCTATTGCTTTTCATTTTATTTATATCCCAATTGACCTATTATATATAAAAACTAACCAAAAGTGACCCGTTTGATGTAAATTGTCCCAAAAATAATAAATTTTCTGAGAGCAAGTTTGGAAGATCTGGTTACTTGCTCTTTTAAAACTCGGGCACGTCACAAAGAGGACTATCTGTTAAGACGGACAACAAAACTATTAGTACAAATGCAATATTGTCTAAAAACATTCAAATTTTATGAAATTCAGAATAACTGCCCTTTATTACTTGTATTTATTGTAGATTTTCGAGATATAACTCTTGAAAGAGTGGATGTCATTTCATTACATCCAACTTACTCAAATCATGTGTCATTAAACCTTTCCGTGGCATTTTCACACTTTTGACGAATTTAAAACTTGAGTGAATTCTTTTATTGTACCTCAAAAACTCTATCTCAAGTGACATCAGAACCTGCATCAAGTGAAAATTTGAAAAGTGAAAACGGATAATAACTGAAAAACCTAAATGCGAATATGACTGTACAACAAACAAATATGTTAACGCAACACAAATAGTTACAACATAAAATAATCACGTTTATCTTTTCCTTCCACATGAACATGGACAAAGTTAGTATATACTAAAGGTATGCCATCAAGAAAGTTGTTCGATTCAGGTTATTTTTACCTATAACCTTTAGCCTGTAATATGGGTAAACATTAAACATTCATTCAAAACTGTAACAGTTCGGATGTTCACAGCTTCGAGGTTAAACCAATGACTCGTTTGATAGTCAATAAGATGCTATTGATTCGTTGGAAATGAAATTAGTGCTGGATGTTAAATCGACGCTTAGAGGTTTACTGTTAAATTGCATTATCTGTTCAATCAAAGAATTTGTTCTTCTTTTTTGAAGACATCGACTAAATATTTGGATGTGCATATATTCACAAGGGTATGCTAATGCAAACGTCATTCATTCAACCTAAAAAAGTCCAAACCGAACTAACCCTTTCCAAAACCACAAATAATTAACCAAGCCGGTAAACCATACATGTCAAATTAAGCCCACACATAAGTGAAGCCAATCAAGTTCACTCAAATGTGGTTTTCATTAGGCTCTGAGAAGTAACTTGCCAATATATAGCCGCAAAATCCCTTCGAAATTTTTGGGTGAAATTCTACCCCAACCTTTGCTGCCCATTAGAATCCTAACTAAAATTGGTGAATAACTAAAAAACATAAAGACAAAAGCCATACCTTGAACATATCTCAAGGCAAACCTTCTGTTGCTTGGAGTATAGTGTGGAGATAAGCTGCATTCTTAAGTTGCGGATCTTGGAGGGTCGTTGGTCGTTCATACTTCCTACTCCAATGAGTCCTTTGGAGACAACAGATTATCACTTTATCAGTCATTCTTTTCAGCATATAATCTTTCAATTCCCATGACCATATTCAGAAGCATTCTCGGGACGAATTTCAAACGAATGGTTTAACTTCAGAATACCTACATAACAATGATTCTTTACATAATTAATGTAGCAACTATGACCCATTTAATTAAGAGTGGGTCAATTTGGGGTTATGTTTATATATTAATCGAGACATACTTTTTCTTTGGGTAAAGTAAAACAAATGTCTACGTATTAATAGAGATAGACTTTTGCGCCAATTCTGTAAGCTTCTGAAACTTTTGTCGAATTTTGATACATTTGACCCAAAGAGAAGATAAGGCAAGCAGATCAGGTTAACAATACATACCTACAAAAGTGCTAAAATGTATCATTCAAAATTTATAGTAGGTTTAATAAATATGAAGAAATAGTGGCCAACAATGCACATTCTAAAGTCTAGCATATTATATGTCTAAAACGCACCTTGCTATCAACCTTAAGGACATGCTATTGAAAGGGGTGGTCACTGCCACCTAAATATTACAGGAGACTGGATGATTTCATAACTTACGGATATCATTCAGAAATAAGGACCTTGTCTTAACATGCTTATATACATTCAAAGAGTAATTAGGAAACTCAAAGCTTAAGCTTGTAACGTAAACTAATGATAAGTGGCAAACATAAAACATAAAACAGACTGCGTTGCATAACGATTTTAAATATTCAACGGCTATTTATATGATCGAAGGGATTCTTACAGGTCCATAAGGCCAGCGGAAACCAATGAGGACACTGCAGTTAACTTACCGACTATCCTTATAGCCTATTTAATCTGTAAAATCAAATACAATACCTAACACTTGCAGCATACTTCTATAGAAGTAATGAATTGTCCTTACGCGCGTAACAGAACTGAAGACAAAATAAAAGTTTGGCCACTAACCCTTAAACAATCTATTTCATTGAGGCATAAAAACAAACAGTTGATGTGCATACATATATAAATCACTAATGAACACCTTAATTCTTCAGCTAAACTAACAAAAATCAAAAACCCATATGAACAATCACAATTTAAAACAAACCCGTATCGATTATATAAATTGTAAAACATAATTATTTATAAAATTTTATTTACCTTATTAGAATGAAGGGTATTTTGATATCTTTAAATAATCGAAAGTGTTTGATTTCTTTAAAGAATGAAGTATTGAAGGGTATTTGACTTTTTTGGTTGCAATATGGTTGTAAAATGTAAAGGGGATTGGTTTTTGACCCTTCAATTTTATAAAAGAAGTCAAAATCTTTCTTCGAGAGGTTACTTTTAAACTCAATTTTTAAAATGGTTACGCGTAAGCTATTGACTCAGCCCAATTCCAAAAATGTGAAGTCAATTGCAAGTACATTTGTTTACTTTCATTATACCAAAATAACTATCAGTATTCTTTAGCATGGCCGAATCTTTCGACCTCCTTATTGACTTTACATTTATCGCACACGCAAAGACGTTGGGAAATAAAAGACATTAAAAATAAAAATAAAATGTCTAAAAATCTTTTAACCAAAAGAACACGTGCATTTTGGATTTTATGTGTCTTTGGTTAAAAGATCTTTGTAGTTTTTATTTTTATTTTTTGAATGTGTACTTTTTCTTTCCCGCGACTTTTGCGTGAATAAATGTAAGTCGAGTAAAGGAGGTTCGAAGAATGTCGATCGCATAATATGTAGGTATTTCATACAATGAAAGTAAAAAGTGTACTGCAATTGACACACGACATTTTTTTAGAAACATGTCAGAATATCAATAATTATTTCATTTGAGATTGAATTTAAAACGAATATGATGGGGATTTCAAGAAAGATTTTGGCCCTTTTATCTTTTCACTTTTATAAAACAACGGTCACTTTTTTTTTTTTTAATTTTGTTTTTCATATTTTTACAAAGGCGTGTTGGGCAATGAGCGGAGGCGCGAGGGCTAGGATAGGTTGGCGCTTATATTATAAGACGAAAAGTTTAAAGTTTATATTTCTATGAATTTGTTTAGCTAATTTGTTAGAATTGAAGTTTATTCATATAAATTGCATAAAAATATAATAAATTAATCACGATACATAAGCCCTTTTCTATGGACTTGGTTTCACGGAAGCTTATGGCTTATAATTGTAAAACCTATTTACGTAATTATTTATAAAATTTTATTTACCTTATTAGAATCAAGGGTTTGTGGTTCTAATATGTTGTTGCGTGGATAAAAGGGTTGGATTGCTTTTAAATCTTGAAGTTTATAAAATAGCGGGGCTTTTTGTAGTTTTGTTTTCAAATTTTGACACATATGCTCTTGTTGTGGATGTTTTTCTATACACAAAATTTAACAAACAATGACCAAATCAAAGTAATTTTACTTTTATTAAGGGTCCATTTGGTTTATAAATGGGTTTAAATTAGGATTTAGATTTGGTATAGGATTTGGATTTCGGATGGGTTTAGAAAAATATTTTATATTTATATAAATATATTTTATAATAAATTTCAAATAAAAAATTGTTTAAATAATAAAATAATAAATAATATAGAATGATATGAAAATGACCCACATATAATAGAGATAAAAAAAGTAGGGCCACTAAAATAGTATACTATCAAAATATGATTTCATCAATCATTTCTATATTCAAAAGATACAACCAAACAATTGATAATTGTTTTTCAAGACAAAACCCAAACCAACGTACCATACCAAACATCACCTTTCATATATCCTCAATTTAAATACTTAAATGTCATATTTATATGACCAAAACCCATAATACCATATATACTAAATTTAAACACAAAATTTTTCAAATATATCCATTTTACAAGTTAATTCATTTTAAAAAATTTGGAGTTTCAACTATCCTTTTTTTCTTCCACTTTCGAAAGCAACTTAATAACTATCAATTTGATATTTATAAATTATTTTCCCTTCTTATAACCAATAATAAATTCATTTTACACTTAATCAAAAGTGAATTCACCCCAATTAATGACCAATAGCAAATTATTTTTACAGTTAATCAAAAGTGAAGCACTGTTGTATGAAATTCGTAGTATCCAAAATATATTTGAATATGAATGAGATATGATGATGGTACATACAAGTACAAAACAACATAATGGAAGTCAAATTAAGTTTTTGTCCATAGGTTTTCTTGTCGGGAATCTTTTAAATGACCACTATTGAATACTGACTACCAAAATGAGCCACCGAGCCGTGTTACATAAATCGACATAGCAAGCAAACTAAGGGCGAGCAAGTGCCTAATATGATTTTTGCAATCGTTGATCCTAGGTTTTAGGGTTCTCGGAAGGAATTGATGTGGGAAGGGGTTTTGGTGTTGTGTGTTTCAAACAACAGGAGCTTTTTTATAGTTTTGTTTTTTATATAGTTTGAGTGGTTTTTATATAGTTTGAGCGTAGAGATGGCAAAATATGCCCAAAAGTAAAAAAAGATAAAGCTTAAATGGGCAAATTTTTAAAGATTTGGAGTACATTTAGCCCTCATTTTTGAAATGAGCACATATAGCCATTGAAAACTTAAATGGGCACTACTTGAGTACATTTTGTACTCGATTGTATAACATTCTGATCGTTTTAAAATTTTTTTATATAATATATTTAATTTTTCAATATAAATAAGATATTACGTTTAAGGAATTTATTTAAATCGTTTTAGGTATTTTATTAAGCGATTTGTATAACATGTGCCCATTTGGCCCGTGCCCGTTTAGCTCGTGCATGTTTAAGCCCGTGCCCGTTTAGCCCGTCTTGCGTCTTGCCTGCTTTGCCACCTCTATTTGAGCGTCATACTTTTTGGATTGATTTTGTCCTGAAGTTTATAAAACAACGGGCACTTTTTGTAGTTTTGTTTTCAGATTTTAATTGTGCAACCACGGCTTGCAATTGTAATTGGGCCAAAATGGTGGTAACTTTAGGCCCGTTTGGTTCATGGGATAAATGATGTATGAATGTAGTGCTTATTTATTAATCATAAACCAAGCCCGAGAAACAACAGTAGTTCTGGCGTCTTCTGACGCGGCCAAGATGCCAAGCAGCGGGCAGGCTCACGAGTTCAAGGGCTTGGTCTATAAATACCTCATCTTGGCATGTATTCCTCACATGCCATTTATTCTTTCCTCTTATTTCTTCCCTCTATCCCTTTAAGTCTAATAATCTTCTTGTGTTCTAATCTCTCTTATCATCTTTGAAAGAACACATCACTGAGAGAAGATTCACAAAACCAATCCATTGTTATTATTATTGTATTAGGTAAAATTTAAATAATAATAATAAATTATTATTATTATTATTATTATTATTATTATTATTATTATTATTATTATTATTATTATGGGGAATTACATATATATCCTTTCAAAACTTAATAATTACATATATATCCAACTCAAACTCATAATTACAAATATATCCTTCTAAAACTCCATAAATATCATATATATCCAGATAATTATTTTTTTATATAACTAAAACAAAAACATACAAAATTAACCATACATAGACTATTATACCCTTCCTTCTTCTTCTTCTTTTTTCATAGCTACATATATAACCAAACACAAAACCCACAACCATTTACTATATCGATCTTTTTTTATCTTCACATGCCAAATATCTCTCACTAAGGTTTCATTTTCAACTAACCAACTAGGTAACCAAACTAGTGAACTACCCTTCTCATTTGTCACTCTCTGTGTCGTATACCAACAATTAAAAACCCTCAAATTCCTTTTAAGTGTCTACTCATACTAATTTCTACAATCTCATTTGAAAACAAACACATCCTCGATGGGTTTTGCACATAATATAAAACATTGATAAATAAAATAATACCCACCAATCCAAGTACAAACACTTAAAATTGATATTGTATTGTTTAAAATTGATGTTGTTAATTGAATAATTATGTCGGTAGTTTTTGTGTTTTTATATATGTATTATGCAACTAAGAGAGAAAGAAGAATAAGGGTAGTATTGTCAATGTATATTCGATTACAATTTTTCTAGTTTTAATAATATAAAATTAATTATTTGGATATATTTGACATTTAGATAGTTTTTGAGGATATATATGCAATTATGTGATTGAGTTGAATATATCGTAATTATTAAGTTTTGGAAGGATATATCAATTCCCTATTATTGTTGTTGTTGTTGTTGTTGTTGTTGTTGTTGTTATTGTTGGTTGTTTTGGTGGTTGTTGTTGTTGTTGTTGTTGTTGTTGTTAAATTTTATATAAAATAATAGAATTACATTAAATTGCGAATCAACCAAACACGTCGACATATTTTATCAATTACAATTACAATAGATTACAACTAAAACACATTCCAACCTTTGAATAGCAATTATATCAAACTACAAAATTATATCAAACTACAATTACTTTTAAAGATTATAATTCTCAAGATCAAGATCTCTCATTGCTGAGCATGAGAGATAATATACGCTTAATGTGATTGTACATTTAAACTAAAATAAAATAAATGTTTTGATAATGACAATGTCTTATCACAACAAGATAGCATTACCTCTCATGTTCAAATGAGCATGAGAGATCCTATCCAAACCCAATTCATATCCTAAATTCATACCACATTTTCTCAACACACGTGCAGTAGATTCACCCCATTTACACACGCAACATACAAATCTAACAAGGGTAGTTACACCATCACTTATTATAACAACCCCGATTTTCCGGTCATAATTTAAACCTTAAAGCTCAAAAATAATTTATTCATATTCACTTTTGCTTATCACTTTTGAAAATCGACACCACAGCGCGTCGACACATCATTAAGTAGCGGCATAAATCCAATAACCATTATTCAAGTCGATATCGGTGGTTTATATCACTCTTATAAAAACGTTCCTAAAATTATATTTTCACATCTATTTCTAACCGATATCACGTTTGCACCTAAACTTAACGAGACACGAGTACACACCATACCCACTTAAACAATAAAAATAAAAACTAACTAAAATCTTATAATCATTATCTTTATATAAAAAAAAAGAAAGAAGCTCGCATCCGATCCCCTTAGAGCATGTGCAGCGATAACGCCGGGAGGCGTTAAAGCTCTAATTACGGCGTTATATGGCGTGGCCATTGAACCTTGCGCGATTAACCCGTTAAATGAAGGCAGCGTACCACGCAATAACGCGTTAAGGGTGGAAATCAATAAAAAAAATCATTTCGCCTCCATGATTGAGTGTGTGTTCTTGAGTGTGTAGTTTTGCGGTGTGTGTTGTAACTGTGTGTACAGGTTGTGTTTGATGAAGATGATGATATATTTGTTGAATTTGCGGTCTAGTCCACGTGGTAATGTATTGTTAAGTTTAGTCCTGTGGTTATAGTAGCAGTTTTTTTTTTATTATTATTTTTATTTTTATGATATGTTTTGTTTTCAAATTAATACCATTTTTAATAACATTTCGTATTGTAATATGTTTCAAATTAATGATATGTTTTTAATAAATGAAGTGTTTGTTTTAGTTTAGGGGTTGAAATTGAAAATATGAAATGTTATTGATATTCTTGGGATGTTATTGATGTGGGTGTTTTGGGGATGTTAAGGTGAAATGTTAAAAGGCGATGTAATACGGCGTGGGCGGTGTTATTGATGTTATGGTGTTATTGTTAGAATGCTCTTATAAGTTATAACACTTTATCTCGTTCCATCACTTTCTTTCTTCTCGACATCACCCCATCTCCTTGACTTGTCAGTATCAACATCTATCCATCACTTTCCTAGATCTATGAATAAACCTTCTTTATTAGCTTGCCACAAACTTACCTCAAATGATCACATGGGTTTATTATTCTTGACAAAATGAAAAGGACTTATGCATAGAAGTTGGTCCTAACACCAAAATAGCCACACACCTTTTTCATACTATAAGATGTTAGTCAAAACTTACCTTCTATCATTTTTTTATAATGTTCGAACCACCAGGAGCAAACACATGAAAACATTGATAATACATTTAGAGATAGTGACTAGAGATGTGGCTTACCCAAAGTGAACACACCATTATGTCTCACTTGGAAAACATGGTCAAATTTTACTTCCTTTACTTCCTTATAACTTGTTCGAAACACAATTGCAAACACACATTTTCTATCCAATTTTCACAAAGCTAAAGTGTATTTGGTGTCTTTGGAACAAAGCTTAAAGTGGTTTTGGGTTTACTTGGAGTAAATTGGTAATCTTGGGTTAACTACTATTCTAGGTTTTCACTCTCATCGAGAGACACACCATCATCTCCTCACTGTAAGCATCGAAGCTACTTGACTTTGTTTCATACACATTTATTTTAAACTTTAAGCATTGTATTACATATGTTTTAATCATGTGTTAATACACAAGTTAAAAATATTTGGATTTCGTACATGTTTTAGACTCAATATACATATGTATGTGTTGACCCATACGCTAAGATAACTAGTTTGTGTTTAAAGCTTGTGTGGTAACTCTCTTATGCACTTAAAACCAATAAGCTCTATAAGCTTGAGCTTATTTTCACCATTTTCGACTCACACAAAACAAATAAAGATAAGTGAACTTTTCGACTAAAATTGGCTTAAATCACAAAGAGATCGTTTATATAAGTTAACATAAGTCTTGGCTCACTATTAAAGAATGCCTACTAGCTTAATATAGTATTCTTTCAAACTTGCATAACTTATACGACATGTAGTAAACTCTTAATATCCATGTCAAAATGATTTGGGTTCGTTTGAATTTTGGAGTCGAAACACAAATGAGTCATATGGCTTATTTGTGCTTATTCGGCCTAACTTTGTAACACAAGTACTTAGTTGAAGAAGAAGTGGTAAAACAAGATTTGAAAGTGAAATACTAATCTTTAATACAAACCTTGGAGGGCTAGCTATTTGCGCAGTATCAATTCATGTACTTTGAGAACATTGTTAAATATGGTTGATTTAAATCTTAACTACATAACTTAATTTTAAAACTCTACTAAGAAATTTTAATAATTCCAACGAACAGTTTTTATATAAAAAGAAGGTTCAAACTTATATGAATCAACAATAGAGACATCGAAATTTAAATAAAGTTTGCTTTATTTAGTTTTCGTTACATAGATTTGTAAGTTAGAACAAGACAAAACACGCACACTGTGTATTATGCATGCAACTATAACACAGGAGTAAAACACTATATAATCAAATCGTGTGGTAATTAAAACACAACAGATGGGTTAGTCTGTTGGTCGGGACGTTGCTTGTTGAGTGTGTGGTCAGGGTTCGAACCCTGCACCTGACATTTTGCTATTTTACTTCTATTTACAATATTTCACATTTAACCCTCGAACTATTAGACACTAACCAATATTTTCTTTTGATAAGTTATACTTAAAAGGTCTAGTTAATTAAACTATAATTATAAGCTATATATATATATTTTGACATGGGGATATTTTGGGGCAAATAGCTTATAAAGGAAAACTAATATTTACTGACGGATCATGCCCAAGCTTTGTCAAATCTTATGCTTAGTCTAATTTCACAAACTCGACCAAACTATGAAAACTAGATAATATAATCTATACTACTTATAATAGAGGAATGAATCTCTCTTCATAGTGCTTAAAATTAAGACTTACAAAATACAAAAGCTTATTGTACAATACATAATGCACTATTAATGATCTTTCTCATCAATCTTAATTTTAAGACTTACAAGTCTTAAAGCTTAATTACAAAATACAAAGCACTATCAATGTGATCAAGATATTTAATGTAGTTAATTAATTAACTGTCAATAAATACAATTAATGCGGTTATTAAAACACCCTACACAAGAAATACAAATTAACAAGCATATTGTACAACTAACTTAAACATAATTCACGCATTAAAATGTCACTAATACAAATAATAAAACATTATACAAATATTCAAGCCGAGGCAGACAGCGGTCCAAATGGGCCCGAGGGCCGAGCGGCACGATCCGATCCAACGGGCATGGGCGAACGGGTCGAGGCAGAGTGGGCCGCAGACGAAGCAGGGCTCGAGCACGCAGCAGGCATTAAACGAAATTCTTGAAATCAGTAAATTTATTATCAAAAGAACGTAATAAACTAAAATACATGATTCAGGAAAATTTTATTTCAAATCCGTCCACCGCAATGCCTGAACTCTCATTAAATGTCACTAATACAAATAATAAAGCACCCATTAAATGTCACTAATACAAATAATAAAACATTATCTCGATATTCAAGCCCGAAGCGGTCAATCCGCCAACGGGCTCGAGCCCGAACGGCATGGGCTAAACGAAATTCTTGATATCCAGTAAATTTATTGTCAAAAGAACATAATAAACTAAAATACATGATTCAAGGAAAATTTTATTTCGGTTACATACATGACCTTGGTACCTCGCTAGTATTATTTATAGAGTTATATTATAGACTTTTCTAAATTATCATCCATAATTTAATTCCATCACTAATGTATCTACATATGTATACCCACCGTATCACGCAAACACTTAAAGATTTACGCACTTCAAGAGCCACTACTACAAACACTTAGAAACTATTTAAGCTATCAACTGCCACACAAGCAACAATAACACAAACCTTATAAAACTTCTAAACTTATTTAAAGCTCACACAACGAGTCTTAGACATAAGTCGTAAACTAATCTTGCCATACTAATTTAGGTCGCGTGTTGGTGCCTTACCACACATTGACTATCACTTGGACAACCTTGTTGAGGTGAGTTTCGTAGCCCTTTTCATTATGTTTTACTAGGGAAAATGGTACTCAAATGATATTTTAAACTGTTTTCATGCTGTGATTCACTGTTTTCATATTTTTGGACAATTATATGCGTTTGATTGCAATATGTGCCTTGTTGTGTGATTTCATCATATGTGACATTTGTGCGAATTGCTTAACTCCGTTTTGGAGCCAAGCATTGATAGTTCTATTGGTAACATTGGAAATCGTGTACACGTGTCATTTGTGAGGTTCGGTTGTCGCATGCATCGTGGTTTCGATTATTGCCTATACTTGTATATCATGCTTACTAATTGTCCTACTCTATATTATTCACGACAATGGTTTAACTCTTAAACCTCTGAGCTCACCAACATTATGTTGGCGTTTCGAGTATCCATTTTCGGTGTTATTAGCAATGTAGCTTAAGAGTTTGAATTTGCGGCTTAGCGGATGTAAGACAAGACCTCATGGATTGCGTTATGAGGAATTATGCATTTAGCTTATATTAAGGTTTCATAACGTTGGTGAACTTATGTATCAAGTCTTGTCTACATCCGACTCTTGGGATTATTGTAACTTGACTTATGTTGTGATATGCATTTAGTATTTCTATTTTGGGCGCTTTTGTTCTTGACTATAAAGTCATGCCCGTAAATGTCATTCACTGCGCCATTTTTGGGGTGTGACACATATCGTCAAATACTAACAAGCATTAAACATCAAAAGCAATCTTAAATCCATATAAAAACAATTCAAATCTTAAAAAACATTCATAGACTTAGTAAAATCTCAAAAACCAAAACCCGAAAATTCAATGAGTAAACAATTAAAGCTAAAGCAAAGCTCGCAAACATCAACAAATCTCACCATGATCTAAACATTTTTACAGCAAAATCTAAAACATAATCAATCTAAAAATAAGTTATAGCTTTTCTTCCACAAACAATTATAAGAGTGATGGGTATGGTGGCTAAGCCTCTTCTTCATTTAGGCCCACATGTCACATCAACAACACACTCACTTAAAATATCCCCATTCACATTAACTCAAACCTTTTCATTTGGGCCCCACTCACCCTCATTTTATTTCTTTTCCATATGTTTCTAACACAATAAAATTCATTTCATTTAAATAAAATTATAATACGGGAAAACAACTACAATACGGAAAAACATACGAATAATAAGAACATCGATAAATAATAAAACATCGAAAATAAAAACCATACAAAACTTAGAAAATACAACATTTTCGCTTTTACATGTTGTATTTGCTATTATTTGGTCTTGTTTCTTTGTGATGATTGATTTTTTGCTCGTGACCCTCGTATCAAGCATGAGAAACTCCAATTCTCGACACTCTTGAGTGCCTCTTCTTTCGCTATCCTCGCCTCGTACACTTCTTTGGCTCCGTACACTTTACGTTTATAATCATGAGCTAAAGCTTCCACTATAGCATCCGATTGACTCCCGGTGCTCGTTGACGACTCCACTGATTTTGATTTTTTGGGTCGAGGCTTGCTGTGGACGAGCTCTTGGATCGAGGGCGAATAATTCGGCGAGAATATCTTCATTGATCCGTCCGTGGCGTCCCATTTGGGATATTGTTTCAAAATTCCACGGGACCATAGTAAAGCTGTTTCCTGATTAAGCCTTAAAAGCAAGTCTTGCATTCTCAATATGATCAACATCATTTTCCTGGATTTCTGTTGCAAATGCTTGTAAAACCATTGAACTTTTGGCAATCACCGTTTATCAAGTCCATTTACCCGTGACCATATTTTTGGTACGAGTAGGCTCTGAACTCTGACGTTGAAGTCCTCCCAATCGAGTCCAAAACGCATCGCTTAGTTGGTCATTACGCGAAGCGGCGTTTGGGAAACCTCGACCCAACACTCGGCTAAAATTTTTCTTCCTCACTTGACCAACGAATGGTGTGGTTCGAGACTCTTCTTCCTCCTCCTCCTCCTCATTGTCCGCGTCCAAATTCACCACGTTCTTGGTTTTTTTCTTTGGCGCGTTGGTGGGTTTTCCTTGTGATGTTGTTCACGTGTTTCAATTGGTGGTGGTTGAGGTACTTTGAATTGTGATTCAAAGTAATGTTGTTGTGAAGGGTAGAATTGCGGTGGTGATGGTTGTGATGGATAATATTGCGGTTGTGATTGTTGTGATGGATAGCATTGCGGTTGTGATGGATAGAATTGCGGTTGTGATGGTTGAGATGGATATAATTGCGGTTGTGATGGTTGTGATGGATAGAATTGCGGTTGTGATTGTATTGGATATTGATAAGCTTGAAATATGGGTATTATTTATAGAGTGGGTGGGCTTGGCGATGGGGTTATGGGTTTGACGAAGGCGAGTTGAGAAGATTCATAAAGCGATATCTCGTTTGGATCTTGAGACATTTTGGTTATGGATTGAGATGGTGAAGATAATATATTTTTGAAGAAGTGTGAATTTTGTGTAAAATATGGGTATTATTTATAGAGTGGGTGGGGTAATATTTGAATTTGAAAAAAAGAAAAAGTAACCGTTGTAATTAAGCGGATACTTTTTCAAATTCCTTTGTCTTCTTCCATATCGTTGGGGTGGCGAGAATGCAAGCGACGAGCCACCATGGTGTGGTGGCGATGGGCGGCGAAGACCGCGAGGGTTCCACGTGGGATTGGCGAGACCTTCCGTCACGATACCTTTCCTCTAAGAACCTTTTATCTATAGTCGTAAGACCCTCGCTAAATGATAGAAAGGGATATTTACACGTGTCTATTACTACCATAAGATATCGTTAAGTTATGGGAGGCGTTGGATAGAAATGGATTGGGTGGATGCGTGAGGTGATTTGCAACAATAAGATATTTACGTGTCTATTACTACCATTTTATACCACGTGATGTGCTAACAGAGCTTTTTATAGTTTTGTTTTTATATAGTTTGAGTGGTTTTATATAGTTTGAGCGTGAGAGATGGCAAAATATGCCCAAAAGAAAAAGATAGCTTAAATCAAGCAAATTTTTAAAAGATTTGGGTACACATTTAATTTCTCATTTTTGAAATAAGACATAAATTTCATTGAAAACTTAAATGAAAGAACTAACAGTACATTTTTGTACTCAATTGTATAACATTACGATCGCTTTAAAGAATTTTTTTATATAATATATTTAATTTTTCAATATAAATAAGATATTACGTTTAAGGAATTTATTTAAATCGCTTTAGGTATTTTATTAAGCGATTTGTATAACATGTGCCCATTCTACCCAGGCTCGCTTTAGTTTCGTGCATGTTTAAGCCCGTGCTGCTTAGCCCGTGCCCGTCTCTGCATCGCTTTGCCACCTCTATTTGGTCATACTTTTTGGATTGATTTTTGTCCCTGAAGTTTATAAAACAACGGGCACTTTTTGTAGTTTTGTTTTTCAGATTTTAATTGTGCAACCACGGCTTGCAATTGTAATTGGGCCAAAATGGTGGTAACTTTAGGCCCGTTTTGTTCATGGATAAATGATGTATGAATGTAGTGCTTATTTGTTATCATAAACAAGCCCGAAAACAACAGATAGTTCCTGGCGTCTTACGGACGGCCTTAGATGCCAAGCATGCCGCGCTAAGTGCTGGCCAAGAGCTTGTCTATAAATACCTCATCTTGGCTTGTGTATTCCTCACATGCCATTTATTCTTCCTCTTATTTCTTCCTCTCCCTTTAAGTCTAATAATCTTCTTGTGTTCTAATCTCTCTCTTATCATCTTTGAAAGAACACATCACCCGAGAAGATTCACAAAACCAATCCATTGTTATTATTATTGTATTAGGTAAAATTTAAATAATAATAATAAATTATTATTATTATTATTATTATTATTATTATTATTATTATTATTATTATTATTATGGGGAATTACATATATATCCTTTCAAAACTTAATAATTACATATATATCCAACTCAAACTCATAATTACAAATATATCCTTCTAAAACTCCATAAATATCATATATATCGAGATAATTATTTTTTATATAACTAAAACAAAACATACAAAATTAACCATACATGACTATTATACCCTTCCTTCTTCTTCTTCTTTTCATAGCTACATATATAACCAAACACAAAACCCACAACCATTTACTATATCGATCTTTTTTATCTTCACATGCCAAATATCTCTCACTAAGGTTTCATTTTCAACTAACCAACTAGGTAACCAAACTAGTGAACTACCCTTCTCATTTGTCACTCTCTGTGTCGTATACCAACAATTAAAAACCCTCAAATTCCTTTTAAGTGTCTACTCATACTAATTTCTACAATCTCATTTGAAAACAAACACATCCTCGATGGGTTTTTGCACATAATATAAAACATTGATAAATAAAATAATACCCACCAATCCAAGTACAAACACTTAAAATTGATATTGTATTGTTTAAAATTGATGTTGTTAATTGAATAATTATGTCGATAGTTTTTGTGTTTTATATATGTATTATGCAACTAAGAAGAGAAAGAAGAATAAGGGTAGTATTGTCAATGTATATTCGATTATAATTTTTCTAGTTTTAATAATATAAAATTAATTATTTGGATATATTTGACATTTAGATAGTTTTATGAGGATATATATGCAATTATGTGATTGAGTTGAATATATACGTAATTATTAAGTTTTGAACGATATACATCAATTCCCCTGTTGTTGTTGTTGTTGTTGTTGTTGTTGTTGTTATTGTTGGTTGTTTTGGTGGTTGTTGTTGTTGTTGTTGTTGTTGTTGTTGTTAAATTTTATATAAAATAATAGAATTACATTAAATTGCGAATCAACCAAACACGTCGACATATTTTATCAATTACAATTACAATAGATTACAACTAAAACACATTCCAACCTTTGAATAGCAATTATATCAAACTACAAAATTATATCAAACTACAATTACTTTTAAAGATTATAATTCTCAAGATCAAGATCTCTCATGCTCACTGAACATGAGAGATAATACGCTTAATGTGATTGTACATTTAAACTAAAATAAAATAAATGTTTTAATAATGACAATGTCTATCACAACAAAGATATGATTACCTCTCATGTTCAATGAACATGAGAGATCCTATCCAAACCCAATTCATATCCTAAATTCATACCACATTTTCTCAACACACGTGCAGAGATTCACCCCATTTACACACGCAACATACAAATCTAACAAGGGTAGTTACACCATCACTTATTATAACAACCCCGATTTTCCGGTCATAATTTAAACCTTAAAGCTCAAAAATAATTTATTCATATTCACTTTTGCTTATCACTTTTGAAAATCGACACCACACGCTGCATCGACACATCATTAGAATGCGGATAAATCCAATAACCATTATTCAAGTCGATATCGGTGGTTTATATCACTCTTATAAAAACGTTCCTAAAATTATATTTTTCATCTATTTCTAACCGGTATCACGTTTGCACCTAAACTTAACGAGACAGAGTACACACCATACCCACTTAAACAATAAAAATAAAACTAACTAAAATCTTATAATCATTATCTTTATATAAAAAAAGAAAGAAAGAAGCTCACATCTGATCCCCTTAGAGCATGTAACGATAACGCCGAGACGGCGTTAAAGCTCTAATTACGGCGTTATATGGCGTGGCCATTGAACCTTAAGCGATTAACCTGGCGATTAAATGGGCTAATGCTACTGCACAATAACGCTATGGGTGGAAATCAATAAAAATCATTTCGCCTCCATGATTGAAGTGTGTGTTCTTGAGTGTGTAGTTTTGCAGTGTGTGTTGTAACTGTGTGTACAGGTTGTGTTTGATGAAGATGATGATATATTTGTTGAATTTGCATCTAGTCCCTGTGGTAATGTATTGTTAACAGTTTAGTCCTGTGGTTATAGTAGCAGTTTTTTTTTATTATTATTTTTTATTTTTATGATATGTTTTGTTTTCAAATTAATACCATTTTTTAATAACATTTTCGTATTGTAATATGCTTTCAAATTAATGATATGTTTTTAATAAACGTGTTTGTTTTAGTTTAGGGTTGAAATTGAAAATATGAAATGTTATTGATGTTCACGGATGTTATTGATGCGGTGTTTTGACGATGTTGGGTGAAATGTTAAAAGGCGATGTATATCACGTGGACGGTGTTATTGATGTTATGCATGTTATTGTTAGAATGCTCTTATAAGTTATAACACTTTATCTCGTTCCATCACTTTCTTTCTTTCTCGACATCACCCCATCTCCTTGACTTGTCAGTATCAACATCTATCCATCACTTTCCTAGATCTATGAATAAACCTTCTTTATTAGCTTGCCACAAACTTACCTCAAATGATCACATGGGTTTATTATTCTTGACAAAATGAAAAGGACTTATGCATAGAAGTTGGTCCTAACACCAAAATAGCCACACACCTTTTTCATACTATAAGATGTTAGTCAAAACTTACCTTCTATCATTTTTTTTATAATGTTCGAACCACCAGGAGCAAACACATGAAAACATTGATAATACATTTAGAGATAGTGACTAGAGATGTGGCTTACCCAAAGTGAACACACCATTATGTCTCACTTGGAAAACATGGTCAAATTTTACTTCCTTTACTTCCTTATAACTTGTTCGAAACACAATTGCAAACACACATTTTTCTATCCAATTTTCACAAAGCTAAAGTGTATTTGGTGTCTTTGGAACAAAGCTTAAAGTGGTTTTGGGTTTACTTGGAGTAAATTGGTAATCTTGGGTTAACTACTATTCTAGGTTTTCACTCTCATTCGAGAGACACACCATCATCTCCTCACTGTAAGCATCAAGCTACTTGACTTTGTTTCATACACATTTATTTTAAACTTTAAGCATTGTATTACATATGTTTTAATCATGTGTTAATACACAAGTTAAAAATATTTGGATTTCGTACATGTTTTAGACTCAATATACATATGTATGTGTTCACCCATACGCTAAGATAACTAGTTTGTGTTTAAAGCTGTGTGGTAACTCTCTTATGCACTTAAAACCAATAAGCTCTATAAGCTTGAGCTTATTTTCACCATTTTCGACTCACACAAAACAAATAAAGATAAGTGAACTTTTCGACTAAAATTGGCTTAAATCACAAAAGAGATCGTTTATATAAGTTAACATAAGTCTTGGCTCACTATTAAAGAATGCCTACTAGCTTAATATAGTATTCTTTCAAACTTGCATAACTTATACGACATGTAGTAAACTCTTAATATCCATGTCAAAATGATTTGGGTTCGTTTGAATTTTGGAGTCGAAACACAAATGAGTCATATGGCTTATTTGTGCTTATTCGGCCTAACTTTGTAACACAAGTACTTAGTTGAAGAAGAAGTGGTAAAACAAGATTTGAAAGTGAAATACTAATCTTTAATACAAACCTTGGAGGGCTAGCTATTTGCGCAGTATCAATTCATGTACTTTGAGAACATTGTTAAATATGGTTGATTTAAATCTTAACTACATAACTTAATTTTAAAACTCTACTAAGAAATTTTAATAATTCCAACGAACAGTTTTATATATAAAAGAAGGTTCAAACTTATATGAATCAACAATAGAGACATCGAAATTTAAATAAAGTTTGCTTTATTTAGTTTTCGTTACATAGATTTGTAAGTTAGAACAAGACAAAACACGCACACTGTGTATTATGCATGCAACTATAACACAGGAGTAAAACACTATATAATCAAATCGTGTGGTAATTAAAACACAACAGATGGGTTAGTCTGTTGGTCGGGACGTTGCTTGTTGAGTGTGTGGTCAGGGGTTCGAACCCTGCACCTGACATTTTTGCTATTTTACTTCTATTTACAATATTTCACATTTAACCCTCGAACTATTAGACACTAACCAATATTTTCTTTTGATAAGTTATACTTAAAAGGTCTAGTTAATTAAACTATAATTATAAGCTATATATATATATTTTGACATGGGGATATTTTGGGGCAAATAGCTTATAAAGGGAAAACTAATATTTACGGACGGATCATGCCCAAGCTTTGTCAAATCTTATGCTTAGTCTAATTTCACAAACTCGACCAAACTATGAAAACTAGATAATATAATCTATACTACTTATAATAGAGGAATGAATCTCTCTTCTTATGGTCTTAAAATTAAGACTTACAAAATACAAAGCTTATTGTACAATACATAATGCACTATTAATGATCTTTCTCATCAATCTTAATTTTAAGACTTACAAGTCTTAAAGCTTAATTTACAAAATACAAAGCACTATCAATGTGATCAAGATATTTAATGTAGTTAATTAATTAACTCGGTCAATAAATACAATTAATGCAGTTATTAAAACACCTCACACAAGAAATACAAATTAACAAGCATATTGTACAACTAACTTAAACATAATTCTGCATTAAAATGTCACTAATACAAATAATAAAGAACATTATACAAATATTCAAGCCCGAACCGCAAGTCAAATGTCCAAATGGGCCCGAGTCAATCTCTGACGATCCAAACGGCATGGGCAACGGGTCGAGCCCGAGTGAGCACAGGCCAACGGGCTCGAGCTCGAGCGGCACAAGCTAAACGAAATTCTTGAACCAGAATTTATTATCAAAAGAACGTAATAAACTAAAATACATGATTCACCGGAAAATTTTATTTCAAGTATCCGCCATGCGAACGCTGGGAACTCTGCATTAAATGTCACTAATACAAATAATAAAGCACCGCATTAAATGTCACTAATACAAATAATAAAGCACATTATATCGATATTCAAGCCCGAAGCGGTCAATCTGCCAACGGCTCGAGCCCGAACGGCATGGGCTAAACGAAATTTTGATATCCGTAAATTTATTGTCAAAAGAACATAATAAACTAAAATACATGATTCACCGGAAAATTTTATTTGAGTTACCCTGTAACGCCACGCGGTACCGCTAGTATTATTTATAGAAGTTATATTATAGACTTTTCTAAATTATCATCCACTAATTTAATTCCATCACTAATGTATCTACATATGTATACCCACCGTATCACGAAACACTTAAAGATTTACGCACTTAAGAGCCACTACTTACAAACACTTAGAAACTATTTAAGCTATCAACGCCACACAAGCAACAATAACACAAACCTTATAAAACTTCTAAACTTATTTAAAGCTCACACAACGAGTCTTAGACATAAGTCGTAAACTAATCTTGCCAT
Source organism: Chrysanthemum lavandulifolium (assembly GCA_022545495.1). Lineage (NCBI taxonomy): Eukaryota > Viridiplantae > Streptophyta > Magnoliopsida > Asterales > Asteraceae > Chrysanthemum > Chrysanthemum lavandulifolium. Next base: position 10,311,307 of record CM040241.1, read on the forward strand.
ACTAATTTAGGTCGCGTGTTGGTGCCTTCACTTACCACACATTGACTATCACTTCGGACAACCTTGTTGAGGTGAGTTTTCGTAGCCCCTTTTTCATTATGTTTTACTAGGGGGAAAATGGTACTCAAATGATATTTTAAACTGTTTTCATGCTGTGATTCACTGTTTTCATATTTTTGGACAATTATGTGCGTTTGATTGCAATATGTGCCTTGTTGTGTGATTTCATCATATGTGACATTTGTGCGCAACTGCTTAACTCCGTTTTGGAGCCGAAGCATTGATAGTTCTATTGGTAACATTGGAAATCGTGTACACGTGTCATTTGTGAGGTTCAGTTGTCGCATGCATCGTGGTTTCAGTTATTGCCTATACTTGTATATCATGCTTACTAATTGTCCTACTCTATATTATTCACAGCTTAATGGTTTAACTCTTAAACCTACGAGCTCACCAACATTATGTTGACGTTTTCGAGTATCCATTTTCGGTGTTATTAGCAATGTAGCTTAAGAGTTTGAATTTGCGGCTTAGCGTAGATAAAGACAAGACCTCATGGACTGCAAGTATGAGGAATTATGCATTTAGCTTATATTAAGGTTTCATAACGTTGGTGAACTTATGTATCAAGTCTTGTCTACATCCGACTCTTGGGATTATTGTAACTTGACTTATGTTGTGATATGCATTTAGTATTTCTCTATTTTGGACGCCTTTTGTTCTTGACTATAAAGTCATGCCCCGTAAATGTCATTCCGCTGCGCCATTTTTGGGGTGTGACACATATCGTCAAATACTAACAAGCATTAAACATCAAAAGCAATCTTAAATCCATATAAAAACAATTCAAATCTTAAAAAACATTCATAGACTTAGTAAAATCTCAAAAACCAAAACCCGAAAATTCAATGAGTAAACAATTAAAGCTAAAGCAAAGCTCGCAAACATCAACAAATCTCACCATGATCTAAACATTTTTACAGCAAAATCTAAAACATAATCAATCTAAAAATAAGTTATAGCTTTTTCTTCCACAAACAATTATAAGAGTGATGGGTATGGTGGCTAAGCCACTCTTCTTCATTTGGGCCCACATGTGTCACATCACTTCAACACACTCACTTAAAAATATCCCCCATTCACAACTAACTCAAACCTTTTCATTTGGGCCCCACTCACCCTCATTTTATTTCTTTTCCATATGTTTCTAACACAATAAAATTCATTTCATTTAAATAAAATTATAATACGGGAAAACAACTACAATACGGAAAAACATACGAATAATAAGAAACATACGATAAATAATAAAAACATACGAAAAATAAAAACCATACAAAACTTAGAAAATACAACATTTTTCGCCTTTTACATGTTGTATTTTGCTATTATTTGGTCTTGTTTCTTTGTGATGATTGATTTTTTTGCTCCGGCAACCCCTCAGTATCAAGCATGAGAAACTCCAATTCTCGACACTCTTGGAGTGCCTCTTCTTTCGCTATCCTCGCCTCGTACACTTCTTTGGCTCCGTCTACTTTACGTTTATAATCATGAGCTAAAGCTTCCACTATAGCATCCGATTGACTCCCGGTGCTCGTTGACGACTCCACCGATTTTGATTTTTCTTGGTCGAGGCTTGCCTGCGGACGAGCTCTTGGATCGGGGCGAATAATTCGCGAGAATATCTTCATTGATCCCGTCCGGCGTCCCATTTGGGATATTGTTTCAAAATTCCACGCGGGACCATAGTAAAGCAGCTTCGATTAAGCCTTAAAAGCAAGTCTTGCATTCTCAATATGATCAACATCATTTTCCCTGGATTTACGCTGCAAATGCTTGTAAAAACCATTGAACTTTTGGCAATCACCGTTTATCCGAGTCCATTTACCCGTGACCATATTTTTGGTACGAGTAGGCTCTGAACTACGAGCGTTGAAGTCCTCCCAAATCTGAGTCCAAAACGCATCGCTTAGTTGGTCATTACCGATAGCGGCGTTTTGGGAAACCTCGACCCAACACTCGGCTAAAATTTTTTCTTCCTCACTTGACCAACGAATTGTGGTTCGAGACTCTTCTTCTTCCTCCTCCTCCTCCTCATTGTCCGCGTCCAAATTCACCACGTTCTTGGTTTTTTTCTTTGGCGCGTTGGTCGGTTTTTTTCCTTGACGATGTTGTTCACGTGTTTCAATTGGTGGTGGTTGAGGTACTTTGAATTGTGATTCAAAGTAATGTTGTTGTGAAGGGTAGAATTGCGGTGGTGATGGTTGTGATGGATAATATTGCGGTTGTGATTGTTGTGATGGATAGCATTGCGGTTGTGATGGATAGAATTGCGGTTGTGATGGTTGAGATGGATATAATTGCGGTTGTGATGGTTGTGATGGATAGAATTGCGGCTGTGATTGTATTGGATATTGATAAGCTTGAAATATGGGTATTATTTATAGAGTGGGTGGGCTTGACGATGGGGTTAACGGGTTTGACGAAGACGAGTTGAGAAGATTCATAAACGATATCTCGTTTGGATCTTGAGACATTTTTGGTTATGGATTGAGATGGTGAAGATAATATATTTTTGAAAGAGAAGTGTGAATTTTGTGTAAAATATGGGTATTATTTATAGAGTGGGTGGGTAATATTTGAATTTGAAAAAAGAAAAAGTAACCGTTGTAATTAAACGGATACTTTTTCAAATTCCTTTTGTCTTCTTCCATGTCGTTGGGGTGGCGAGAATGCAACGACGAGCCACCATGGTGTGGTGGCGATGGGCAATAAGACCGACGAGGGTTCCACGTGGGATTGGCGAGACCTTCTCGCCACGATACCTTTCCTCTAAGAACCTTTTATCTATAGTTGTAAGACCCCGCTAAATGATAGAAAGGGATATTTTACGTGTCTATTACTACCATAAGATATGCGTTAAGTTATGGGAGGCGTTGGATAGAAATGGATTGGAGTGGATCTGTGTGAGGTGATTTGCAACAATAAGATATTTACACGTGTCTATTACTACCATTTTATACCACGTGATGTGCTTTCCTATAAATGAGTCTTCACCACAACTTTATGCTTACTCAATATTTTCTTTTTTTATATTATTTTTAAAAGATTAAGGGTCCGTTGGCTATGTAGATGCGTTCTTCTAAAACTTCCCCAAATTTAAATCTTATACTAAATTCAAATTCTAATTCAACCCCACTTAGGAGGCATTTTGTTCACAGAATGTTTTAAAAGGAATTATGGATAAGGATCCTCTCATGTTCATTTGAACATGAGAGGTGATGTTATGCTTGTTGTGATAGTACATTGTCATTATTGTAAAACATAGCTTTTATTGTTGAGTTATCATGTTTAGCTTTTCGGTTTTGAGATTTTGAGTTTGGATGCTTTTTCTATATTGGAGTCAGTTGTTAGGATATTGATTTGAGATTGCTTTTGATGTTTGTAGCTTGTTAGTATTTGACAATAAGTGCGGATGTAACGACTCTGTTTTAATACCCGTTTTGTATTTTCAAATGATGTGAATTATTTTATTTTATTTTTATTTTATTTTATTATTATTTTTTAAATAACATGATGTAATTATGAATTTAGATGTTACAGCTACAAATTTAAGATCTCTACGTGTGGTGTGTTTGTATAAGGATACATGTTTGTATGCGTTAAGTTGTTAACATCTCTCATTACTTTTAATTTAAAGAAATTGCTCTGCATTTTTAAAGTTGGGGGCTTTGCATATATATCTTTCCGAATGCAAAAGCGCATATATATCAAAGTATGCTTAAAACAATTGTATTTTGTGCATAAAACTTGTACAAAGGATATATATGCAATTATTCACTTGGGAGGATATATATGCATTTTTTATAAAGGGTTATGGTTTAATGTTGATGCTAGTGTTGTGGTACCGCAAATTCTTGACCCGAGGATACAAGGGACTAATCTTAGTCTTTTATAGTAGATATATGGTGGGAAACTAGGCTTATAAATACTAGAAAATTAAAAGGATTTTGGATTCATTGAAATATTGTTGTACAAATAACGATAGATCCGATACTCTAGATCACTATGAAGGAAAATAGATTGATTTTGTGATTGTGGTATCTTGCTAGTTAATACAGGAGATGTAACCCCTAGATTCATTGTTGAGGTTTGTTGTCTACACAGTCTCTTCTTTATCATGTTATATATGTCACTCTTTTCATTAATTTTGGTATGACGCTTTAAACACATGTGACTTAAAATTTATAATTAAAACTGATTTGAAATCTAAAAGGACTCTTCTTTGCTAGGAAAAAAAGTGCCATTTTCTCAAAGTCATGACTAATGCTTCCCTTTCTTGAATGTGCATTGCATTAATGTTTCTGTTCTTTACCTTATTTTGTAGAGGCTCGAGGTTTTTTTTTGGGTAAATATAGTGTTTTTTTGTGTATAAAATACGAACATGTGTCTTGTTAAAATAATGACCTTTGCAACCTGTAATATTGATGATTTTTGGTTGTTTTGTAACCTCTGATGTTGACATGTAAATTGTTTGGTCATACGCTGATTGATTGTCCTAAATCTGTTCCACTTCCTACTCAGCCTAAACATACTGTTAATGATGGGTATCAAACTGTTACTAACAAGAATAAGGGTAGGAATGGTGGTCCAAGTGTTCCAGGTAAGGGAGGTTTTACTAAAGTGGGTCCTAAATTTAGGTATCAACCTAAAGCGCCTCCTCCTGAACCCAAGAAGGTGGATAGTGCGAAGAAGACAGCCACTGATGTGGCTAGTACGAGTGGGACGAAGATTGCTACATCTAATCCTTTTGCTTCACTTAATACGATTGATTATGATGATTGTGGCAATCCTACGGATGTGGAGGTTTCTGGTAATACAATGGGTGCAAAGGGGGTCGGGTCTCTCGAGACATGTAATGTATCACAAGATCCGCTTGTGAGTGATTCAATGGTAGCTAACGCGGTTGGTCCTACCCCTATTGTTGAGAAAATTGGGGAATTTGAAAAGCTTCTTATTGATGGGAAAGCTACTCTTGTTGATGATAATGGTCATCCTGTTAAAAAGGTTGATTATCAAGGTTATAATAAGGATTTCCCGGCTACTTCTTTTACTAAGAGGGTTAACCCATTCACTAAGGTGGGAGAGATTGTGGATTCTGATAGTGATGATGAGGAGGTTGTGAACACCTTTGATGAGACGAGTAATCTATTTGGTAGTGGTCATGATCGCGAAGATGACTATGATGACTATGGTTATGATAACTATGCGGATCAGGTTTACGATCTTCAAGGAAATTTGGATGCCTATTATGACACATATGGTATCAAGCTCCAAGGCCTTGGTAGGAAGTAATTTTATCTCCATAGGAGTCTAATGTTATATTTTGAGTAGTGGTGTATTTTTTTATATAGAGAACAGGAAGTATCTTGTTATGTAAGCTTTTTGCCTATGTAACGGGCTGAGATATGGGATTCACCCATATCCTTTGTTCTTAAATGTTTTTTGGAGTAATATTTTTACCGGGTCTTTGACCTTTTACCCAAAAAAAGACATTTTCTTAAGAAGTATCATTTTCTTCATAATCTATGTCTTGGTTTTAATAAGATTTGTTTGACCTAGAAGAACAAAATACGTACAATGACGAAAATGGGACGAATGAAAATGTATGTAGGTGTTTCATGCTAATAACTGTAATATAACTGATAAGAGCATAGATGCCATTCTCAAAGGTACATAATGTTTGATTGAAATATGGAATTTTTGATTAATTTCTTTACAGTTAGGATGCTTTGAAGTTAGATGCCTCATTTGGGCTTGCATTAGGGGAATGAAACAGCTGTTGTTAGACTAACATGAATAACTGAAGTAGTGTTGCTTTTTGTTGGTCTTTTTGAAGTTACACGGTTGTTTCTGGGCGGGGAATCGGTGAACTATTGCATGATGAAAAAATCGAAAAAAATCGCGAAACTAGGAAATGTCAAAGTAACTATGGTACTTGATCTTTCCGAAAACTTAATTATTTTGTTATGAAATGCGAACACAAGGTTTTCTTGCTCTTTTCACGGTGACAATGGAGAAATACGAGCTGATGTGAGGAACAGATCGATACAAAGGTTGCAGAGTGACGAGAGGATGGAAAGGCAGAGATCATTCCTGGTGCTCTGTTCATAGATGAAGTCCACATGCTTGATATCAAGTGTTTTTCATGCCTAAACCGTGCCTTAGAAAACGACATGGCACCAATACTTGTTTTTGCCACCAATCGAGGAATCACAACTATTCGAGGCACAATCTACAAATCCCTCCATGGGATTCCAATCGATTTCCTGGATCGCCTTCTCATCTCCACACAACCGTACACTGAGGATGACATTCGCAAGATTCTTGATATAAGGTGTCAAGAGGAAGATGTTGACATATCTGATGATGCAAAGGTTTTGTTTACAAAAATTGGGGTTGAAACATCTCTGAGATACGCTAGCTCATATGCTTGAGTCTTCTGGAGTTAATGTGAACCACGTGTGATTCAATAGGTAGCAAATTTTTTTCGTTAGAGATGTATATGACTGAAGCACTTATGCAAGATTTTAATGAAAGCTATTGGTGTTAGTATTAAGGAATAAACTGAGGTTATAGAAGGTGAAGCTGTTGAGATTCAGATTGGGTTGCTGGAGCAGCGTCGAAAATGGAGAAGTTGACATTGAAAACGACATAGATAGATATTGATGTTATGTATGTAGCTTGTTGCAACTGACTAGTAGCTGATAAGAAAGAAAGCTTGTATCCAATTCTGTTTTCAGGTAAATTTAGATTGCAGGTATAAATTATGAAATGAATGTTCCTATTTTTCATGTTGTAAAGTTACAACTGTGTTGATTATAAATGTTCCTATTTATCATGGTATATATGACACTTTTTTCGCTAACTTGGTATGACGCCTTCAACACATGTGACTTAAAATCTATAATTTACACTGACTTGAAATCTAAAAGGAAAAAAGAGCCCATTTTCTCTGAGTCATGACTAATGCTTCTCTTTCTTGATTGCGCGTTGCATTAGGGTGTTTCTGTTCTTTAACCTGTTTTGTAGAGGCTCACGTGTTTTTATTTCCAGTAAGGCAGTAAATATAGTGTTTTTTTTATATAAAATACAAACATGTGTGTCGCTAAAATGATGACTTTTGCAACCTGTAATATTGATGATATTTGGTTATTTTGTAACCTTGAATATTGATATTTTCTTAAGAATTACTCTGTATCGTTTTCTTGAAAATCCTTGTCTAGGTTTTAATAAGATTTGTTTGACACAGGAGTACAAAAAACGTACAATGACGAAAATGGGACAAATGAAAATGTATGTTGGTGTTTCATGCTAATACCTGTAATATAACTGATAAGTGCATAGACGCCCATTCGCAAAGGTGGAACTTTTGAAGTTAGATGCCTCATTTTGGTTGTTTTGTAAACACAATCATCTATTAGCTAGTGTTAACAGGTTCCAAAAGCAGTCAGTACACCAACTAACCAACACTAGTAGAGATGGCTATTTTGACCCATTTTACTTATGAGAAGTAAATAAAAAAGAAACTTGGAGAAAAAAATGGTGCCCGGTACATAGAACGTCCCAAATCAAATAATTTTAATGATTTCATATATATTGAGCTTTTGTACTCATAATTAACATACTGACCACTTATTTTACAGAGCTGCAATCTGACTAAATTGATCCGTATAGAATGGTCCAGTTCAGGTTATGTTAAAAAGATATAAACATAGCTTAAAAAACAGGTTCAACATGTCGCTTCTGGTCTTTCATAGCTTAAAATTCAGATCCTACATGCCGGTTCGGGCTATGTAAAAAAGATATAAAAAATTAAAAATAGCTTAAAACGGGTCAGTTTGGGTCATTACATTAAAAAAGTAAATATGGCATATTAATCATTTGTAAAACTTGATGACAAAAACTTTCAGAATACCCAAACGCTACATACCATGCGTCATCTTGTTTCTATTTTCTAATCTATGACGAGATGATGGGTCACGATCATCCTAATACATCCAAGTAAGAAAATAACATTAGAAGTCGAAAATAAACATTTATATGATAATTATGCACCGAATGTAACTATATGTTTCAGTCTGGTAAGATATAGACAGGATCATACTAATCACTGTTTGTATTTCAGCTTGAAAGTAAATGCCTCGTAACATCCTTTCTTAGCTACTGCTTAAGCACTTTATAGACACTTAATACTTGCTCTAACTAACTTAACGTACAACTTATTCAGTTTCTAGAATAACCTCTTAAGTTCGCCTATTGTCAATCAATCCATACATATAAAGGATCAATAACATCCATATAGATTAAAGAGGTGTTTGGGACTGCATTTCAAAACAAGTTACATGTTATCCAAGAAGCATGTCTGAAGCCTACTTTTTCAAAGCGTTTGGTAACATAATAGCTACTGATACAGCATAATCTGACGTAAAAGCTAAAGTCTCCGTTTATTATCGTCTCAAATAGGAGAAACAACATCCAAAAGCTAAACGCTTGTCTTTCTAGAAATATAGTTAAAACAACAATGATGACCATAAAGCTGCACATTAACTGCTAAAGGGCTGTTTGGGCTTACTTAGACTAAATAGCAATACGCAGTTTTGAGTTTGGGATTGCTTATCCAAACGCTTATCCGATGAAAATAGAGTTGTACTAACTATATAAGGAATACGAAAAGTATCAAAATATTCGAGCTGATTTATGTATCAGAAATATACTTTGGTCATTATTGACCCATTTTTAATACAGTATACTTGCAGTACTAATAATGATTTTGTACTAGCCGAATGCATGGTACAAGTGTATAACCAAACAGGAGGTTAACTTTCTATAAAATTGAACCATACACTGCTCGAAACCAGAAGAGGGGAAGCCTTGAGCTTTCTCATTCAGATATTCAAGAAAAGTCAAATTTATGAAATTGAAAGTCAAAGAACACGAATAACATTAGGCTGCTCATTAAGGAATCGAACACCATGTAAAACTTAAGTAGAAATCAATACCACAAATTGGATTCATGGAAATTAAACCACACTTACAAACATGCTTGATACATATGATACGTCACCAGGAATGTAAATGTACTCTTATGTCTCGTACACTTATGCAACAAGAAAATTAAACCACAATTATGAACATCTTTAACTACTTAACATTTATTTAAATACGACATGCACCGCTCCTTGTTGCAGCTACTCTCAACTTCATCATACAAGCTTGATGATAGACCTGAAAGAGTTCAAAAATAAAACCATTTTAGTGATGATTTATTAACGAACTCATGTAAAATCAGATTCTACAAAATGGGAGAACATAGTACCTTATATATTTTGAAGCACATCGAGAATATGCTGCAACTCGTTGACAACAATTTCAATTTTCATCCGTTGTGGTGGGAATCCACAGAGCACGATACTCCAATCTTGATAATTGCAACCAAACATTCTTCCACTTTCTTTGCATTCGCCCGTACTTTGCAACACAATTGCATCATCATCAATAACATCGATTACATGATCCGGTAATGCCATGTAAGCAAATTTATGAAGGCTAAGACCATCAATAAACATGCCGTCTGTCGGCTTTTTCCCAGTCATCACCTCTAGTAATAATATTCCAAAACTGTAGACGTCCCCACAACTTGTCATCTCGCTCCCGATACCATACTCTACAAATGAATAACAATTAATTAATTTACAAAATTTAACCTGTAAATAAATATAAGCATCATGGAATAAAAGTGGAATTACCTGGAGGTGCATAACCAATTGTTCCTTTAAACCCGGATGAGCTGTTTTGTTTTAAGTCTGTACCAAGTAGTCGAGCTAAACCAAAGTCTCCAACATGAGCCACCATATCATCATCAAGTAGAATGTTACTTGGCTTCAAGTCACCGTGAACAATCGTTGTTTGGCAGCGATTGTGAAGATAATCAAGTGCAGTGGCAACATCTCTAAGAATATTTATTCTTTGAAGAAGGTTCAGTTTCGATGTATTTTCACTTGAATGAAGCCAATCGTGTACACTTCCATTCGGCATAAACTCATAAACCAGAGCTTTAAAATCATTTCCTTGGAAATCAGCACTTGAACATGAAGTTATTATCTTCAACAAATTACGGTGCCGAATATTCCGCCAAGCTTCACATTCTGCTAGAAAACTTTTGTGAGCTCCTGGATTTTCAAGACGTAGAACTTTGATTGCAACAAATTTGCCATCATCAGAATCGAGGATCCCTTTATAAACACAGCTGAATGCACCTTCTCCAATCAAATTTGCTGCAGAGAAGCCATCAGTAGCCTTGAGAAGTTGACTGTAAGAAACTTTCATGAACCGTTCACTACCTGATGACTCAGATGGTTGACTATTGCGTTTCTTCTTACACAAAAGATATACACAACATAATATTATGAGCAACGTCGGTGCAATCACGATGACTAATATGAAGAAAGGAAACCTTTTTTTCTTACTACCCGTCTCCTTGCATTTGGGTAACTCAAGTGTAACCAAACCACCACAAAGCTTATCGTTCCCCAAAACTGAAAATGCACTTGCATTGGCAAACACTCCTACAAGTCGGTACTTCACCCTCAAAATCATTAAAGGATAGGTTCAAATATTCTAATGATTTCCATTTGCCTAAAAATTGTGGAATTTTGCCTGATAAATTATTTTGAGAAATGTCGAGTACCTCCAATCCTCCCAAGGAACTGAATGAAGATGGTATTATGCCTTGAAATCTGTTGCCACTAAGGTATAACTTTGTAAGGCTAATACACTCACCAAGGCTACTAGTAATGGTGCCTGATAAATTATTATAAGATAAATCAAGCTCGCTCAACATCTTGAGATGTTTAATCTCTGATGGAATTGAACCAGACAAGCGGTTTCGAGAAAGATTTAAAAAATAATTTAGTGATGGAAGTTGAAAAAGTTGTTTGGGTATGTTTCCGGTGAGTCTATTGTATGAAAGGTCTAACCCATTAAGTCCTTTACAATTCCCAAGGCTTTGTGGAATATGACCTTCTAATTTGTTGGTTCCTAAATAAAGTACAGTCAACATTGATAAGTTCCCAATGGCATCAGGGATAGGCCCTGAAAATTGATTGCTACTTAGACCAAGAACTTGTAGCTTTTGAAGTTTACCAATGGTAGTGGGGATTTTTCCTTTGAATCGATTAGTTCCTAAAGCTAAAGTGGTCAAACCAACTAGACTACTAATACTTGAAGGGAGGCTTCCAAATAATTGATTTTCTCCTAAAGCTAGAAAGCTGAGTTGATCAGAGAGATTACCTATTGATATCGGAAGCACTCCTATAAGGTTGCAATTAGTAAGAACCAAATTTACTAATCTGGTGCAGTTTTCAAAGAATCAACAAACCTCATGTCATCAGCTTCTCCGCGTCCATGGAAGTTGTTATACTGTAATCTAATTGTATAAATATCTCTTAGTTTTGAAAAGTCAATTGTCAACTTCCCACTAAAACTGTTGTTACCCATTTCAAGATACCATAATTTAGAACAATTAGAAATAGAAGGTGGAAGAACTCCAGTGAGTTCGTTATCCCTTAATTGAAGAAGTTCAAGATTTGGGAGCTGATTACCAATTTCTGCAGGAAGACTGCCAGTGAGGTGATTTTCAGCTATGGTTAAATTAACTAGGAGTGAGAGGTTGAAAATGGAATGAGGGATGCTTCCATATAAGTTGCAGCCACCAGAGTAAAATCCCGTCAAGCTTTTCCAAAGACCCAAGGTATCTGGAATGCTCCCACCAAGCGGGTTCCCTGCAGCAGAGAACAATTCCATTGATGTGATATTTCCCAAGAAAGGTGGGATTCCACCTGTTAACTTATTGTCTTGAATTACAAGATCAGCAAGTTTTGAGAGTAAACTCATCTCCTTGGGTATGCTTCCTACTAGCTTATTTCGACTGAGCCAAAGCCCTTCAAGGTTAGAACAACTAGACAAGTTTGTTGGAATGACTCCACTGAACTTGTTTTTATCAAGATAAAGATGACGTAACCTGGATAGATGACCAAGTTCATGAGGAATGGTTCCTTGAAAGCTGTTGTTACTGAGATAAATCTCACAGAGGAAGCTGAGGTTTCCTACATGAGGAGACAACGAGCCTTCTAAGCCTTGCGAATCCAGTCGTAAAACAGTCACTCGTTTGTGCCGCTTTCCACATGAAATACCACTCCAGTCACAGAAATGAAAGGAATGGTTCCACGAGGTTAGAACTTTGTACGGATCATGGGTGATCATTGACTTAAATGACAGCAAAGCATGATAATCAGTCTCATTACCGCTGTAGGAAGCAGAGACAGTGGCTGAAATAAGACATATAATCGCGAGACCATAAAAGAGAATTGAAATATGAGAGGAAGATGATAAGTAACTTAATGATTGTGGTGACTTCATTTTTGGAAATTTACAGAATATGCATTGGCTTTTTATCCTTAGTTTTGCATGTAAACGCTTTTAAAAACATGCTACTGGTGAAATGAATTGGCGAAAAAATACGTCTAGAATCATTTATATATAAGACGAACCAATATTAACAAATAAAACTGAACGCATTATAATAATAAAAGTTCCTTAACTTTAATATTTAATTTAACTTTGTGAAGAGATGCCGGCCATCAACAATTTCCTTAACTTTAATATTTAAGTTTCATGACATGCAAATTGTGAAGAGGATGCCGGCCATCAACAAATTTTGTATAATCACCGAAGACTTTTAAGAAGACTTGAGATAGGGAAGACTTTTAAGAAGTCTTGGTACAGGGCCGGCTCTGGCATATGGCGAGGCGGGCGGCCATCAAAGAAATAGGGGGCATCATCATCGTGTTTGAGGTTCGATGTGTAAAAAGTGAAGAAATTTTTTTTTTTTTTTTTTTTTTTTTTTTTTTTTTTTAGCTACACATCTCAGGAAGAAGGGCATAACATGAACAAAAAAATGAGTTGAAGTATGTTGGTGTTCGATATTGAAGAAGAAATTAGAATGCAAGTTGGAGGAATAGAAATGAAAACTAGAGGAATAAGATGAATTGTGTTGGGTTGAGTTTTGTGATTTTTGTTTCGGGAGTATAAACAACATCACGTGGAATTTATTTTACTTGTATATTTTTAAAAGAATTGTTACTAAGTTTTCAGGTTTTACATTTTTACTTTAGCCGAGTATTATTACAAGATTCGTGGCAATTAAGTTTATTTTTAGTAATCATGGTTTTCGACTTTTTGGCTGACTAATTCACAAGATTGGAACCCATCGTCACACAGATTGAAACCGGGTAAAACCCTCCTTTCTTAGAAGGTTGGTGTGGCCACTTGAGGTTGTTTGCACCAATAAAAATTAGACTTGAGACCTCACACATCTTAGAGTGATAGTCACTAGTCCTTTTGTCACTAGATCACATCTGAGTTGCTATCACAATTAAGTTTTCTTTATCTTTACCTGCTTCTCATTTCGTAAGCATATATAAAGATATTGCTTTCATTTATTAATCACAAAAAACACATTAGGTGCGTGGAATCGTATGTTCTTCTTTTTTATCATTGCTTTGTGAGTACATTTCCTGTCGAGGGATATAACATATACAATTTGTGTGGTTGTTTTGTTATCTACTTGGATAGTTTTTTTTTTTTTTTTTTTTTTTTTTTTTTTTTTCTTGATTCTAACAAAGGTAAGGATTAATTCATATTTGTTTTATACCGTCTTTTTAAGTTATAATACACTTGTATTTAGTTGATATATGCATTTTGTTTTACGTGAAAACTCCAAAAATGGTATGTTGCCTGTTTATTAGGGGCATGTTTCGATCATCTCGTCCGGGCATCAAAACCTCTTGCTGACTTGGGATATGGAAGACTATATTTATATTGCATATATCAAAAACCTCAGATCGTATAACATCGTCAAATAACACTCAAAACTCTAAACATTTTATGAAGAAGAAATAATATATTTAAATGAAGAATATGGAAAATTTCATATTTTTTCAGAAAGTATAAATGACAGTTGCTTAGTTTGCTTAATTTTATTATGTATATTCTAAAAGAGTAAGAGATAAACAATACTTTACTTTTTCAATATGTAAATGCAAAGAGTAAGAGCATATTTTTACAAAGTATAACTTATACTTAAATTTAATCATCATATCATTTACCCAATGATATAATGATTAAGTGGTTAACACCATTGTCTCTGGAAACAAAGGTAAAGGGTTCGATCCTTACTCTTTGCAAGGCCGTAGGTTCTGTTCTACCTTTGGTAGAACCAAAAGTAGTCTATCTACCTTTGGTAGGGGTAGGGCTATCTACATCTCAACCTCCCCATACACCGTGGAAAACCGTATTGGGACCCATAACATCTCAACCTCCCCATACACCGTGGAATGATGATGGATCGGGTCAACTAATTGTTTCGGCCCATTATGTAATATGATAAGAAATATCTAAGGTTTTTCCTATGTTACATACTTACTTGGTTACGGTAGTCGGCTTTCATTTGTTGATCAAATGACACTTGTAGTACTATACTCTAAACACCAACCGCGACACAAACAATTTACTATACTACATGTGTATTATATCACATGTGGGATTATCACACAGATCATATAATAACAACACTGCCAAAGCCGACACATGATCTGATTTGCACCAGCATAATGCAAATACACAAGAGAACATGACACATTATACTTGAAGAGCACTAATCCCATACATACTGAAGTTTGGCTTGTATATTACCATAAATGAGTAATGTATTTTTTTAACATCCACAAATGAGTAATGTAATTAAATGTCTTTACACTAAGATGGCAAGATTGCTCATATTCGTTCATTATGGTTTGCTCATACCAAAATAAGAATAAGCCGTAAAAGTAAACTATTAAACGTAAACCGAAATCAATTAAGCTCATTATCACAAAATAAGCTTAAGTAAACACCGCGTACATGCAAGAAATTTCAACAACTCATGGACTACAAAAATCCTAAATTTGTGTTTTCATTAAAAAAAAAAGCCATTTTAACTAATACCCCAATTATTTAAACTAGACATGTCACATTTTTTATTGGATTGAAGCCTTCAAGTGAAATTTTGAAAATTTTAAGACCGGGCATAATGAAGGCTTCCACCACCCGTGGTGAGCCTCTATCATGCGCCATCCGTCACTAAGCCTGCCATCCACTGCGCACCAAGGTGCCTTTTTGGGGTTGGTTCGATGGTGCATGTCACCTAACGTGGTGCACTACCCTTTTTTATGAGTGTGTGGGGTATGTTGTGAGAGATGTTATATAAAGTGAGATATTTTTATGTGTTTTGTTAAGCTGTCATCACTAATTTGTTAGATGATGGGTTAAATGATGTGCTGAAAAACTGATAAGACGCTAAGGTGAAAGTGGTAAGAAGGTGATGATTACACCCGGCCTATGCCTAAGATTTAAGTTAGGCCAATGCTAATGGCAACCACAAATATTGTGGTCACCTCTGCCACATCAGTGCCACATCAACTTTATCTTTCCAAGACTACACCCCAACTACAACTTGCTAACAATGACCGCAATGACGACCATAACTACACTGCAACGATTAATTGGTTTTTATTTAATTTGTTAAGTAGTTTAATTGGTAAAATTACCAAACCCCACTCTTCAAACCCCGAGATTTTACTTGCTTTCATAAAAGACTAAAAAGAATCATCCTCACCTTACCTTTTCGTCATACATCTCTACTAGCATCTCTATTTTCCTAGAGAACGATCAACCCCCTGGGCTTACCCATACTACACTGCAACGATTAGGTACACTGCTTAGTGGGTTGTAAAGTTTGCTCGCGAAAAAGGAAGTCTTTCGACCAAGAACCACGCATCAGGTGTCGTTTTCATGATAAACGAGATAACCTCTCGTTTTGAGTTTTAAACGTCAGTAACTGTCAGAAAATAACAGGTTCGCATTTTCTAGTAAAGATATTATTAAAATAATAATCTAAAAAATCTTGGGTTGTTATAAAAATAAATATGCTAGAATGGGTCAATTTTATTGGTTTACCAAAATAGATATTTGAGCTACACATCAAATAGAGAGATTTGACATAAACTATCTTTTTAATGTTTTTTTTTTCTCCTTTTTTTCCTTTTAACCTTCCCAATATAACAATCAAATGATAAATACATTCACTCACCCTCATCTCTCTTCTATCACCAAACCTTCCACACTACAAGACGGAAGCTTAAAACCGGTGCCCCTCTACCATCAAATGTCGCCGCTACCATCGTAAATTTAGGAAGTCAAATAGGCTTTAAAATCTCATCCAATGGGTTGGAATAAAAATGATCAAAGAGTTGACATTCTTGAAACTGGCTCTTGGCGGGGTTATTAGTCTTGGCAGTTTGTGGAGATCAATGACACAATAGTTGAAAGGACAAAATAAATAAACAACAAAAGACAAAAAAATAAAGAAAAAAATACATGAAAAGACAAAAACTAAATATTAAACAAATACATGAAAATAAAAAAAAAAAAAGTGAAAAGAAAAATCTACACTACAACAAATATCATTGTTTCAAAATCCTCACACTTTAAAATTGTGAATAATTTCAATCCCACGCTTAAAAGTGTGAAGAATTATTTCAAAATCAAAATTTTCACATTTAAAGAATTATTTCAAAGTTAAAAACATTACACTTAAAAGTGTGAAGACTTTTTTTAAAACCCTCACTTTAAAGTGTGTAAAAATACATAATAAGTGCAAGTATGTTACTATTTTGTAGTAGTGCTACCTCGTGTGTCAAGCATGTGATGAAGATAAATAGTAACGTCATTGGCGAGCAATTTTGGCAACGATATGGAGCAAGGAGAAACTTTTGATTCAGTCAAAAGTGTATTCCAGGTTTGGTCCAATTTTAACAAGTACCGTTAGTTTGACTCTTAATTAAGAGGATACTTTCAAACTAACAAAACAAAGTAACTAATACACCCAACCCTTCAACCTCTTTCCTTTTTATCACTTATTCACTTTCTGAGATAACCACTCCCATCTCCGCAGCCACCACCCATCCACTACCACCACAAAATACCTATTGGAAGCTTTACAACATTGGGTAGGCTTATTTTAAGAGGTTAAGAAGCTATTAGGTATAGAGAAAGGTACATAGCTTATGGAATGTGTTTGGGTAAGCTCATATTAGTGTTACATACATCGAGATGGTGATTAGAACTATGGACTAATTGGGATTTGCCAATTATATTAATTGGAGGTTACTCGGTGAAACTTTGAACTTAGGGGATTTGTTTAATCTTATTTTGGGCTTATGGTTTTACTTGGTTCGCTTATATCTCATAAGCTCATCTTTATCCACTTTTTCTACTTTATGAGCTTATGTGCTCCATCGGCTCACACACTTCTAGTCGTTACGTGTGGTTACAACTCCTCAAACCAACAGCTCCCACTTGGGAGTGGTGTGTCAAATGGCACACAAAACTAACGACGAAACGCTTAGCAAACGCTCTCACTCGCTTTTAACTAAAAGTGTCCGAGAGAATAGTTTCGTAAAAGTTTCTCAATAGCATGGTCATTCAATGTCTTGCTCTAATCATCCTTTATTATAGATACCGTTAAACCATGGATTATGGATCTCAAATCATTCCATATAGTTTAACCATTTAGAATCTCGTTATAGAATTTAATTAGATATACCAAATGTAATCAAGTATCATCTTGCATTACCCTTTGGGTTCGGCCGAACAATTATCTTATTAAATGCGGAGGCGCCATGGTATCTTTCGCACATTTCAAGTGGAGTAACAAATCCTTTATTGACTACAAGTGTTGTGGATCTTTGCTTCACATCACTCCGAAATATAGCTTTATAACTACCTTATTCGAGATAGCGTTTTGCGTATACTTACAAAAATGATATCCACACATACAGAACTTGCTTGTATCTCAAGTCTAAGGATGAAGATAACAAACCATTTTCAATATTTTACTTATGACAAGGATCCAAAAGTAAATGTTTAAAAGTTGGGGAATCCAATATGCATCTCTAGTGAATACATATGAGTTTGGCGGGAACAATCCAAATTCTCGTTAGAATTATAACCAACACTCATATTTGCCTTATCATAACAATATTCCCATATTGATAACCGACAGTGGACATATTTAGAACAATAAAATCATTCAAGGATTAAACATACAAATATAGGATAACAATTATTATATGAATGAATAACAAATACCAAGTATCTTTATTCATCATAAAGTAAAAATTGTCTATCAATCCCAATTATCCAAATACTAAAACAGATATGCATGAAACTTATTTAGTAAGTTGAACCCTAATGTTTCCAACATTCTCAACCTTTCTTTAAAAGAAAAACTAAATAGTTATCTGAGTAAACTTTCCGAATACTTATTTCAAATATCACATATTATGAGTGATTTGAAATATAAGATGAGTGTCTTATCTCATATGCTCATACTATTGCAAGAATTATAGTATGGAGATGTTGTCTTACCTTGCATGAGGTAGTAAAAATCAACAACATACTGACAGTCATCTTTACAATTTCCAAAAGTGTAAAGTATTCTCATTCATTAATGTGTAATGCAACAATGCTCTATGTTGAGCATAACTAGTTAGCAAATTTATCATAAATGATAAAATCCTACTACAACTAGTATAAATAATTCTCTAGCATCATTTGTACTTATACAACACTATGCTTTATAATTCGTAAACATTTATAAAAACAATAATCTAAACACACTCAATTAGATATTGTTGTTGTCAGCTCATTTTGTTCTTGTACAAAAGCAACAACTAGTCTTATACACAATATAATATATACATGATAAACCCTTAGTTTAAAAACACAAGGTTTCCATCCATGTAAATTATTCCAAGTGAATCATTGAAGACTTGCTTGAATAATATATTGCATTTGTGTTAGACTTTATTTTCTTCCAGATAAACATTTATTCCAAGGTTGTTTGTTTTATTCCCTAAATTTCAAGTGAAGTTTCATTCCAAGCTTAAGGATCAATATCTAGCTTAAATAGAATGATATCTTCAACTTGTAAATTTTAAAGAAAAACACATTGCTCCCACTCAATGTCAGATGTACTCAAGAGATATCTTAATTCAATCAGAATCATATTATAATTAAATTCAAGCTCTCAGCTCTTAGATGCATGATCCAATCCAAAATATGGATTGCTCAAATTTTGTATACTACACAAAGATAATATAGATTCATAACCCTTTTGATTACACACCGTCCTCGCAAAAGGTAATCATAAAGAAAGAGTTATAAAATCTAATTGTCATATTCAACATACAAATCACATGTATAACAATTAAATATCTTTATATAATTAATGCATGTATTATATAAGAAAATTTAATCACAGTCAATTGCTTAAGTATGATTAAAAACTTATTATAAAATGCCAAACATTAATATGTATACAATTTTGTCCTTGTGAGTCATTCTTCAAAAGAAACTCATTCTAACCTCATAGGTTAACTGTTAGGCGAAATAACAATCAAGCTCAAAACTCGATTTGCCTTTTAAGGACTGCATCTTATCATTCATAATTCTAAAACATTTATCAGATTCAAGATGTGATAATATATTTTAGTAGTTAGCATATTAACAACAATCTTCTAACTTATATTCCTCAGCAATGATATTAAAAATATCACTCAAGTGATGAGGCATCCTTTCGGATTTATGAATGAGAGTAATCATTATACTTCAAGTTAATATTTTCATGTTTAACCTTAGTATGGCATTAATAAGTGAATTTTAGAAGGTTAAGTATTTTGTTCTCAAAAACTTTGAGATATGTATATACTCCCACTTACTTTTGTAAGTAGAGACAATTCTCTAAATACTAAGTATTTAAGCAACAATAAATTGTTCTTTATTGGGAACCACAAAATACATTTTAAGTTCTCATCTCAAGATTTGTTAATAAAATGCTTCATAAGATTTTAACAAATTCAGAACTTAAATCAAGACATAATGGAATTCCTTCCAACAACTCAAATTA
Organism: Chrysanthemum lavandulifolium; assembly: GCA_022545495.1. Classification (NCBI taxonomy): domain Eukaryota; kingdom Viridiplantae; phylum Streptophyta; class Magnoliopsida; order Asterales; family Asteraceae; genus Chrysanthemum; species Chrysanthemum lavandulifolium. The sequence goes on from CM040241.1 coordinate 10,331,435, forward strand.
GGGTTTATTGAAAAACTCTAATTTAGTATCACTCTTTAACCAAAAGTTCTAGCAATAGTTTTGTGTTTCGCCAAGCTAGGAAGAACACCAAAAACTACAATATTCAAGCTAGGAAATGCAGAATAATCAAAAATCCAAAAGGATTTATGATTCAATTGGTTTGAGTGGTAAAACCTCAAATCCCTAATGAATTAGGGTTTTCAGTTATTGGTTGTCTTGAATACCTTCTAGGTTTGAACTCTATTGAGTGTATCCATGACACAAGCAATTTCTAACCTTGATATGTTTTTGGAGGTAGAGCAATTAAAGCTATTAAGAACCAAACAATATGAATAAGGTTTGATCCAACACATTAGACATACCATAATGAAATGGTATACTATGAGTTATTAGAATTGTGAAACTATATCAGAATTCTATAGATAACTTAATTCTCTTAGGACCAAATACTTGTCAATTGGGTCAAGCCAAATTGCATATAAAGTATTTACGAACCAAGTGCATGCAATAATGTATATTCGTTGAACAATACAAGAAACTTATGTTCACGTGTTCACAAGAAGGCATAACTGTTCAAGGATTATATGTTCATGTGTTAACAAGAAAACAGAACATTTCAATAATACATTATAAATCTTTGAATAATTCAAAGGCCTTATGTTTATGTGTTAACAAGAAGACATAACACATTTACTATATATACTTTATGTTATAAGTCATTGATAAATTCAAGGACTTTATAATTATGTCTTAACATGTAAGCATAATTATACTAACAAACGTAATCACAAATGCAAACACTTGAGTTCTATAGTAATTTCAAGTTAATTTTATATACTTCAGAATTATGATCATTATAATATAACCATAATTATGTTGACTAAAGCATGTAGTCAAATGTTGAAGTATCTTAACACTATATCATGACATTTGAATGTAGTAGGGCAACAAACATCTAGCGTGTTCACGTCCTAGTAGAATCATTATTAGAATGTAGTAGGGCAATAAACATCTCATGTGTTTAAGTCCTAGTAGAATTCTTATTTACATGTAGTAGGGCATTAAACATCTAACGTGTTTAAGTCCTACTAGAATTATTAGTTTCCTTTACCTTGCGATCAAGAGATACCAATAATATTGTTGTTCCTTGCACATACTTTGAGATTTCTCCCACTTGTGAAAGGTACAACATCATATTATGAAAACAAACAACATGTGATTGATTGTTCAAACAATATGATAATGTCATAGAGATCATAAGTAGTTGTAGAACCATAACCTGAAATAAGGAATTGTGGATTATTATTCTATAGATAACACTTGAGAGCGACGGCGAGGAAGGCAACGAGTTATCGATAAAACAAAATGCAATTTTCCTTTAAGCAATGGTTGTTCATATTCGAAAGTAATGGATTATTTCAAAGCTAGTTTGAAATGATATGGGTGACTAACAGAAATAAATCCGTAGCTCCCATCGAAATTGACAACATTACATGAATGATATTTCAATAATAAATGCAATTGCTCCCAATCGGATTTGTCAACATTACAAGTGTTACATTTCAGAGAAAGCATATAGCGGTTTATATACTTTCCTATTCTCTTCAATTGCCTACTAGTAGCATGTACTTAGGTATTGAGCAGTATATGAAGTTTTACTTATGAAGTTTTACTTATGTAGACAATGGACTAGCCATTCTTTTATACAATTAACTTGAATCTTTAGCATGCAATTCCTCCTTTATCGTCTACAAAGCCCCAAGGGTATTTAGCACTTTAGGAATAATAAGAGTCCAAGAAGATTACCTAGCAAATATGCTAGTAATTCCTTTACTCTTTGCGGTTTAAACTCATACATCGTGACAAGTGCAGTATGTTATTTATTTTGGTAGCTCTAAACACAATGTTTCCAGTTACACAAAATATTGTATCTTTCAATTAACTCTAGACCACGAAAAGGGTAATGAAAGATCATAAACGAGTTTATCAATTTTGGAATCCTATCTTAGTTAGTCAACTAAGGAGAAAAGATAGGAATAAGTCTCACTCTTCTTACTAGGAAAAGAGACTAAGTTTGTCTTTCAAAGGAAAAACAAATTTGTTTACGAATTATGTTGCAATAACACAATTAATCAGAACATAAAAAGTTCAAATCTAGTATTTTCGATAATTACATTCTTAAAATAATTAACTACCCAATTAATTACTAATTAAGACTAAGATCCATCTTGCAACCCCACTTAATTACCATAGGTCGACCGATTGTGTAAAAAATAGGACAAGAGGTAGCGACGGCGTTAATTGCAAAATGCAACTCTTAGATTTATGAGATTTGTTTAAGGCATTAGTATCAAGTAATAATGTCAAAAGCATGTTTAGTTCTCATCTTATGCCTCGGGTCCGAGGTCGACCGAGTTAACTCGATATAAGTCGACCAAGTATGAGCGTGTAAAAATAACCGAGGTCGACGGTGAGAAATAATTACCATGGGTTGGAAAGGCCCTTAGGTCTGACCAGAGAAGTCAATCCAAGTGCACGTGTCCATAGTTGGGTGGCATAGACTTAATATTAACAAATAGGTATGCACATATAAATGTGGTAAAAGTCGTGTACAAAGAAGCATGCAAAACAACTTTGTAACACTAATTTTAAAAACTTTGGTAATGACACTGTAGTGATCATCATGGTTCACGGTAGCTCCAATCGAACGCATGTGGGAGGCAGAGGACCGTAAGCGCTAAAGCATAACCTTAGACATCCTTTCGGTGAGACTATGCTCACTTCTTTAAACCCCCTTTTGAGTTTGTTCTAGTGGGTGAGCCGTACATCCCAAGTGTCCATAGCGTCTAGTTTTTAAATTCTTGAAAACGTGTTTCATAATATTAGGTCACTTTATTTTACAAAAACGATTTTCCACGAATCAAATAGCAGGTCACAATGAGCATGTTATTTAGACGTGTAAATAAAGACCAATATTAATGTTATGGTTACGATATGTATTATTCCATATTGCATACAATTAGGTGTCAAAGCAAGTAATAATGCACATATAGGAATCACAAACATAAAGCATAAACATCAATATAAATAACCACATATTGTTAGAGTTCTCTTGAGTCTTCCCAAACGGAGAACCATAAGACCGTCACTAGGATGTAATACCTAGATCGCCCCATACATCACTTAGAAAAGCAATTGAGTGGGTCTTGTGGCCGAAAAACACATCAAACATGGCAATCTCAATTAACAAGTAATATCACAATTTATGTATTTAATAACCAATATGTAATTCTAATTATCATAATAATTCTAATTAACAATTAATAAATTCAAATTAACTTTTAATTCTAATTAGCAAGTAATTTTAATTAACATGTAATTCTTAATTAACAATTTAATTTCAATTAACTAGGTAATTTATAATTAACATGTAAATTAAATTCTAATTAACAAATTAATTACAATTAACAAATTAATTCTAATTATCAATATAATTTTAATTTGTGTGTGACTAGTTATTATTTATTAAAATTGACAAGTATTGCATGTAATTGTCAAAATTAAAATAAAACATAATAACTAAACTAGGTTTCATGCAGCCATTTTAAAACATGTTTATTAATTAAGAAACGTGTAACCCATAATCGCAAAAACGAGTTGACTCGTGATGCCACTGTTGGGATTTTAGAACATGTTAGCCAGTAACATCTACGAGTACGCAGCGGATATTGGATCTAGTTAATGCAATTATGTTAAGCACGTAATTAATAAACAAATAATAAATACAATATTAATTAATTAAAAGGTATATAGAAAAGCTAACCTTTCTTGGCAATTGATCTCTATTAACGGAACAAGAAACCAATACGAAACCTTAAGTATCTAAAATAGATACCTTGAAGAGTATCACACACAAACCCGATTAACATATACGTTCGATTAACGCTAGTCGAGAACGTAATTAAAACCCATCAACAAGTGACCACTTGAATATAAAGCCAGTAGTAGTAATATTCCAAGGAACCAAGTTACTTACTGCCTTATGTATTCAATCCGAGAAACAGAAGCAAAACAGCCATTAGAGCTGTTATTAGCTTTACCCAATATCGGACATTACGCCCGATATAAACCTGTGATTTGTCCGAGAAAATCACAACCAGAAAAACAGGAATCACCTTCTTGTATCTGCTGCAATTCAGCAAGGAAACCAGGTACAAGAATCCTCCAATGAATCAACACCTAAACACCTTGATCGTTACAAGTTAAGGATCAAGAAAACAAATCAAAACCCTAAACGATTTGAGAAGCAAACCGACTGAGAATTGACAGAAGCTGGAATTGATTTAGGAGAGGTTTTAGGGTATTGATCATGCGTATGTTACAGCAAGAATAGGTGCAGAATACGTTTGTTTTATAGCCAAAACAAACGACTCCCTACATGGGTTTTGGCTTGGTCGACAAGCAAACAGCCCATACCCATTCTTGTACCTGATCGGATGGAACCCAAAGCCCAAGGCTTGTTCCATATTCGACCCATTCAACTGTCCATAACAGCCCATGGATCAAACAGTGGATCGGGTCAAGTAGCATGCATAATACGGGTAATATAATTCAAGTATAATTACGTTCGACACGTATACTCGTGTTTATCGTGTGTGCCCCCATCGGCTCACACACTTCTAGTCGTTTACGTGTGTTTATAACTCCCACAAACCAACATTATCTTCCATCTTTAAGTCATAATAAGCCCATAAGTCTGTAAATAAGCCGGAAAATATGGGCGTATGAGATTTAAGCATGGTTAAATAAGCTTATAAGACTAAAAATAAGCTTAAACTTACACCCCCATTCTTAGCCCTAGTTTTGGTTTCTCTATATCTTGATGTTTGGTATTTGTTTTGGATGATGGTTCTTCTTGAGTGAAAATAAGCTCAAAAGCCTAAAATAAGCTTAAAAACAACCCCTTATAATTGTTGTGATAGTCTAGCTTATGAGCCTAATATAATTTTTGGTATATTCAATGAATAATAATTTTTGGTACATCAAGATTATACAATGGGCCAAATATTAATCCTAATACTAATAGTCTAACGATCTTTACTTGTTTCTCATTTCGTAAGCATATATAAAGATATTGGTTTCATTTATTAATCACAAAAAATACATTAGGTGCGTGGAATCGTATGTTCTTTTTTATCATTGCTTTGTGAGTACATTTTCTGTCGAAGGATATAGCATAAACAATTTGTACATGGTTGGGTACTTCGCTAAATTTGTGAGGTTGTTTTTTTATTTACTTGGATACCTTATTTATTTATTTATTTTTTATTATTTTTTTTCTTCTTTACAAAGGTAAGGATTAATTTATATTTGTTTTATACCGTCTTTTTAAGTTATAATACACTTGTATTTAGTTGATATTTGCATTTTTGTTTTACGTGAAAACTCCAAAAAATGGTATGTTGCGTGTTTATAAGATGTATTAAGGGCATGTTTCAATCATCTCGTCCTGGGCATCAAAAACCTCATGACCGGCCCTCACTTGGGATAGAGAAGACTACCCTTATATAGCATATATCGTAGACAAGTAACTAACAATTATTGTTTGTAGGCCGCACTTTGTTGCGTACTTTTAAGTGAAACAGATCGTATAACATCGTCAAATAACACTCAAAACTCTAAACACTTTATGAAGAAGAAATAATATATTTAATGAAAATATGGAAAATTTTCATACTTTGTAAGAAAGTATAAATGCCGATGCTTAGATTGCTTAATTTTATTATGTATATTCTAAAAGAATAAGAGATAAACAATACTTTACTTTTCAATATGTAAATGCAAAGAGTAAGAGCATATTTTTACAAACTATAACTTATACTTAAATTTAATCATCATATCATTTACCCAATAATATAATGATTAAGTGGTTAACACCTTTGTTTCTGGAAACAAAGGTCAAGGGTTCGATCCTTGCTCTTCAGGCCATAGGTTCTTTTATACCTTTCGTAGAACCAAAAGCAATATATCTACCTTTGGTAGGGGTAGGGCTATCTACATCTCAACCTCCCATACACCGTTGAGGACCGTATTAGGACCCATAATATCTCAACCTCCCTCATGCACTGTGGAAAACCGTATTGGGAACCATAACCCGTGAAAAATGATATTGGGAGTTATTTTACTTTTATATCATTTACCCAATATTTTACTAAAAAAATCAATCAAGTTCACTTTTGGGATGAGGAATGATGATGGACTGAGTCAACTAATTGTTTTGGCCCATTATATAATCTGATAAGAAATATCTAAGGTTTTTCCTAGGGGTTAGCGAAAAAACTGACAAGACCGTATAAACCGAAAACCAAAACCGAACCGAACTAATAACCGAACCGAATTTGCTAAAACCGAACCGAACCGAACTACTAGTTCGGTTCTCGGGTTGGTTATGGGTTTGGCAGTTCGAACCGGAAACCGAATTCATATAAATATATATATTTTTTATATATTTTTATGTATATTTATATATAAATACATACTATTAAAAAGTTATCATAATATAATAAAACACTTTTTATGCTTGAAATATTTTTTTTTGCTAAATATTTATGTAATTATTAATTTTTTCTTAAAAAATAGTGAAATTCGGGTTATTCGGGTCAACCCAAGAACCAAACCTAATTAGAATTCAACCGAACCGAACCGAAAACCGAATTTGAATTTGGTTCGGTTCGGTTCTTGGGTTGACATAAAAAAAATTTAACCGAATTAACCGAACCAAACAAACCAAACAAACATATAACCGAACCGATCAACACCCCTAGTTTTTCCTATGTTACATAGTTACGGTAGTCCGCTTTCATTTGTTGATCAAATGACACTTGTAGTACTATATTCTAAACACCAACCGTGACACAAACAACACTGCCAAAGCCAACACATGATCTGATTTGCACCAACATAATGCAAATACACAACAAAACATGACACATTATACTTGAAGAGCACTAATCTCATACAAAATGAAGTTTGGCTTGTATATTACCATAAACGAGTAATGTATTTTTCTAACATCCATAAATGAGTAATGTAATTAAATGTTTTTACACTAAGATGACAAGATTTCTCATATTCATTCATTATGGTTTGCTCATACCAAAATAAGAATAAGCCGTAAAGGTAAACTATTAAACGTAAACCGAAATCAATTAAGCTCAAGATCACAAAATAAGCTTAAGTAAATACCGCGTACATGCAAGACATTTCAACAACTCATGGACTAAAAAATCCTAAATTTGTGTTTTTCATTAAAAAATCCTAAATTTGATCTAATTGTGAGATGTTTTTTATCTTCTGAGTGTTTGGGATAAGCTATTTATCTTCATAAGGACAGTTTCCTGTTTGGCAGTAAATGAAATGATCATCTGGCGAGACAATGGGTTCAATGATGGGTTCAAGAACAAATGTTATGCAGTTCCTACTTCTGTGGTTTAGCAATGGTCTAGCAGGTCTGCAAGTTTTGGTCTTCTGTTGTAGTTTGGCAATTCAAGTCTTTTGTTTTGCTATTATGTTATTAGATGGGGCTGCACTGCTATATTTTTATACCGGTATACATATGGCAACATGGATTTAATTTATGGGTCAGGCTTGGTTTTGTGACGTGGGGTTGCTATGCTAGCTTGTCATCCTTAGGCTTTAATTTGTGGATTTAATATCCGAACTTATGGGGTATGTTTTTGCACTGGTCTTCTTTTTGTTTTAGTTTGAAGTTTGTTTGTAATTGTTTTGGGTCCTCATTATCACTTTCTGAAACAATTTCTAACAACCACCACCATCTCCGACAGCCACCACCACCCTGCTGCTCTAACACTAATGAAACAAAAACCCCAAATATAACCTCAAAATTGTTTGGTAGTCAAAGTTTGAAGAAATGAGAGATTTGGTGAGATGGGTTTTTGGTTGCTGACCTTGTGGCTTTTAATCACCGATTATTTTGTAGTCCGAGCTTTACAACACTGGGTAGGCTTATTTTAAGAGGTTAATAAGCTATTGGGTATAAAAAAAGGTACAGAGTAGCCTGAGTTTGTGAGAGAGATAACTGTCACGGGAATATGGGATTTAGGGGGTGTTTGGTTAAGCTTACATAAAGAACTTATATAGGCTGGGCAAGCTTATGCCAAAGTGCTTATTAGTTATTTGGGAGAATAAGGGGTTTTTTATAATAAATAAATGCATTAGTTAAGCATAAGGTTATTATTACATCATCTTAGTATCCTTTGGGCATGATTGAAGCCAATATAATGTATGTAGCCTTGTTCTGCCTCGAGATAAGAACCACATATCTAAAGGCGTTATCTTTGTTAAGTTTGGTTTTAAAAGCTGTAAGGATTAGTTTCTCAGAAATTCTTTGTGCCAAATTAAGTTTGAACAGCGGTTATTTTTAAAGGAGTGTTTGGGTCTGAAGATTGGTCTGATGGCTATGTGCATTGGTACTACAAAATCTGAAATAAAGCCCCCCTAATAGAGCCCATTTAATAGGAAAAAAGGTCTCTATAAAGGTGTCCGTCAAAAACAAAGGCATAAAGCCCGGTTATGAAATGAGAAAACCGGGGTCTAATTCGGCCACAAAATAGAGCCCTGTCGTCAAACTTCCTCTTTTTGTGTGATTTGATTATATGAAAATGGTAGATTAGATAGAGGTTTTAGAGGTTGACATGATTTACTTTAACTTTTAGTGTAATTGGAGACTACTTAGGTGAAACGTTCAACTTAGGGGGTCAGGTTTTAAGCTTATTTTGGGCTTATGATCTTATTTGGTTCAGCTTATACATGTTTTTTTGTAACTATAGATTCAGATTTACATCGGTATCACTATCACATGTTTCTTCTAAATAAAGACATGGATATAGAAACTTAGATACCTGATATGTGTTGGTGGAATTACAGATTCGTAGAAGAATGGCTGCACATAAGCTAAAATACCCTGGTGAACAAATGATAAGCCCTGGCATTGGTGATATAACTGAGCCCATTCCAGAAGTTAGTATTACTTCAGCCATCGCTAATTAAGGTAGGATTATTTCTTATCTTGTATTATTTCTTGTGTAAATGATAAGCCTTGGCATTGGTGATAGCTCTGAGCCCATTCCATAAGGTATTACTTCAGCTCCACAAGAAAATTATGTGTTTAAAACCTTATTGATATGTTTGACTTTTTTGCAAGATCCCCAATTTTGCTACTGTAAATGGTTGTTTTTGACATAGACTCGTTAACATTGTGAACCATATATATGACACTTCAGTCCTAACCCGTTGGTATTCCCATTTCTTTCTATTGCAGAAAAGCATTGGACCCTTGGAAATGCAGCTAGAGGTGTTCCATAATGGGCAGCTAGTCAGGTTAGGAAACAAGTCAAACGGGTAATTTTGTGTTGTTTGCAAGAGTAGTCATACAGTAGGCAAGCTCAATGTATCAGCTCATTTGTAATGTCAATGGATCTTCCTTATTTGAATCGATACAATGTTCATTTGAATCAATACACTTGTACGCCTACACTATATTCAGTTTCCAGAATAACCCCTTAAGCTCACCTATTGTCAATCAATCCATACAGAATAACGCCTACTTTTACAAGTCTATTGTTTGCAAAACTAGGGTAGTTGAAGTACCAATTATTAACAGTTATTAGCAGTGGTTGTTTGTTTTTTCAAAGCGTTTGGTAACATAATAGCTACTGTAAGTACGTATAGAGCGTAAAATGATGTAAAAGCTAAAGTCTCAGTTTATTATCGTTTCAAATGGGAGAGACAACATCCAAAAGCTGAACGCTTGTATTTCTAGAAATATGGTTAAAACAACAATGATGACCATAAAGCTGCACATTAACTGCTAAAGGGCTGTTTGGGCTTGCTTAGACTAAACGCAGTTTTGAGTTTGGGATTGCTTATCCAAACGCTTATCCGACGAAAATAGAGTTGTACCAACTCTATAAGGAATATGAAAAGTATCAAAGTATTCAAGCTGATTTATGTACCAGAAATACACTTTGGTCATTATTGACCCATTTTTAATAGAGTATACTTGCAGTAATAATAATGATTTTGTACTAGCCGAATACATGGTACAAGTGTATAACCAAAAATGAGGTTAACTTTCTATAAAATTGAACCATACACTGCTCGAAACCAGAAGAGGGGGAAGCCTCGAGCTTTCTCATTCAGATATTCAAGAAAAAGTCAAATTTATGAAATTGAATGTCAAAGAACAAGAACAACATTAGGCTGTTCATTAAGGAATCGAACACCAAGTAGAACTTAAGTGGAATTCAATACCACAAATTAGATTCATGGAAATTAAACCACACTTACAAACATGCTTGATACATATGATACGTCACCAGGAATGTGAATGCACTCTTATGTCTCGTACACTTATGAAACAAGAAAATTAAACCATAATTACGAACATCTTTAACAACTTAACATTTATTTAACTACGACATGCACCGCTCCTTGTTGTAGTTACTCTCAACTTCACCATACAAGCTTGATGATAGACCTGAAAGAGTTCAATAATAAAACCATTTTAGTGAAGATTTATTAACAAACTCATGTAAAATCAGATTCTACAAAATGGGACAACATAGTACCTTATATATTTTGAAGCACATCGAGAATGTGCTGCAACTCGTTGACAACAATTTCAATTTTCATCCGTTCTGGTGGGGAATCCACAGAGCACGATACTCCAATCTTGATAATTGCAACCAAACATTCTTCCACTTTCTTTGCATTCGCTTCCGTACTTTGCAACACAATTGCATCATCATCAATAACATCGATTACATGATCCGGTAATGCCATGTAAGCAAATTTATGAAGGCTAAGACCTTCAATAAACATGCCGTGTATTGGCTTTTTACCGGTCATCACCTCTAGTAATAATATTCCAAAACTATAGACGTCCCCACAACTTGTCATCTCGCTCCCGATACCATACTCTACAAATGAAAAACAATTAATTAATTTACAAACTTTAACCTGTAAATAAATATAAGCATCATGGAATAAAAGTGGAATTACCTGGAGGTGCATAACCAATTGTTCCTTTAACCCCGGTTGAGCTGTTTTGGTTTAAGTCTGTACCAAGTAGTCGAGCTAAACCAAAGTCTCCAACATGAGCCACCATATCATCATCAAGTAGAATGTTACTTGGCTTCAAGTCACCGTGAACAATCGTTGTTTGGCAGCGATTGTGAAGATAATCAAGTGCAGTGGCAACATCTCTAAGAATATTTATTCTTTGAAGAAGGTTCAGTTTCGATGTATTTTCACTTGAATGAAGCCAATCGTGTACACTTCCATTCGGCATAAACTCATAAACCAGAGCTTTAAAATCATTTCCTTGAAATCAACACTTGAACATGAAGTTATTATCTTCAACAAATTACGGTGTCGAATATTCCGCCATGCTTCACATTCTGCTAGAAAACTTTTGTGAGCTCCTGGATTTTGAAGATGCAGAACTTTGATTGCAACAAATTTGCCATCATCGGAATCGAGGATCCTTTATAAACACAGCTGAACCCACCTTCTCCAATCAAATTTGCTGCAGAGAAGCCATCAGTAGCCTTGAGAAGTTGATGGTATGAAACTTTCATGAACCGTTCACTACCCGATGATTGAGATGGTTGACTATTGCGTTTCTTCTTACACAAAAGATATACACAACATAATATTACGAGCAACGTGACTGCAATCACGATGACTAATATGAAGAAAGGAAACCGTTTTTCTTACTACCGTGTCCTTGCATTTGGGTAACTTAAGTGTAACCAAACCACCACAAAGCCTATCGTTCCCCAAAACTGAAAATGCACTTGTATTGGCAAACACTCCTACAACCGGTACTTCACCCTCAAAATCATTAAAGGATAGGTTCAAATATCCTAAGGATTTCCATTTTTCTAAAAATTGTGGAATTTTGCCTGATAAATTATTTTCAGAAATGTCGAGTACCTCCAATCCTCTCAAGGAACTTAATGAAGATGGTATCATGCCTTGAAATTGGTTGCCACTAAGGTATAACTCTGTAAGGCTGACACACTCACCAAGGTTACTAGTAATGTTACCTGATAGATTATTGTAAGATAAATCGAGATAGCTCAACGTCTTGAGGTTTTTAATCTCTGATGGAATAGAACCAGATAGGCTATTTTGAGAGAGATATAAAAAATAATTTAGTGATGGAAGTTGAAAAATTTGTTTGGGTATGTTACCACTGAGCCTATTGTATGCAAGGTTTAACCCATTAAGTTGTTTACAATTCCCCAGACTTGATGGAACATGACCTTCTAATTTGTTGGTTCCTAAATAAAGTTCAGTCAATAGTGATAAGTTCCCAATGGCATCAGGGATAGGCCCTGAAAATTGATTGCTATCTAGATCAAGGACTTGTAGCTTTTGTAGTTTACCAATGGTAGTGGGGATATTTCCTTTGAATAAATTAGGCCCTAAATCTAAATAGGTCAAACCAACTAGACTACCTATACTTGAAGGTAGGCTTCCAAATAATTGATTGCCTCCTAAATTTAGAAAGGTGAGTTGATGAGAGAGATTACCTATTGATATCGGAAGCACTCCTCTAAGGTTGCAATTATCAAGGAACAAATTTACTAATTTGGTGCAGTTTTTCAAAGAATCAATAAACTTCATGTCATCAGCTTCTCCACGTCCATGGAAGTTGTTATCACTTAAGCTAATATTATTAATATCTCTTAGTTTTGAAAAGTCGATAGTCAACTTCCCACTAAAATTGTTGTCACTAATTTCAAAATGTCCTAATTTAGAACAATTAGAAAGAGAAGGTGGAAGAACTCCAGTCAGTTCGTTATCCCTTACCTGAAGGATCTCAAGATTAGGGAGCTGATTACCAATTTCTGAAGGAAGACTACCAGTGAGGTGATTACCAGCTAAGGAAAAATATACTAGGAGTGAGTGGTTGAAAAGGGAATTCGGAATGCTTCCATATAAGTTGCACTCAGTACAGTAAAATCCCGTCAAGCTTTTCCAAAGACCTAATGTATCTGGAATCCTGCCACCCAAAGGGTTCCCGACAGCAGAGAAAACTTCCATTGATGTGATATTCCCGAAGAAAGGTGGGATTCCACCTGTTAAGTTATTATAGTGAATTTCAAGAGTAGCAAGTTTCGAGAGTAAACTCATCTCCTTGGGTATGCTTCCAGTTAGCTCATTTTGATAGAGCCAAAGGTCTTTGAGGTTAGAACAACCAGACAAGTTTGTTGGAATGACTCCTCTGAATTTGTTTCTGTTAAGATAAAGATGACGTAGCCTAGATAGCCGACCAAGTTCATGAGGAATGGTTCCTTGAAAGCTGTTGTTCCTGAGATAAAGCTCGCGGAGGAAGCTGAGGTTTCCTACATGAGGAGACAACGAGCCTTCTAGGCCTTGCGAAACCAGCCGTAAAGCAATCACTCGCTTGTGCCGCTTTCCGCATGAAATACCACTCCAGTCACAGAAATGAAAGGAATGGTTCCATGAGGTTAGAACATTGTATGGATCATGGGTGATCTTTGACTTAAATGACAACAACGCGAGATAATCAGTCTCATTACCGCCATACGAAACAGAGACGGTGGCGGAAGTAAGACATGTTATCGCGAGACCGAAAAAGAGAAAAGAAATAAGAGAGGAAGATGATAAGTGAATTATTGCTTGTGGTGACTTCATTTTTGGAAATTAACTTAAATTCATAAGAGTATGTATTGGCTTTTTATAGTCAGGTTGAGCAAGAATATTTGGGGTAGGGGAAACTTTGAATGGAAAAAATTGGGAGTGGGAAGACTTGACTTATAGTGCACTGTAACTTTTTCCATGCCATCAAGTACCAATAATATAATTTAAGGGATATTATACTATTAAAACATTCTATGTGAGTCTTATTTTCTATGTGAGTTTTTCAAAGATATAAGCCACTTGACACCTTCCTTTTGGCTTTAGGATGCAACTTGTAAACTTTCAATCATGCAATTTGGTCATGTTTTAATATGCAGATAAACCGTTTGATAAAATTTCTCAGTGAAATACTTTACAGTTTACACAATAACTCATTTTAGCATAAATCCTTTTTTGCTATGAATCTTGGTACTTGAAGGAATACGAACTTATAGGATAGGAGAACATAGAGTTTGAGAAGAAAAAAACAGTTTTTTGACAAATGAGACTGAGATTTCAGTGATATTTGAAGGTATAGCCTTGAAACAACAATATGATACATATTTACGTTTAGTTGTTATTGCCTTTTGTTGTTGACAAGATCTTATTGAGTGATATAAGTTTTATAACTTTTCTTTTGTCAATTAATTATTAATAAAGTTTGTATGCAAAACTATTTGAAATTTGTGGAGCAAGCCCTTTTCGAATTCAATGATTTGCGTAACTGTTCTTTGCCTTATGGGATCCTTTCCTCACGGAGAATTTAGAAGATGTGCACTAAAACCCTATAATTTGAAGGTAATATGTTTAAAAAAAGTCAGTTCTAACATGCACATAAACGTTTGATAAAATGTCTCAATGAAATACTTTACAAAATAACTCAATTTATTAACTCAAGGTATTGCGTTTCTTTGTTGTAGAAAACTTGGGAGTGGGAAGACTAAACTTATATTGCATTATAACTTTAATAATGACATCCAAATAGCACGACTAGTAAGACCTTTTGTCTAACATCCACTAATTACTTGACTAATAATAACTATTTTCTATGTATAAAAGACGTAGAAAAAAACTTGGGAGTGATAATGGTCCAAGATGTCTATTAGATAACCTTAAAAAAATATAACAATGGAAGAAAAACAAAATCTGCTAGGTTAATGAGCTAATGAGCTAATGGGCTAACAATGGAAGGCGAGCCAATTCCTTTCCCCAGATTAAATCGTTTGATCATTTGACATCCAAATGGTGCAATCAGGTTATACCTGAAAACCTTCCAGATTGACGAGTTGAGTTACAATCAGGTAGCAACTGTGACAAACTCGGAAGGAATGCGTACTTGTATAGATTTGTTTTCCTCCATGATATGCCAAATTCTTCGCTCCACAATCTTGACAATATCAGTTTTCGCACAAAATTTGAATTTTGCACTTCAATCATTAAAGTTCGTAAAAGTTCATATTGTATGTTTAACTCCATCTTGACAATATCGGTCTTCGCTCCACATAAAATCAGACTTTTGAAAATCATAAAAATCGTATTGTATGTTTAACTCCATCTAGATTCTTCACCTTCTGTTGGATCATCTTAAAAAACTTTGAAGTACAAAATCAAAATGAAATTTTCTGGAGCAAACCCATTTCCAATTCAATTATTCGTCTTATGGGATCCTTTCCTCACGGAGCATTTAGAATACCTTTGTTCTTAGGTTTGAGTGATCAATGGTGTTTAGAAGACATTCACTAAAACCCTATAATTTGAAGGTTTATCTATCAAGGTTTGACTTCTTTTGAGTTCATTTGTGTATGTTTAATCGTTCAAACAAGTCAGTTGTAATATGCACATAAACCATTTGATAAAATGTCTCAATGAATTACTTTACAAGATAACTCAATTTATTAACTATCATTTTTAGCATGATATACTTACCAGATAACACAATTTATTAACTCAAGGTATTGCGTTTCTTTGTTGAAGAAAACTTGGGAGTGGGAACATCCACTAATTCATTGACTAATAATAACTATTTTCTATGTATAAAAGACTTAGAAAAAACTTGGGAGTGGGAAGACTAGACTTATAATGCATTATAAATTTTAATTTAAGGGATAATGGTCCATGATGTCTATTAGATAACCTTAAACAATATAACAATGGAAGAAAGTTACCAAAGACTCATTAGTCTGCCAGTAAGGACCCAAAGCAGCTAACAGTGCCTTCTTCTACCACTAAAAACACAACCAATCAAGAAACGAGTTTTGTTAAATTGGAAGGTGGGGCCCGTATTGGCAGTCCCATTAACTTTGTTCTTTTTCGAGAAGCTTTGACATTTGACGTCTCAGGAGCTATCTGTTCACTGGAGGATGAAGAAACAGAAAGTGGGACCGGTCTTGGTAGTCCCATTAGTCTCATCCTTTTGACTCTTCGTTCTTTTCTTCATCTGAGTAGTAGTTCTATCCTTCTTTTGAGAAGTTGTAACCTTTGTCTGCGCATCAGAACCAGCTGTCCAGGTAGCTGCACTCTTCGTGACATTGTGAAACGAGCTGAGCATCTTTTAGGATCATCGCCGATCTTTTATCTTTATCGGATAACAGATTCCATGCTTGAGAAATGAGCTGGAATGCCCTTTGCACCTATAGACTTGTTCTTATCGGGATGAAGTGATAAAGCTAGTTTTCCATAACGTTTCTTCACAGTATCATCATCTGCTAATGGGTTCACACCAAGTATCCCATAATAATCTGATTCACTGCTAATAGTTGGGAAATACCCTCCAGACCAGGAAACAAATTTCGCGCATTTAAAGCAACTTTCTTTGCGCCTTTACATCCTTCAAAGAAAAGCTACTCTCAGCATTCTTTCGCCTTGTGGCTTCATCTTTATTGCATTCCATCCTTCACCAGTTCACTCAAGCAGTTAATATGATTCACCACTTCCTTAATAATGCTACTACATCAATCGCTTTAAGTAAACGTGAAGATTAGGCATTATTCTGGCCCGAGCTAATGCTTAACCAAGCTTCTACTTTTGACAGCGATTCTCAAACCTGATACAGATATACAAAACTGACAGATTGAGCATAATGCGCATGTATTCATAGAATGATTTCTAGAATTAAAAGCTAATATCTATAATGAAGAGTGACGATACAAAAATAAATTGAAGGTTGGATAGCATTAATATAGATACTTATCCTCACGATATAAAGAACAATGATGAATTTATTCGCATTAACATAAATTCTAACATTGGTAAATTTCCCTCATTTTACTATCTGTGTCAGGCTGCGTCCATTAATGATACAATCAAATATCTCGCTTTGAATTCAGTAAATGTTAAAGAGTTCTGCACTTTCGAAGAACTGAAGTAACAAAATTTGTTACTGAAAATAATTGTGATAGAAAACACAAATGTAAAGTGAAAAGGCGGGATTGTTCTAATTCGAGCTCAACTTTTAACTTCTATTCATAGGCTTACAAAACTTAGTAAATAGACTTGTCTTTGCCTCCAAGTATTCTTACTAAGTTTGTTTCTTCATAGTTGAGAATACCAAATATCTAAGTATCCTTAAGAGGTAAGATCCTTACGAGGTAAGATAGTTATGAAATGCTTTGAAGCCATAAGTGTGTATGAACGATAAGGGACGCAAAATTGACTTGTAGTTTCACTAGAAACTCAAAGAGGCCATATCTTCCGTTCACCGTAACAATGTGACACAATATCCATAAATACAAATAAAGAAAATACGGGTTAGGCGTTGTACTTCGATTATACTTTTTAACCCACATTAAGGAGCCTACAATTCAAGGAATCAATGATGCCAATTTATATACATTGAAAGTTTGTTGGATGTAATTGTGGTCCTAAATGTTGAAATATGTCATTTTGGTTGCTTTGGTTGTCAAGAATGGTTTTTCTACGTGTGGGTACATATGTATATTGACATATTTAACTAAGAGGTGGTAAGTTTTCATATTTTCAATGAACAAAATTAGCCTTTATGTTCTACCCCTTAGATGGACAAGAATGCATTTACATACTACCTTAGAATTGATAATTACAAATTGTATTTCTAGCATATAATTGGAAAGGTGAAAAGATGCATCATATAACACTCATCTCAAAACCAAATTCCATAATAACAGACTAGCATCCACCTCTCACACCACATCCCTTGTTAGTCAAGGTCAAACACATGTAAAATGACTAATATACCCTCGCCTTCTTCCCACTCTCACACCACATCTCAAATCTCAAACCCACCCAAAGACCACCACCCTCTAGCACCACCATCAAATCCCTCAATACTACTGTCGTCGTACTATTGTTTTTCTCTAAAAGAAACTTGATCACCTCAAAAGGTTTCACCACCACCATCTGTCAAATTAATATAAGATATATCTTGTCCATCATACATTGAAATATTCACACGCATTCCTTAAATGGACGAACGCATGAAAATCCACCTACATTATGTAACTTTTCACATAGCACCTAATGAAACTTATAGCACTCATGTCGAAACCAAATTCCATAATAACATACTAGTATCCACATCTAAGTAAAACTCTTAATAATATTATAGATCAATAACCGCCACACCACGTCTCAGCGTTTATGAATCTTAAGCCTTAACTACTACTTATAATGAACTTCCATCCTATACCTAACCATTTACTTTCACTTTTCCTCAAAGACGGCTATAAAAAAAAATCAAATAAAATTAAATTGTAAATTAAAATAATAATCAGTTAAATAGTCAAATTCAATTCTGAACTCGCATATCCGGTGATTATGCAGGAGACGAGATCTCGAACTAAACTTCCGCCAACGAGGAGAACCGGTAAGTTTTCCATAATAAACAAGGAGGAGGTGGTAAGTTTTCTTACTTTGTCAACAAATAAAAATTAACCTTTATGTTCTACCCTCTTAGATGGACAAGAGTGCATTTACATACTACCTTAGAATTGATAATTACAAAATCGTATTTCTAGCATATAATTGGAAAGGTGAAAAGATACATATACATATAACACTCATCTCAAAACCAAATTCCATAATAACATACTAGCATCCACCTCTCACACCACATCCTTCGTTTGTCAAGGTCAAACGCATGTAAAATGACTAATATACCCTCGTATTCTTCCCCACTCTCACGCCACATCCCAAACCCACCCAAAACGACCACCCTCTAGCACCACCATCAAATCCCCTCAATACTATTGTTGTCGTACTATTGTTTTTCTCTAAAAGAAACTTGACCACCTCAATAGTGCATAAGAACATTCAAAAGGCTTCACCGCCACCCTCAGCCAAATTAATATAAGATATTTCCGTCCATCATACATTGAAACATTCACACGCATTCCTTAAATGGACGAACGCATGAAAATTCATCTACATTATGTAACTTTTCACAAAGCACCTAACGAAACATATAGCACTCATCTCGAAACCAAATTCCATAATAATGAGACTAGTATCCACCTCTAAGTAAAACTCTTAATAATATTATAGATCAAAACCGCCACACCGCATTTAAGAGTTTATGAATCTTAAGCCTTAACTACTACTTATAACAGAGGTTCCATCCTATACCTAACCATTTAATTTCACTTTTCCTCAAAGAAGGTTAAAAAATTCAAATAAAATTAATTATAAATTAAATTAAAATAATAATCGCTTAAATTAAATAGTCACGATAGTCAACACGAGGAGAACCGATCTAAACTTCCGCCAACGGAGGAGAACCGTGATCGCACCGTGATTTGTCAATTGATTATGATGGAGGTGCGGTGTTGTCATTTGGTGGTTGCGATCGCTATTGGTGATGGTGACGTAAGTTGTTGGTGAGTTGACATTTAAAGTGAAGAGTACATAGTGAATTGATTTGCATTTTTTTAAGATTGTTAGAGAATTGGATGTTGTCTTGTTGTGGCTCGCCATCATCTTAGGTGGAGGTGACATGGCACCTTGTCATGGCTCTTCACCACACCGCCTCTTTGTCATGGCTCTTCATGGAAACCATTTCGTCGCCATGACGAGGGTAAATTTTGTACTTTTGTCATTTTTTTTTTTTTTTTTTTTAAATATGTAATATTTTTTAGTGGTGGGTCCCAAATGAAGTGGTCGAGGTTTTGTATGAGGAGGGGTTTGTTGTGGTTAATTGTGGAGGTTTGTTATCTTGATGTGCCGAGGTGACGGTGATGAAGAGCCATGATATACATACCACACCCAATGCTCTTAGTAAACTTTTGGTGGTTGTAAGTTTTATCTTTTGAGATATTTAAGTTTTATTTAGGCTGGTCGGCAAAGGGCATGTGAGCCTCTCCTATAAAAGGACCCCTAGATTGGCATTAGATATATGCGACATTATTAGAGTTTTAGAGAAGTTCGATATTATTAGAGTTGTTAAAGATCCGCATAATAAGCGAGTTAGAGTTATTAATAAAATCATTCATAGTTAAAGTTATATTCTTCTTAGCTTTGTTGAGTAAATTCCGCATACTTTTCAAAGTTTGCTCGTTGTTTCATTGTTAATAACTTAGGATTTATCCGAGGTTATTAAACCTTAACAACCTATTTAAGTTAGTTTGGTTAGAGTACATCGATCCAACAAGTGGTATCGAGCTTGTGTGGAAACTCGACTAAGAAGAAACCCTAAAACCCTACTACAACAAAACCTAAAGATGTCGATCAAGTCGCTCCACCACCATCAATTACCTCACTCGTAATTCCAATCATCAAGAAGGAGAATACGACCTATGGTGTATGAAGATGAGGCAAGACATTGCCATTACGCATCATGCACTATGGAATGTAATTGTCAATGGTAATGAAGTAGTTTGCAGATCCCCAGAGAGATTCCTCGGACAACCTAAACCACCCAAACCAGCCTTACCAGCAGCTACCATAAGGAATCAAGAGAAGGCTTTTAACATACTCTTATCGCTATACCGATGGACATCTATTGAAGTTTCATGATGCTAAAGATGCAAAGGACTACTGGTCGCTCTCAAAACAAGATTTGAGGAATGAAGCTTCTAAGAAGATGCACAATCTGCTGAAGCAACAGCTTGAAACTTTCATTGTTGGTGAAAAGAGGTCTTGATGTCGATATGATAGATTTCAAAATTGTTAGGAATTAGAAATTCCGGTATTAAAGAGTCGGTCACCTCAAGTATATGTAATCGTTAAAGCTCGTAGTCGTAGTTCTTTTAAGTTAAGTAGTAATTTAGTTAAGTAACACCGTGGAGGACGGACGGGTCTTTACCCATCAGATGCCCGATCCATCACCCAAAGTGTGGCGAGTTATGTAAGACTATAAATACTCTCTACCTTCCAAGGTAGAGTTGGAGCTCATAATAATATCTTTCACTTTCTCTCACTAAGTTCCCTAAACCTCTAACTTTCTCTCTAGAATTCCATCTATATGCTACTTTGTGTTATGGTTTGATGTGCATGTGAAAAGTTATATCTTACAATTGGTATCAAGAGCCATGGTTAGATCATATCTTGCACATCTTTGGATTTATAGTGGTTTTAGGTGGTTTTGAGTTTGAAAAGTTTAGTGGTTTTTGCATCATTTGGTTGATCTCTTGTGTTAAAGTTTGAATTTTGTTGGTACTTTTATGTTTAGAATCATCAAAAGTGTTTAGGTTTTCATTTGGTAAGCTTGAATCATCTTGGTTGGGTTGTTTTGGATTGAAAAGTGAAGTTTATTTGGTTTTTCAAGCTAGCGACTTAGCTCTCGGAATAGTTTCTTGGTAGCGACTTGCTTCACGCTTTGTAGCGACTTACGTTGTTAAAGCTAGCGAGTTAGATCTAGCGAGTTAAAGTACAAGTAGTGGAATCTCCACCACGGTAGCGACTTGTGGTAGCGACTTGGTCAAGAGTGAGTTGCTCTTTAGCGACTTGTGTTTCTAGCGACTTGTGTAGCTAATTTGTCGCCAAAATTTGGTTAGCGACTTGGTCCGTAGCGAGTTACTACTTAGCGACTTGTTTTTCTGTTAGCGACTTGGGATTCTAGCGACTTGGTGACTAGCGAATTAATTGGTAGCGACTTAGTGGATTTGTTTCTAGCGACTTAGAGCTTTATCATCTAGCGACTTGAGTGATTGTTTACGGTTTTCTCTTGATTTAGTAAAATCCGTGAAAGAATCTATTTCCGGTTTAATCATTGAGTTATAAAATCCCGTATAACTGTTAACATGTCTACCAACGTCCCTACTATCATCTCCATCGCTGCCAAGGATGTACAAGCGGTGGCTCGGATACTGCCCACCCATGCTTGATGAATCGACTACGATTCTTGGGCTCAACGAATCAGATTGTATTGCCTTGGAAAGGAAAATGGTGTCAATATTCTCAAATCCATTGATGAAGGACCATATCGAGTTGAAACGACTAGAGACATACTTGATACTAATGAAGATGGTACTCACTTTACGGAATGGATGGACCTAAGATGTATGATGAGCTTGATGATAAGGAGAAAAGAGATTTGATGCGATATCGTGGCTTCAAACATTGTTCTTCAAGGTCTTCCTAAAGACATCTACAAGTCGATCAATCATAACACGATGCTAAGGTAGTTTGGGATAATGTTAAGATGCTTCTCTCGGGTTCGAATTAACTATGGAAGACAGAGAATCCCAACTCTATGACTAATTTGAGCACTTCAAGATGAAACCCGATGAAAGTGTCTATGAGTACTATGTGAGATTTCATAAGTTGGTGAATGACATGAGAAACATCAAGATGACTATGCCTAACATTGGTTGAACTCTAAATTTGTAAACAATATGAATCCCGAATGGCACAAGTTTGTCACTTCTGAAACTCACTAAAGGATTGAAGGATTCAAACTATGAGCAACTCTATGCCTTCCTCCTTCAAAATGAGAGACATGCCATGTTTGAAAAGAGGATTCTTGATCGTTCAAAGGTCGGGGAGAAACAAGGTCTACAAATGATTCAACCGCCTTCTTCACGGATGATGGGACTTCCAACAATGCTTCTCAAGTTGCACCCATGAATAATGATAATCATAATCACAGACCCATTTCGATCCAAGGTTCAAGCAACCCGATGCAAATCTTGTCATGGAACATTTCATCACTCAACTAACACTCATGGTTAAAGAGAACAGACACTTTCACCTCACACCAACAAACTCCACACCGCAATGAGATCCGAACCGCCTCCAATCTTCACAACCATGCTTTGATAAGAGATGGGAAACTTATGGGCAACCAGTTCAGAAAGACAAGATGATCAAAGAAAAGGTGGAGTGGGAGAGGTTATGTTGGCAACCGTAATCGAGGAAGTAATGGTAACCAAGGTCAACCTAAGCCAATCAAATGCTATAACGTGGTGGTGAAGGACACATTGCAAGGAACCGCACATCTCCAAAGCGTCCACGAATCGCCGATTACTTGAGATAAGATGTTGTTGGCACAAGCTCAGACAATGGTGCTGCGTTGGATGAAGAGGAATTGTTTCTTGATAAGGGCAATGCCAAGACCCATGATGCGATGTGGATGAGCACCTATTCGGGAGATAGGTCACAATCATCGAATGCCTTTCAAGTCGCCGACCGTGATGCATACGACTACGATGTAGATGATGGACCCTCCGCACACACAATCTTTATGGCTAGCATCTCTCCAATGGTTTCTCCCAAGATCTCTTCTTCACCACAAGTGGCCCATCCAAGGACAAACTCATCTCGTAGGTATTAAAGCTATACGATGATGTCGATGTGCAACAGATGCATGACAAAGTACAACCAATCGAAACTATTGAATCAAATATTGAAAATATGGGTAATATCAATATTGTCCCATACGATCAATACGTGAAACAAAGTGAAAGTGAAGTTGTACCAAGTGATGCATCTTCTGCGATCAACAATGACTATGTCTTTGATGAATACACCGATGTGCTCCCGATGATTCCATAATTTCGAACTAAATGCCTATAAGGAACGTGTTGCTATTTATGAACAACGTGCAAAATTTGAGTTGACCACTCGTGAGCGGAAATGGATGTCCAAGTGAGTACAAGAATTAGAAAAAGTAAGTTTAGAGAAGAAGTATTGAAACAAGAATTAAATTCCTTGCAAGAAAAACTTTCTAAAACAATTAAGCAAAACAAGAACTTCAAGAAAATGTGAAAATGCTTAAGCAAGAATTTAATGCAAAGGAATCAAAACTCTTGAGAGATTTTCTAATCTGAAAACTTTGAAAAACAAACTTGAAAACAAGTTGTACTTACAAGGAAACACCATTCAGATCGCTCACATGATCACTAAGCATAGAGTTCTAAGCGATAAGCATAGCGTTCCCCTTGTAGAGGAACCAAATCCAGAGGTAATTAAAAGGCTAGAAATGCTCATAAGGTACTTTATGATGGTAATGAAGTCCTTAAGCCTAGGCGAAACCTAGTTGCGTTGAGTGCGAGGAAGATAAGATATTAAATGAAATCACTAGGAAAAGATGAATAAGAAGCAAAATGATCCCAAATGCAAAGAGAAAACATAATCATCTCTCCTCATGATTACAAGAAGGAAAACTGGATTTCCTTGAACAAGTTTAAGCCTCGGACTTTGTTGACTCCCGAACAAGTCTTCGGAAAATGGATTTAGATAAGCGTAAAGTCGAAAATATTGTAGAAACAAACCTCCCTTCGGAAAATGCCTAGAGCAACTGTGTATCCTCCTAATACACCAATGCATCTTGTACCTAGAACAATTGCCACTAAAAGCAAGACATTAATTAGCCAATACGTTATATTCCAACTATTTGTTGATTTTGAGAAAACTTGCAAGAAAAGGATCACTCCCATCGGTATAATCAAGGAGAAAGAGGTTTTGAACAAATGAAAGAATGTTATTTAAGCGAGGTCATGCCCTTCTTTAAACTTCTAAAAGATCACTTTGAGAGTCTTAAAAGGGGTGAAGGCGATATTAAGGGTATGGAAAAGGAATTTGATGCAATGGTTCTTGAAGTTAGTGATTATGAGCGTGCACTAAAATATAATGAGATTGAGAGAAAGAACACGCATACATTAAATGAGAATCTTATTCTTGAATGTGTTGCTCAAGATGTCTTTTCATCGCTTCAAATTGCTCTATTAATGCTTCCAAATTTCATGAACTATCTCGCGCCCTGAAAGTCTCCCATGATCGTGTCATTGAGCTTGAAAAACTAATTCCAAACTAAATGAGAAAATTGAACTGGATGATCATGACAATTTGGTTAAACATTTTTCTAAACTAGAAGTTGAGTATTTTAATCTACAACTAAAATATCAACATCTCAAAGAAAATGTCAAAACTTCAAATATCAAGACATCTTCGGATGCTCGAGTTTGATGCGCGTTTTCAAATTAACAAACGAGATGAATGCAGATTCAAGCTCGTGTAACACGATCGAAAGTTGAAAGCCCAAATCTCTCAATTAAAGGGTCAAACGAACAATATGACAGCTCCCAAATGCCTCCTCATTTAGATTCTCGAATTCTCAAACGTTTCATCTTCAAAACCTAGTAAATGCCTTACAAAAGGAAAACGAAAGTTTTCTAGAAGAAAATGAAAAGGTTAAACGTCATTTCAATGAGTTATTTGAATCAATTAAAGTCACTCGTAACAAAAACAACGAACAAATAGCTTCATTGCAAAAGAAATTGAGAATCAAGAGTCGTAAAAGGGAAAATGCCAATGATCAATGGGGAGAATGGTGTATCTAAGGCTCACTCGGTAATAAATATGCTTTATCGTGACATATGTCCCCTCATCTAAGGAACAACAAACTTGCCATTCAAACATATTTCTCATCCCTTATGGATTGCCTAGAATGTCTGCGTGAGATTGTTGAAGAGGATAAGCTAGAGAAACCACATGATAATGCAATTGGACATGCATGCTTATATGCCAAACGATCTCAAGAAATCTTAGAATGCTTGATCACAATATGCCCAAAGACATTAGGTGAGAGAATTAACCCTTTGATTCCATGCTCGATGCCTAAGGCCAAACATGACATGCACTCGATTCCCAATGGCTTGAATGTGAGGAGTAGTGTACCATTGAGTAGTTCGATTCTAGATCCATCAATGCTAGGAAAGTGAACTCAATGTGCCTTCTAGAAGTACTAGTCTCAAGTACTCTAGCGTTAAGAATGTGAACCTTAGTGCACTGCATGTAGTTCGATCCCAAGACATCTAAACAGTGATGCAAAGAGTAGTAAAACAAACTAATGTTCCCATTCCTTCTACAGAGTAATCAGTGACACTAAAGGAGCAGGTCAAAGTCTCAAGACAATACAAGGAATGATAGGACCTCTCAAGCTAAGAATGTGCTTTGGAAGAGAGTAGAAGAACAATCTAGGAACCTTAAGTTTGAATCGAATAAAACGAATCGTGTTGATTCTAGTATTAGCCATAGGCGTCATTGTAATTAATTCAATTCGATACTATTTGCAAACCTTGTACCGATGATTGCTTGAATTCGCTTTCTAATCTTGGATGTGATGTTAATGTTCGCCTAATGATGTTAATTGCCCGATTAATCTTGTTAATGCTAAAATTCATGCTAAAAAGGCTAAAAGGCAAAAGCGAAGAGAGTCGAAAACAATGGAAACCCACAGGAAGAACATTCTGAGAATAGGCTTTTATTGGATATACATTGGTCATAAGACTAATCGATAAAGCCCACTAGAAAATGGATGCCCTCTTGGTAGAACTATTCCTTAAGAAGTGGTCACACCGTAAATAGGGCTAATACGACACTAGTATTGCATCTATTCACAATGATTCCATTACCTCATTTTTGATATGAATGCTTCTATTTCGATGTGGGTGGTCCAACCATTGTAACTAACCAAATGGAACCCATTCTTGCATGGGGATCCCAATTATCCGATTATCCATTCTTGTCTGTGTTCAACCGCAGATCGCTCAAATCGTTCGTGGTACCGGACTCAGTCGCTCCAAGCATATGATTTGGAGACCGTCACGCTCATGAACTTCGTGAGCAAATTCATCGGACTGTTAGATTTGGTAATGATCATTTCGGTGCTATTATGGGTTATGGAGATTATGTTGTTGGTGATAGTGTCATCTCCGAGTGTATTATGTGGAAGGTTTAGGTCATAATCTTCTCGTTGGTCAATTCGTGATTCGATCTAGAAGTAGCCTTCGAAAACATACCGCTTCGTTAGAGATCTTAATGGTAAGGAACCTGCTGAAAGGAACTCGTGGCTCAAACCTTTACACCATCTCTATCGATGACATGATGAGAGCTTCACCAATCGCTTGTTATCAAAGGCTTCAAAAACAAAGTCATGGTTATGGCATCGTCGTCTCAATCACTTGAACTTCGGCACCATCAACGATCTTTCCGAAAGGACTTAGTTGTAGGTTTACCTAGACTAAAGTATGAAAAGGATCATCTTTGTTCAAGATGTCAATTGGGAAAAGCAAGAAGTATGCCCATAAACCCAAACCTACTAACTCATCACGAAGTTCTTCATATGATTCATATGGATTTATGTGGACCAATGAGGGTGCGAGAATATCTTTGGGAAGAAATATGTGTTAGTTGTGGTTGATGATTATTCTAGATTCACCGGTCAAGTTCTTAAGGACAAAGGATGAAACTCCCGATATCATCATCAAACTCATCAAACAGTGCAGTTAGACTAAACAAAACCGCCGAATTATCGAGCAGACAATGGAACCGAGTTTGTCAACAAACAACTTAGTGAATTCTATGAAAGCGTTGGAATCACCATCAAAGAAGTGTTCCACGAACCCCTCAACGTAACGGTGTAGTTGAAAGACGAAATCGTACTCTTGTTGAAGTCGCTAGAACAATGCCGATCTACTCAAAGGTTCCAATGTTTCTCTGGTCAAGCAATTGCCACGCATGCTACACACAAAATCGTTCCCGATTCACACTATTCATGGAAAACTCCATATGAACTTGTCCACAACAGAAAACCTAATCTATCTTTCCTTCGTGTGTTTGGTGCCTTGTGCTATCCAACTAATGAGGGTCAAGACTTGGGCAAACTTAGGGCTAAAGTCGACATTGGAGTATTTGTAGGATATGCACCAAACAAAAGGGATACCGAATCTACAACAAAAGAACCCAAAATATCATGGAAACAATTCACGTTACGTTTGATGAGTCGACCGGTCAAATGGCTCTGGACACTCCACTCAGACCCGCACTTCAAAACAGTCCTATTGGTTCATCCTTGTTCCAAACTCCTCTCAAGAAACTCCATATGTACCTCCATCCAAGATGATGTAAAGAAATTGTTTGATCCCATGTTTGATGAACTGTATGAGTCTACTACTAATGAGGTCTTGATCCCTACAACAGAGGATGCTCATATTCCGATGAATGAAGTCAATCCATCGCCTCAATATCTCGTAAGTCAAGAAGCACCGCTACGATCCTTCGCCTCATCAACAAATCATCATTCTTCAAATGTACATCATGGAAATGTTTCGCATCAATGATGAAGTTAATCCCTTTGCGACTCTCGAAGATGCTCCATTTGAAAACATATTTGCTACTCACGAATCATCATCGAACCATCTTCTTGAGAAACATCGACTCGCCTACCTCGGTTCCTCAACCAATGCCACATGAACACCTCGTAAAATGGACTCACGATCATCCATTAGACAACATCATTGGTAATCCCTCTCGTCTGTATCAACCGGAAGTAACTCGCAACCGATGCCTTATGGTGCTTCTTCAACTCCGTACTATCTAAGATCGAACCAAAAGATGTTAAAACCGCTATGAATGAAGATAGCGGTTCAATGCTATGCAAGATGAAATTCATGAGTTTGATCGTCTTGATGTATGGGAGTTAGTGCTCGCTCCAGGATCGTGCTATGATTATAGCTCTAAAATGGATCTTCAAAGTAAAACTTGATGAGCATGGTGATGTGTTGAAGAACAAGGCTCGATTAGTTGCTAAAGGATATCGTCAAGAGGAGGGTATAGACTTTGAAGAATCTTTTGTTCCAGCTTGCTCAAATCGAGGCAATCGTAATCTTCTCGCTAATCTTGCTAGTAAGAACATGGTAGTTTATCGATGGATGTAAAGACGGCATTTCTAAACGGAGATCTCAAAGAAGTCGTCACGCCACCAACCTGAAGGATTTGTGAATCAAGAGCATCCTACCACGTTTATCGTTTGAAGAAGGCTCTTTACGGTTTAAAGCAAGCTCCAAGGGCATGGTATGATACATTGTCAAAGTTTCTTCTATCAACCGGATTCATCAAAGGAGCGATTGATCCTACATTGTTCACCGTGAAGTCGAGCAAACATTTGATTCATGTTCAAATTTATGTTGATGATATTATTTTGCCTCGATCGACCCAATGGAATGTGATCGTTTTCAATTGAAATGAGTTCAAAGTTTCAAATGTCAATGATGGGACAAATGTCATTTTTCTTGGGATTACAAATTTCACAAAGTCCCGGAGGCATTTTCATAAATCAATCTAAATATGCAACAGAGATTTTAAAGAAATTTGGATTTGATTCATGTGACCGTTGACACCCCATGATTGACCGAACCAAACTAGATGAGGACCTCTCGGGGATCATGATTGACCAAACGAAATATCGGAGTATGATTGGATCCACGATGTATCTCAACGCTAGTAGACGAGACATTTTGTTCTCGTGTGCATGTGTGCTAGATACCGTGCTAAGCCTACTAAAAAGCACCTTGAAGCGATTAAGCGGGTCTTCGGTATCTCCAAGGAACCATCAATATGGGACTATGGTACCAAGGACACCGGTATGTCACTAACGGCCTATCACAGATCCGATCATGCAGTTGTCAAGATACACGTCCAAGCACGTCGGGAGGTGCTCGGTTTTGGGTGATAAGCTTGTGAGCTGGTCTTCAAAGAAGCAAATGAGTACTTCTATTTCCTCTACAGAGGTGAATACATAGCCATGTCATCTTGTTGTGCTCAAATCTTATGGATGAGATCTCAATTATCGACTATGGCTTTGAATTCAACAAAATCCTCTGCATTGTGATTATAAAAGTGCTATTGCTCTCTCATGCAACAACGTTCAACACTCAAGAGCAAAGCATATCGACATTCGACATCATTTCATCGAGGGAACAATGTGGAAAAAGGTGTGGTGGAACTATATTTTGTGAGGTCCGAATATCGGTTAGCGGACATCTTCACCAAAGCTCTTCCAAGAGAACGTTTTGAGTTTATTCTTCCACGCCTTGGTTTGAAAAGCCTTCAACGAGAACTCTCAAACGTCTTCGGGAGGAAGACGAGGAGTAAAGGTCTATCTTCATCTATCTCTTGTAAATATTTATTCGAAAAACAAAATACAAAATTACAAAACCTTCAAAAATCAAATAGAAAAATATAAAACTTTCAAAATCCATAAAATTTGAAAAATTCAAAAAATATATATATATATAAAAATATTCAAAAATATTGTCATTTTGTCATATTTTCTCGGTTCGATAATATCTACGGTCTTTGTCTTTTGTCATTCAAAGAATGACACGGGTCTTTAGATGTTGTTCGAATTCTAAAAAAAAAAAAAAAAAAAAAAAAAAAAAATTCAAAAATCAAAAATATTTTTTGGGAGAAAGAGAAATGGTTTATTGTCATCTTGAGCAATAACCCGGTTTTAAAGAATGAACGAGCCATGTTTTATCATGTTTTCAAAATTCCATGCTCGATTCTATAAACATTTATCTCTTTGAAAACTAAATGCTTTGAAAAATAACTCGATCTCTATTTTGAAAATCATCGGGACTTATTTGTCAAAATCTCTATCTCTCAATCAACAACCTATGTCATTGATTGAGGGGAGAATGATTTCAATTAAATTAAAAAGTTATTTGGCATTAAATTGTTTTCAAAAGATATACATGCATGTTTTATAAATGGAGTTTAAAGTCTCAAAATCCGATCCGTATCGGTTAAAACACTCTCACAATCAAGTCACAATTCTCCTTATGACTTTCAAAATCAATTTAAATCTATAAGAGATCACAAATCTCAAATGTTTTGATAATTGTGATCGGGGAGAATGTGTGATTTAAATTGGATTTAAAGCGATATTAAGGTAAATGGTTTCACATGAATGTACATCTTGTCCTTCCCACATGTGACAAACGATTTCAAATTTTCAATGCACATGTTGAGGGGAGCATCTATCTTAAACCTTTGATTTGAAACGTGATCATTCATCCTAATGTGCAGTTCCTCTAGTATGTGCAAATCTCTTTTCAAACCTCGAGGCACATATTGAGGGGAGCAAATTCATGGAAACCTCATCCTTCCGGAAAAGCTATACCCACTTGATCCGTTGAGGAAGTGATGTTGATATCTTTTAGAAAATGGTAATCAAAGAAGTTAATTCTTTCTCTTGCCTCCGTGTGCAAAATATTTTCAAATACTTGATGCACATGTTGAGGGGAGTTCTCGTTCTAAAATATCAAAACAATTCGGTACAAAATGCTTTGATAATATATCACAAGTATCCGAATTGATTTTCAAATGGTTTTCAATTGGATCCAATGGCGGATGAACAATACCAAATAGACCGACCAACTTTACTTCATGAGCGGTGATATAAGGATGATAAGGTTAGGTATGTGTTCCCATGATCCGCGAGCCGGAGGGATCTACCGAGGACAATCCACTAGTTAGTGTAGAAGTCCTTAGGTATGATGATAAAAGGAGAAAAAATGAGATAAGGGAAGAGTGCGGACTAAGACCGAGCTAGTCTTGGAATAAACCCAACAAGGTTCTAGCTATGAAGTCTCGGTAAGCACTTGAAGGGTTGAAGAATTAATAAGAATTGAATGAGAAAGGGTGAAAACAAATAGCCTCCATTTATTCAACCTTAGGCGAAACCGGTTCAATTCATATGCTACCGATGGTAACATTAGTATTGAAGACAAGACGTCATGGACCCGGTGACGACCGCACTTCAACTTTCCAAACCACTCAAGTTCCTCTTAAAAGGGCTTGTTTCATTCTCACGGGAACCAACATTATCTATCGACTTTCTCTTAGAGATGGTTGATATTGAAGAAGGAGACCCTCTCCTAGTCTCCGTTATAGGATCCAAATATGCACAAATTGAGTCTAGAGCCACGAGATCATCAATAAATCTCATTAGGACACTTTCAATGAAGACTCTGTTTCAAACAATGTGGAAAGTGAGATTATATCTTGAGTCCTCGCATTATCCTTGTGGTATTGCCGAACATCCGAGTGATGTGTTTACATATTCACAATGAAGATGGAAAGCCTCGAGCCAACATCAAACAAGCTCACGGTAGGTGGCATGTGAGATCTATTATATGGATCAACCATGTGACAACCGAGCAGAAACAATGGGGCGATTCAATCTCTTGAATCAATCTGGTTCGAGTTAGGGATTGACGGATGCCTTTGAAAACCGGTCTTTGTGCTTAAAAACTCTTTTATTTAGCACATCGATCGTGTACTCATTTTTCAAACCTAAAGGTATTTTATGATTGATAATTGATTTTCAATAAAACCTTCGTGGTATTGCAAAAACAATTTCTATTGAGCAATACACGATTGTTTTCAAATCTCTTTTCATCAATCGGTGGACTTAAAATTATTGGTTCACTCACTCCGTGTTGTCTTCTTTGAGACGTTCGGTTTGAGAACGCCTAGAACAATTGCGAAACCCCGTCAAGGAGATTCTTAGGAATCCTACCGATCACAGGCAAGACTTGTATCGATCAACGGGAACCGTGGGCGTGTACCTCAATTCAACGAAGTGATCAAAGACACTTTCGATGCGATTTATTGCTAGCTTGTTGTATGCAGGTACACCCGGCGTCTGCGGTGATCGTAATGAAGCGGTCAATCCATAGCCGCATGCTCACTTAACACATTCATCTCAAAAGAAATCATGATTAGTGCATCAATGATTACGATATTTTCACACCAAGCTTCGCCACGCCGCCAATATCATGATTCAACAAAAGCTTCCGCTACTCGATGAGAAGATTTCATGATCCGAATGTGAGCATGTCGGTCCTAAAGTCACTACATCACATAATACCAACTCCACAAAGGATGTGTCAGAGATTGTTGATAGCTGATGATCTCAAAAGATGGCTCAAAATTATTATCACGTGGATCAGTAAAAGACCTCCACTTGAAGTAACTAAACATGCATTGTGAAGAATCAATGGCTACGAGCTTAAGAGCAAAGGACTACATCAAGAATGCAAGATCTATAGTTAAATGTTATATCTATTTGTATTCAATGTAATTTTGGTACATAATTGAGGTGACCTCCTTTAGGGGGAGATTGTTAGGAATTAGAAATTCCCGGTATTAAAGAGTCAGTCACCTCAAGTATATGTAATCGTTAGAAAGCTCGTAGTCGTAGTTCTTTTAAGTTAAGTAGTAATTTAGTTAAGTAACACCGTGGAGGACGGACGGGTCTTAACCCACTGTATGCCTGATCCACAGCCCAAAGTGTGGCGAGTTATGTAAGACTATAAATACTCTCTACCTTCCAAGGTAGAGAGTTGGAGCTCATAATAATATCTTTCACTTTCTCTCACTAAGTTCCCTAAACCTCTAACTTTCTCTCTCTAGAATTCCATCTATATGCTACTTTGTGTTATGGTTTGATGTGCATGTGAAAAGTTATATCTTACAAAAATCTCCTCAACATGTTGGAGTTATACAAGGCAGAAGTATCCATTGAAGATGCCAATCTGAAGTTCTTAAGGAGTTTGCCATCCACATGGCATGTGATTGCTACTATGATCGAGGACAACACGGTTTGGATGTCATGGACTTTGATGATCTCTACAATCATCTGTAGGTGTATGAGCATGAGATGAATGGTCAAACAAGTTCTAAGTCTCACGGTGTTGCTTTTCTCGTCATCCGAAAAGAGGCGATGCTTCAACCAAAAGTCTCGCTTCTCTACTCAAAGTCTTGTGGCTCAGTAATGTTTCCTATCGCCTTACCTATGCTCAACAAGCCCCACCAACTACTACCATGCACTCGGATGAAGTTGTGTGCTCTTTCTTGCACTGACAAGCTTCTTAACCTGTCACCTATGAAGAAGATCTCTCACAGTTGAAGAGGATGCTTTAGAAGAAATTGATATCAGGTGGCAAGTAGCAATGATCACTGCAAGGATCAATAAGTATATGAAGAAAACAGGAAAGAACATTGACTTCAAACCAAAACAGGGGATCACTTTTGACAAATCCAAAATTGAATGCTTCAATTGTCAAAAGACTGGGCACTTTGCAAGGGAGTGCAGGTTTGCTAAGTATCAAGCAAACATGATGACTGAGAAACCAAAGCTGGAGCTCAAAGAAATACCTATTACTGAAACAAAAGCCTTGGTTGCTCAAGAAAGTTTATCAGAGGTTGACTGGAGTGCTGAATTTGATGATGAACCAGTAACCTATTGTATGGTAGCAGTGGAAGTAGCAGTGGAAGAAGCAGTTGAAGATTCAGTAGAAGAATTGGACTGGAGCACTGTTTTTGTTGAGGAATCAGATCATGCTGCTTTGGAATTCAGAGATGGCTTTGGAGGATTTGATTGGAGCATGGAGAGTGAAGAGGATCCTGTTCTACTTGTAATTAATGGTGGCTACTTCACCAAGTTCACCCCTATCTCTGAGGTATGCTCAAATTGTCATGATTTTTATCAAAAATTACTTGGCAGTTATGTAATTGAAAGAGATAATTGTGTTAGGGCTAGGGCTGAGGTAGCTGGTTATCAAATAACTTTAGAATCAATGGAAGCCAAAATCTTAACTCATAAAAATAATGAAATGGCTTGGGCTGAAAAGTATGAACAACAGGATTACCAGTTAAAACTAAGTGAATGGAAACTAAATTGTAAGATTTATGAAATTGAGAAACTAACTAAGGAGAGAGATAATCTGTTAGCAAAGTTTGATGCCTGGAAAGAATCTGGTCTGTCCCATGTTACTTATATTCAAAAACAGAGAAGAGCTTACATTAGAACTGGCTTAGGTTTTGGTATGGACTTTAATAACATAGAAGAAAACACATCTAGTGATTAGTATGACCTAGACTTAGAGGATATAACCACTAGTGATGATGAACCCATTAATTATGTAGACACATCTAGCAATGAGGATTCAGTTAGTGAAACACCTCCTGAGTTTAAGAAACACACTGGTTATCATGCAGTTCCCCATCCCACTGGAATTCATCAACCCCCTAGGCCTGATGTTTCTCGTTTTGGTGTAGACAATACCTTCCCAAAGTACTGCTCAATTCAAATAAGGTACTGCCAACACTTCTTGGAAAAGGAACCCTAGGAGATCTCATTATTATCAACCTAGAAGGTACTACAATCCACATATGGGATCTAGATCACAGGAACCAAGTGTTAAAACCGAATGGGTTAAGAGAGAAAGTACTGCTGAGGGACAAACAGTACTTTCAACAAAAAGTGAATTAGATGTTTTTGTGATACAAGAAAAAGAGAATGAATTTGCAAAGAGAGTTCTATTGAAAATCACGAAAGTTTTGAAAATCCGCATGCTAAAAATCAAAAGATAATCTTTGGATCATGTTTTAAAAATAGTGGGAATTACATACTCAAAGAATTTGAGTTTGTAACTCGAAGGGAACACAAGTCAGTAATGGCTTGGGTTCCTAAAAAAACAAACTCTCTAAATCTTTGTGCAGGGCAACCCAGAAGAGGAGCTTAAAGATCATTTAATTGTAGATAGTGGTTGCTCTGAAAGTATGACAAGAGACAAGGAGATTCTGTCTGATTTTAGATCTATTAGTGGAGGAAGAGTTGCATTTGGGAATGAACCCAATGGAGGAAGAATTACTGGAAAAGGAACCATCAAAGCAGGGCGAATAGATTTTGAAAATGTTAGATATGTAAAGGAGCTTAAATTCAACTTATTGTCAGTCTCTCAAATCTGTGATAAAAAGCATCATGTGTTATTCACTGACACATAATGTCTCATCTTGTCCCCTGAGTTTCAGCCTGTTGAAGATAACTTGGTAGTTCTTAGAGTACCAAGAACCAATGATGTGTACAGTCTAGACATGAAGAGTCTTCACTCTTATGGAAGAGCCACATGTTTGGTGGCAAAAGAAACATCTGAAGAAGCACATCAGTGGCATAGAATATTGGGCCATGTAAATTTCAAGAATATCAACAAACTGGTCAAAGGAAATTTAGTTAGAGGTTTACCTTCAAAGAATTACAAGAATGATCACTCATGTTTGGCGTGCAAGAAGGGTAAACAACACAAAGCTTCATGCAAGAAGCTTGAGGAGAGGAATATTAGAGAACATTTGGAGCTGTTACACATGGATTTGTTTGGGCCTGTCTCTGTGGCAAGTTTAAACAAGAAAAAGTACTGTTTAGTTGTGATGATGATTGCGAGATTCGATTGGGTATTTTTCTTGGGATTTAAAGATGATACGTTTGATGATATTCGACTCATAATAGCACTTGAAAACCAATTGAGACTTAAGGTTAGAGGTATTAGATGTGATAGTGGAGCGAATTCAAGAACAAACTTATGGATTAATTTTGTGCAAAGAAAGGAATCAAGAGGAGTTCGATTGCAAGAACACCACAATGAGAATGGTGTTTCGAGAGAAAGAATAGGACCGTGATTGAAGCGGCCGAACAATGCTAGCGATTCACTACTACCTATTCAATTATGGGTGAAGCTGTAAATCTTGCTTGCTATGTACTTAATAGAGTATCGATTACTAAACCACGAGATGAAGACACCTTATGAGTTCTTGATGGGCAACAAACCCAACATTCGATTTTGAAGCCTTTTGGATGTCCTCTTACTATTTTGAATACAATTGATAACAGGTAAGTTTGATGGCAAGTCGGAAGAAGGATTTTTATTGGGTTATTGTACCAACGATAAGGGCTTTAGAGTGTACAATGTAGTCACTAAGATGGTTCAAGATTGTCTTCATGTTGAGTTCTTAGAAGATCAAGTAAATGAGAAGGGTAAAGGTCCTGATTGGATGTTTGATCTTGAATTTTTAACTCCTTCTATGAACTATATACCTGTTAGAGAAGAAAATCAACCTGTGCACAATGGAGAAGATTTATAATATGTTGTTCATGGAGTTCATATTAGACCTGATGCTGTTTCTGATGAAGAACCTAAATCTGTGAATCCAAAGCAAAGTACTGATACACCTAAATCCTCATTATCTGCTGAGGATCAATCTATTCAAGAGGAACTCAATCAGATGCTTCTTCAAGATGTACTAGCACATTCTTACAATGATGATCAAAGAAAAGCTTATGAAGATGCAAAGAAAAAGAACAAGACTGCAGAGTTCACTTACAGTACTTTGGGTGACAAGCTTTCGATTAAAATAATCTTTGTACCAATTGATGATGCTTTGGATGATTTAGATGATCCTACCATGCCTAGTTTGGAAGATACTGATGATGAGTATGATGATGAAGGTATTTTCACGAATTCCAATGAAGGTGCTGAATATACAAACTTGGATGATGCTTATGAAGTTCCACAGACTCCTACCTTAAAAGTTCATAAAGATCATCCTACTGGTCACATCATTGGACCTTCTTCTCATGGAGTGCTTACAAGAAACAAAGCTAAAGGTTTTCTACACCTCACAATGCTTTACTTAGCTTTGTTTACAAACAAAAGCAGATTGAATCAAAGGATCTTCGACATGCCTGCTCACTTGCTTTATCTCTCAAGAAGAACCCAAGAATATAGCTCGGGCATTATCTAAGGAGAGTTGGGTTGAAGCTATGCAAGAAGAACTTCTTCGGTTTAAACTTCAAAAGTTTGGGTCTTGTGTGATCTACGATGGAAAGAAGGTAATTGGTACAAGATGGGTGTTTAGAGTCAAGAGAGATGAAAGAGGAATGTCATCAAGAACAAGGAAAGATTAGTAGCTCAAGGCTACGAGACAAGAAGAAGGAGTAGACTATGATGAAGTATTTGCTCCGGTAGCAAGGATTGAAGCAATTCAATTTTCCTTGCTTTTGCATCCTATATGGGCTTTGTGTTTATCAAATGGATGTCAAGAGTGCCTTTCTCTATGGCACTATTACAGAGGAAGTTTATGTCAAACAGCCTCCTGGTTTTGAGGATCCTGCACATCCAAACAAAGTCTACAAGGTGGTTAAGGCTCTTTATGGCCTTCATCAGGCTCCTAGAGCTTGGTATGAGAGGCTTTCTACTTTCTTATTGCAACATGGCTACAGGAGGGGAGCTATTGACAAGACTTTGTTTATCAAGAGAGACAAGAAGGATATCATGTTGGTTCAAGTTTATGTTGATGATATCATATTTGGAGCTACTAAACAATCCATGGTTAAGAAGTTTGAGCAGCTGATGCAGAAAGAATTTCAAATGAGTTCAATGGGTGAGTTAACATTCTTTTTGGGACTTCAAGTTAAGCAGTCAAAGGAAGGAATATTCATAAGTCAAGACAAGTATGTAACGGACATACTTAAGAAGTTCAATTTTGATGCTATGAAGCCAGTAACTACACCTATCGAGTCTATCAACTCATTGGGCAAGGATGAAGATGAACAACCTGTTGAAGTCAAGTTGTACAGATCCATGATTGGATGTCTTATGTATCTCACTGCATCTAGGACTGATATTATATTTGCGGTTTGTCTATGTGCAAGATATCAAGTCTCACCAAAAGTCTCTCATATGCATGCAGTGAAACGGATTTTTAGCTATTTGAAACAACAACCTAAGTTGGGGTTGTGGTATCCAAAGGATTCACCTTTTCACTTAGAAGCTTTTTCAGATAGTGATTATGCGGTGATAATTATGATAGAAGATCTACAAGCGGAGGATGCCAATATCTTGGAAGAAGATTAGTCTCATGGCAATGTAAAATAGACTATTGCTGACAACATCCTCTTGAAGCGAGAATATGTGTATGCTGCGAATTGTTGTGGACAAGTTTTGTGGATGAGAATCAACTCTTGGATTATGGGTTCAACTTCAAGAATACTCCTATCAATATTGATAATGAGGGTACCATTTGCATTGTGAAGAATCCAGTTTATCATTCCAAGACAAAGCACATTCAGATTAGGCATCACTTTATCAGAGATTGTTATGAGCATAAGCTTATTAATGTGGTCAAGGTTCACTTGGTGGTGAGTATTGGCATGATTAACTACTGACCTACATTTAAGGGGAGGACTATTTAGTGTAAGTATAGTCCTATGCATTGTTTGAGGGGAGGATGTCCATGTTTTATAAGTGTTTGGTATTGTTAAGAGAATATTGGGAAAGTACTGCATTTTTGGTTTATGAAAGTATTGCTTGGAAAGTACTGCAAAGGAAAGTACTGCACATGTGGAAAGTGCTGTTTGTCTTATCAAAGTACTGTTCCTAACGGTCATATTGAGGGGTAAACTACCCTAACGGTAACTTAGTTATTACGGGCTGTGATTTTTTTAAATCCCACTTATAAATAACTACTCTCTGAATTTCCCTCTCATATTGATACTTTAGAATCTTTTCCATATTTCTCTCACTTTCTCCCATATTATTCGTTATATCTCTTATTGTGATTACATATTCATCAATGGCGAATCGTAATACAGTTTCCAAACACAACATGGTGGCTAATTTAGAAAAGACTGAAGCTAATGTGGCTTTTCGTGATATTATTGATTATCTCACTGGGTCGCCAATTAGTTATGCTCTCTTAGTAGAACCAGACATCATTGAGCCCTGGATTCAGCAATTTTGGGCAACTGCTAGGGTTCATATGGAGAATGATGAT
Organism: Chrysanthemum lavandulifolium; assembly: GCA_022545495.1. Lineage (NCBI taxonomy): Eukaryota > Viridiplantae > Streptophyta > Magnoliopsida > Asterales > Asteraceae > Chrysanthemum > Chrysanthemum lavandulifolium. The sequence goes on from CM040241.1 coordinate 10,371,038, forward strand.
TCTTACATTCAAGCTAAAGTTGCTGGGAGAACTGTAAAGATTACTGAAGCCTCTATTTGTGAAGATTTACTGTTTGATGATGAAGAAGGGGCTATTCGTTTTGATAAGCAACTGATTTGGGATACATTCAGGGATATTGGGTATGAAGGATCTTTGACAAAACAGACATTCAAGAAACCCTTATTCTGTCCACATTGGAAGTTTTTGGTTCATGTGTTACTACACTGCATTAGTGCTAAGAATACCTCATGGGAGCAATTTGGGTCAAACATAGCATCTGCTATTGTGGGGTTAGCTACAAATCGTGTTTTCAACTTCTCAAGGCTAATTCTTGATGGTATGCTCTCACATATCTCACATGGATCCAAATGGTTGATGTATCCAAGGTTTATATAAGTATTTTTGAACAAGCAACTTGTTGATGTACCCAAGCCTACACATTTACTATCTGTAGTGGTACAACAAGCAAAGATTTTTACCTTTATGGAGAGGAAAAGTGATCTCTTCACTGGACGACATACTCCATTAACTGCTTCTATGATGGAAGTTGTTCAGGCTATTAGAGATGAAGCTGGAGAAGGTGATGACCTTGAAGGTCCGCTTCTACTGTGGTATTGTTTCTCAAAGTCTTTGCATCACAAGGTCTTGCATCACAAAGTCTTCCCTTAGCAAATCTTGGCCAAGAAGATGTTGCAGTTACACCTCCACCATCTCCACAGGTTTCTATCCATGCTTCTCAACAAGAAGAATCAATGCCATCTGATGAGGGAGATGTGGCATCTGAAGGAGAAGTTGTTTCTAATTATGCTTTATCAAGAGAATTGACAAGACTGAAGAAATCTTTTGAAGAGCAAGCTACAGAGATCAACAGGTTGAAGCTCAAGTTTAAAAGACTCAAGAAGTTTGTCTGGCCATTGGTTCAACCTCATCGTCTATGGGTCAAGTCTCAAAGAAAGCTAGGACGACCTGTTAGGAACTTTGAGAAGAAAACCAAAGGCACAAAGGTTCAAAAACCATCTTCTGTCCAATTAGGGAGGAATTTAGAAGAAAAGAATTTGAAAGAAGATGTTGTTAAGGAAGATGAACCTCAAGGTACTGAAGAGCATGTCAACATTGAAAGTACTGAGGAAGAAAGAACTGAAGTTCAAGGTACTGAAGATCCAAGTACTACTTTTCAAGCGACTTTTAGGCAAGAGTTGATTACTCCAAGAGTGTTAGATTTTGAAGAGGAAGCTGGTCCTTCAATTATTCTACATGAAGAATAAGTTGGTCCTTTAACTATCATTCATGAAGAAGAAGTTACACCCACGCATACTGCAAGTGATGATGAAACTATTGCTCAAATCTTGCATGACTTATCAAAGCCAAGGGGTGTTACTATTCTTGGAGTTGCAGAGGAACAACCAAGACCTTCTCAACCTGCTATTGATCCTAAGGATAAAGGAAAAGGAATATTGGTAGAGACAAAGAAGAAAAAGAAACCTTCTTTAGCACAGATAAGAGTTGCTCAAGAAGCTTTGAATGAAGAAGCAGCTAGAAAGCTACATGCTGAACTGAATGCAGATGTTGAAAATCAAGAGGCTAGAAATGAAGAAGCAGCTAGGAAAGTGCACGAAGAATTGAATGCTGAAGCTGTTAAACCATCACCTCTTCCTATTTCTTCTCTACCAAGAAGACCAAATCTTGCAAAAGAAAGGAATGCAATGATGGCTTATTTGAAAGGTCGAGGATATACTGGATTGAACAAGTTGAACTATGTTAATATGAAAGAGTTATATGAAGCAGTTCGGGAAGAATATAAGAGACAAGTTGCTAATATCAAGGATTACAAAGAAGATGTTCAGAAAGAAGATGTTAAGAAAGGAAGATTAAAGAGAAAAAGAAAAACTGAAGTTGAAGATTTACAGTCATCAAAGAAGATAGAGTTGAGATCTGAGACAGATGATGAGTTAAAAAATTACTTAAGAGTAGTGGAGTTTGAGTATTCTAAAGAAGATACTGAGATGAAGATGAATAAATCTCCAATAACTTCTTTTGAAGTTGTAGAATCCAAAGATGGAAGCTATCTGATGTTTCACAGGGAAGATGAAAGTTTCAGAGTGTTCAACATGTTATGGGATTTATTGCACATCATATCATAGATAGAGAGGATTTATTTAATCTATATCATGTGGTGCGAGATTACTTTGAACAAAATCCATCAGAAGAAGTTGGTTTAGTCTTGCTTGGGGATCTCACAACTATTTGGGACACTGAAGAACAAAGCACAACTGAGATTTGGAAGAACCAAGAAGATTGGGAGATTGTTAGTTGGAGATTCTTTGAAGAATCTGGATTTCATGTTTTAGAGCTAGAAGATGGCACAATGATTCATATGTTAGCAGACAAAAGATATCCACTTACAGCTGATCTTATGAGGAGGATGCCAGAGCATGGAATGGAAGTGGAAGAAGACAATGAAACTGCTCTATTGGTCATCAAATTATTTATCAGATGGACTACTATTGCTAATGATGATGAATAACTGGTATGAATTTTAATTGCATAAATTCTTTTTGATATATCAGTACTTTTATTCAAAGAACTGCTGATCAAACAGTACTTTCAACAAAATACTGCTTGCAGATTTAAACCAGTTTAATGATTTTTTGAAAGAAATCTTTTGATAAGTAACAAATATTTTGAAATAAAGGTTGAATGAAATAAATGGTTTTTGAGATGGAAACATCAAATAGGTTATCAATCCACCATGGTTACAAAAGGATTGGCTAATCCATGAGCAAACGGCTCTGGTAAAGATATCTCAAATCCGTTTTTAGTTGACAACTTGCTAATTAGTTGTATGGTAATCAACTCACCATATCAGTTAATGTGAAGAGTTGTCTAGCCCACAAGAAAATGGCTTGTGGTAAAGGCTGTGGAAAAACCATTACTTGGTAATTAGTTCACCTTAGATAAAAAGAACTAACCGGTCAAAAGGGTACGACTTTTGGTAAAGACAAATCAAATCATTGATAGTCGATGATTTGCTAAAAATCATATGGTTATCAATGTACCATGGTCTTACACACCAAAATATTTGGCTACTCCAGAGTTAATGGTTTTGGTAAAGAGATTAAAATCCATTAAATTTTCAATGATTCACCTCTCACAGGAGTTTACACACCTGGAAGTGATGAGCATAGATTGCAACTTAAACTGAATTGATGTATAAATTGTCATATGTTGCTGTGTTTGCTGAAAAGATGAAGTTTGTTGAATGATGCTGAAAAGATTAAATTCTAAAGACACTTTGATGATATTGATATATGCACATAGATTACAAAGATATAATCTAAAGACAAAGACACAATCTTTCCTTGAAGATGGAGAAGCTAAAAGATAAATTCACAAAGAAACTTGAAGTCAAGCAAGTAGAATTCAAGTTAGGGGAGGATTGTTGGGATATAGAAAGATAAAGTACTGAAGAGTTAAAGTGCTGAAGATTAACAAAGTACTGCAGAAAGACAAAGTACTGCAAGAGGTCAAAGTACTGCTAAGTAAAAGTCAAAGTACTACAAAGATTAAAGTCGATTGTAATTGATTAAAGATAGAAAGTAATGTTTATCTAGAACTTTCTATGTATTGTTTACTTGCCGTACAAGGATAAGAATTGTAAACCGTCTAGGGTTATCCTTGAGCCTATAAAAGGACCCCTAGATTGGCATTAGATATACGCGACATTATTAGAGTTTTAGAGAAGTTCGATATTATTAGAGTTGTTGAAGATCTGCATAATAAGCAGAGTTAGAGTTATTAATAAAATCGTTCATAGTTAAAGTTATATTCTTCTTAGCTTTGTTGAGTAAATTCCGCATACTTTACAAAGTTTGCTCAGTGTTTCATTGTTAATAACTTAGGATTTATCCGAGGTTATTAAACCTTAAAAAGCTATTTAAGTTAGTTTGGTTAGAGTACATCGATCCAACGCTCTCACCTTGCAACAAACTCACACAGCATCAACTTGCCCACCTAGTCCACTCATGCGCGAATGGAGGTTCCCAAGACCAAATAAGGTGAACGACTTACCTTAAGTATCCTTCATGTTTTATTATTTTTTATTGTGTGTGTGGGGTATTTAGTGGTTTATATTTGTATAAAGTGAGTATTTTAATAAAAAGTGAATATGCAGTATCCTTGGCCACAAAAAGGTGAGTGGGGGTGAGGGGAAGTGAGAGGAGAGCTGACGTGGCACAAAAGTTAAGGTGAGTGACTCACCTCCTTGCCATCCGGCCATAGAGCCTAGGGTATCGTGGTGCCATTCATGGCGCTAACCCACCAACCCAAAATGAAGAATGGCGCACCACTACGAGGCTCGCGCCGTATTTGCCAGCCTACGCCATTATTATTATTTATTTTAACCAACGGCTAGTTTGTGTTTTTTAATGTGTAACGGCTATATAGCTAAAATGCACAAATTTACAAAGTTTTACCCCAAAAAATTCTATAAATTCCTCCTTTAATCTATCAATTATCACAAACTCTTCCAATTTAATCTCTACTTCAATAATACTTGATTTTCTTTCAACTATGGATCCAAACAATCCCAAATACTTCCCCAACTACGACCATTATGATGTTTATTTTCAAAACGGCCCGGATCAATATATCCAGGGTTATACGGCATATGAACAACTTCTAAGTTTGTGTGATCAAGAAGCCGGTGGATCAGGATCGGGTATTAAGAGGACGAGGCAATACATACCACGTGATCGAGAAGAAGCGGAACAACATTTAATCGATGACTATTTTGATGAAGGTGACACTCCACCTAAGTATGCGAAAGAGAAGTTTAAGCAAAGGTATCGTATGAGTCCTACACTTTTTAATAAAATAGTCAACGATATCTTAAGCTATGACGTTCGACCTATTCCCAAGTACTTTAATTTTTTAGACAACGTTACGATGCTACAGGTCGTTTAAGTATTGGTCCTCTTTTGAAGTGCACATCCATCATCCACCAATTGGTGTACGACACTGCGCCTGATACGTTTGATGAATACTTCCAAATTGGTGAACGTTGTTCACGAGAATGTTTAGAGAACTTCACTAAATGCATACATATTTTATACATTGAAAGGTATTTAAGAAAGCCCACTTCAACGGATGTTGAAAAAATATATGCATTGCACGAAAAAGAACATAGACTCCCGGGAATGCTCGGGTGTATTGCTTGTATGAATTAGGATTGGAAAAATTGTCCAAAGGCCTTACATGCTCAATTCAAAAGGCGTGATCATAAATACCCAACTCTTATGTTAGAAGCGGTTACGGATAAAAAACTATGGGTTTGGCTTGCATATTTTGGGGTTCCTGTGGCAAATAATGATCTTAATGTGTTATATGGTTCCCCGTTATTTGATGATGAACTTGCTGGTAAATCTCGGGAATGTCCATTTGTAGTAAACGAACATACATACACGAAAGGATACTATTTAGCCGACGGCATTTATCCAACATGGTCCGTATTTTTCTAAACCTTTAGTGTTGCAACGTTTGAAAAAGATTGAAAATTAAAGAGTTCAAGAAATTTCTAGAAAAGATATTGAACGAGCTTTGAGTCCTACAAGGTCGTTGGGGAATTATCGACAACCCGCGTGCTTTCAAAATCAACGCCTTGAAAAGAATCATGTATTTTTGTATAATGTTACACAACATGATATTGGAAGGCGAAGAATTTCAAGTGAATTTTAGAGATTTATTCGTTGATCCATGTAACAACCCCAAAATTATCGCAATGGAAGATTGTGTCTTTGGGTATTACTTCATAGTTCACAAAGACAAGAGTCTTCTGAAACGACTCTAAATGAGGCGTTTGAAATGAATTATCATTCGATTAAAATATCGAGTTTACAAACCGGTCCCACAAGTTTGTACAAGTATAAAAGTACAACATAAAAGTTGTAAAGTTTTTGAATGATAATATATGCATTGTCTTCAAAAATGTTTTTCGATGCGCCTTCACATGCCATGCCACTAATTCCTTTCGAACACGAGATAACATGCTAAAAGTGTCAACACAAAGGTTGAGTGAGTTCATAGGTTTGTAAGTACAATAGTTTGATCACAAGATTTCAAGTTTAGTAAAACGATGAGTGGACAATATAGTTTGTAGTATAATTGCAATGTGTACAATTATGTTCTTGAAAGTTATTATAGCTCTAAGCTCATGGAACTCACGACCGATTGTTGTATATATATATCACTGACGATATATATATATATATATATATATATATATATATATATATATATATATATATATATATATATATATATATATATATATATATATATATATATATATATATATATATAAATAACTTGCCCGGTAGGTATTTTGCCCTATACCTAGATAATCTCAAATATAGTGCCTTGTTATTTAGATAACATAAACGGGTTCGTCAATTCTGATAGATCTATCCACAATATTCGCGCCCACTTCACTCGTGATTAATGATTCATGATTTAGGGACTTAAGTTTGGCAAATGCGGTAACTTAGTGACAATAAAACAATAAGATAAGCTTATAGTTTGAAAGCAATGTGTTCGGTATAAAATAAAGCATGTATCTCCCCCAAGGGTTTGTAAAACAATTGAATGATAGAAAATGGGGCTATGAACTCACTCAACCTTCGTGTTGACACTTTTTATCATGTTATCTCAGGTTCGAAAGGAATTAGCTGGCATGGCATGTGAAGGCGCACGGAAAAACATTTTTGAAGACAATGCATATATTATCATTCGAAAAACTTTACAACTTTTATGTTGTACTTTTTATACTTGTACAAACTTGTGGGACCGGTTTGTAAACTCGATATTTTAATCGAATGATAATTCATTTCAAAACGTCTCATTTATAGTCATTTTACGTAACTTGTTCGTGAACTATGAAATAATACCCGATGACACAATCTTCATTGCGATAATTTTGGGGTGTTGCTGATTGGTATCGAGCTTGATTATAGAGAACCGACTTGCATTTAAACCTAGACTATAGTCGCCTCTTATGTTTAAGCCGTAACACTCATTGCTGTCTTCAACATTCCGTGCGCCATGCCTACTCCTTAACATAATACTATATTATTTATATAAAGACTGTTTATATAAACGATTGACTAGACATAACTGCGTATGCCTATTCAAGGCATTATGGCACAACTAGATATTCCCGATCCTATACATTTTTGTGATCTACGAAACTTCCTCAGACATTGTAGTTGATACAATGGTCTCATTATTATTAAGACATTGTAAGTATGCAATGGTCTTCCTTGTATCTCAAACATCGTGAGATACACAATAGAAATATCTCAAACATCGTGAGATACATAGTTGACTTAGACACATCTCAGACATCGTGAGATACACAATTGACTTAGATATATCTCAAACATCGTGAGATACACAGTTGACTTAGATATATCTCAGACATCGTGAGATACAAAATTGGCCTAAATATATCTCAGACATTAAGAGATACACAATAATTTTATCTATTTCTCATACATTATATGTGTGCACAATGGTCTCGCTGGTATTTCTCAAACATTGTGAGAAAACTACTTCATAACTATGAACTCACCGACTCTTTTGAACACTATGTTGATTCTCTTTGATTATATAACTCCTCATCTTCGAAAATGAGTGTGAACAATCATTCCATACTCTTAGAACACTTACGAAGTCTCATAATACACCACCTTGTAACTCATCGATTAAGTATGAGTGTTGTGTCGGAAATTCTTAAGTAGGATGATTTGGAATATCCTTATTTAAATGGACTGGGACGCCTTTTCATTTAAATAAAGAAATTTCAAATCGCCGAACCATAAGTTTATGATTTCTTACTTGCATAAATTGGGAAGCTTCTTTATGTAAGTAATGAATTGTAAATGAGTGGGCTTATTTGTATCCGATATGACATGAGTATGAACTCGAACTCGAGAATCAGAAGTATTCTCTGAAAAGATCTAGAAAACATGATAGTGTTTTACCACTCAGCAAAAATCTTAAGACCTCATTTGAACAACCTAGGTTCATTCGTAAGTTATCACTTTTGATGTTACAAATCCTTACAAACATGAACCGTTTATTGAGCTAAAAAAATTGTTAAAGTCAATTGAAACCCGACCTGATAGAATCAGATGTTTCAAGAACATAATTGAAACCCGACCTGATAGAATCAGATGTTTCAAGAATAAAATTGAAACGCGGCCTGATAGAATCCGGTGTTTCAAGAAAAGAATTTGGTTTCCACATATTTGATTATGCACGAGTCGCATAAGTCAAAGTATTCCATATTGTGGAGCTAACGTACTTGTTACACTCTTGAGCTAATAGACTTAGTTCAGTCTCGAACTAACAAACTGGGTACGATGTCCCATTATCCATCACATAAGCTTTCCCATGAGCTCCTCCTATTGGTTGGCCATTATTTTGAGAACATTATTTCTTGAAGGGTTCTCACTTTCCACATCCCATCATCGTTTGCTACTATTGTCGTTACTGCTGTTATTTTGCTATTGTTAGATCCTTGAGCAGTCTAGGATAGCACAACTTGATCCACTAGGTTAGGAGACATCTGAATTGTTTATTCCAGTGTGAGTGATCAAACAAAGTTTCGTTCTCTTGAATACTGAGTGGAAGTTCTCAGATGAACTTTTCCCATAACTTGTCATTGGTTGAGACCATCACTGGGCACACTATTGACAACGCTTGAAAGCGCCGAATATAAGTTATGATATCAATACCCACTGATAGCAAGAAAACTTCATCTCTATTTCTTGTACCTCATTCCGAGGACAATACTTCTTGAGTATAATTTCTTCAACTTAGTCCAAGCAATCTAGTGAGTATTCTCAATACTAATAGATTGAGCAACAACATTTTACCCTGACAAAGCATTGTCTAGAAGCATGCTTGCGGCATACTTGACTTTGCAATCTTTAGCACAATTGCTCATTAGAATTTCTGATCTTGCCGCTTACAAAATCCTTGTAAGTAATCTAGTACAATGTTTACTTCCTGACCCCGTAATATTAGGCCACACATTATCACCAGAAAGGTTACACAGATGTAAGCGTTAACTTTCAAAATTCATGCTAGGATTAAGGTTTTGTTGAAAGCCTCATTGCTGTAAGGTATGATCCATTTGGGGAAATTAGAAAAACTAAACTTAAGATATATTGGACTTTATACGATACTAGCATGAATTGGCCTAGTAGCTTTCAGACTTGAGCTACCACCCGAACTAAGTGTGTATAGGACATCTTTCGTGTGTGCATTCTGAAGAAGTGTCATACTGATGAGACACTCACTATTTCTCCGGAAGGGATCCAGATTGATTAACGTTTGAAATTTATCAGAGAATCTACTAAGATCACGAACCGTGAGGTCAAACGACTTAAGAAAAGTAGCATTCCTATTTTCAACACTCAACAGAACTCTAGAAGAGGTCCTGAATTCACGTATGAACGTGAAGATGAACTCAAATATACTGTTAGCAGATAACACTCACTGAACTTTGTGACGAAGTTCCATTACAGAAGTACCCTCACATCTTCTCGGGAGCATCATTAACTCATAACACGAACTAAATCATGAGGACATGATTTCCGTAACTGGTGGAGGCTGTAGCAACTCATAAATTTTCATAAGGTAAAATGACTATTTTACCCTTTGACTTCTTAAAATTTGACCTTGACTTTGACTTTTGACTATTTGACTTTTCTTGTAGCGTAAAGCAAATCATGAATAGCGAAGAATCAAGAATTCCCAAGTTAAATAATTCAATTTGTTTGAATTATTACACTCGAACATTTTGTTCACCTTTGGCTATAAATAATTATTTAAAGTTGTGACTTTAATAATTAAGAAAGTTTAATCGTGTAAACTTTCCTCGTGGTCAACACAAGACTACGATAAGCCTATTTGTCCAATATACTCTATTTTCACCAATAGTCATATTGGATATAAACTATTGCAAATTTATTATTTTTACGTAAACATTATACTCTTTACGTAATATGCGTGCTCAAACTTACGTTATTAGCTTTTAACAATATAGACGCACCCAAATTGACTTATCACACTTTTAATATACCTAGTTGGAGTATATTGATAAGTTTAGACATTTTCATAAGTATTATATTTTTATGTTACCCGGTTTTAAGTTTCATGACTTAAGGGCTTAACGTTAGTAATTACCGGGACCAAACTACACCTCATAAACAAACACTTATTACAAAAATAATGCACATTCACCACCTCAAGTATGAGGTGTGCGTGAATAAGCCATCACAAGGGACACATGGCTTTGTTTAAACCTTTATGTGACTAAGACACATATGTTATCCACCTCCATGTAAAAATCACATACATATCTTCTTGGATAAGAAAGTAAGAAAATATCTCTTTGGCTCTCCTATCCCACTGTACACTACCCTTCACAAAGCCACATGGCCTTTGATGATGCCTCCTTATCTCAAAATAGTACATACAATCCATCCTTAGTAATGTATTAACACTTATCTATATTTTCTCTTACACAAAGTTACTACAATCTCATCTTTGGCTCCCTCTTGCACCGTACATCATCATCATCATATTAACATCATTAGTTTAATTAAAAACTAAAGTAGTACCAAGATTTTGAAGATCATGGTGAATTCTACCTAGACCAAGAGTAATTTTGGTGATTCCAAGCTTACAACAAGACTTACAAAAGACCAAAGGATGAAGATAAGTTGTCTTGGAGGTGCCTAGAACAAGAGTTCCAAGGTTATAGCAAGATTTGAAGATTGGGAGGCTAAGTTGGTGATTGAAAAACTTAGGATAGTGATTCTTAAGTTCTTATGATTCTCATCTAAGTTCTTATGATTCTCATCCAAGAAGTTGTAAGATTATATTTAATTCTCAAGTCTTTCATTCATCTTTGATGTAATTTATACCTTGTACAATTAGTATATGTAATATGGCATGATTGATGTTGTACATGAAGTTTGTAACATGAAAAGAAGCTAAAACAAGCCTTAGGTAGGTTTTATGAACACGAAATTCACTGTGATCCCAAAGATTGATTAAACTGATCATCTCAGTAAATTTTGAGGTTAATTCAATAAGATAGGCTTGTACATCTATGTATTATGGTCGTTTAGCGGTGGCGCACCTCATAACTCATCACGGTGAGTAAATGAGGCGAAATGGCAAAACATGTCAAAATCGCACGGACTTCATTTGGAAAAGCCCATGGTTACATTCATTTCGGATATCGACTCGGTTTTATGGGATGGAGATAAGACATAAAATTGAAGTTTGGCGTAAGCGGCGTGTCAAAACAAGTTGTAGAACTCAACTTATGGTCGTTTTGGCGGTGAATGTCTTGACCAAACTTTCCGCAATGAAATATAGGTAATTACTTGTTTTAGATAATTGATATAAGTAAACTTTGGACTTTGGACTTGATTAAGCTTGAGAATCTGTTGGAGGAAGTAAAACTAAAACTTGGGCTTTTGAATCACTTAAAAAGGACTTATGAATAAAAAGTTATGGCCAAATGAAGATGACTAGAGGTGAATATGTTGTTGGATCCAAAAGTTGCTGATACGATTTTAAAACGAGATTTAAACCCTTTTATGGTCCGAATCAGATCTTCAACGATTACCTAAGAAAGCATAGTATTCGCGTTTTAATATAGTGTACGATATAAGTGTACAAGTATATGTAGTTGGTTGGCTTATGATATGATGTTGTACATGAATCTTAAGTTGAAGTATCCCTTAAGTGTTGTTTATAGCCCTTATATAAATAACCTCGTACCATCGTTCAGGCTATCAAAATCAAGAGGTCGTGTAGTGAACGTACGAGAAGCCAGGACACTTTAAATCGTAAATCCACAACTCGTCGATACGACACCCCGAAATGGCCTCTTTATGATAATGAAATCCCTTACTAGTGTTGTACTTGTCATTTATAAGTGAAGTATTTGATGAGACAAATGTTGTATAAAACATATGTCGTCTTTCGTCAAAGACTATTGTTGAACTTGTGTGATAGTGTTATGAGTTGTGTGTCGTGAAGCATTTATCATGTGTAAATGTTGTGATGAAATATATCGACGTGTCATATTATGATATTGTGGTGTATAAAGGTTTCAAAAATAGTTTGTCAATGTCTAGTAAAATTCCATCTAATGACCAAGTTTTTGAAACAATTTTCGGGTTAACAAACCCAAACTAGCCGTGCGGCTAAGTTACAATTAAACAACTTTGAAACAATAATCATGGTCATATATCTAGTGATTATATTTAAGTTAAAATAGCTTGAGACATTAGCCTTAGTTTAACCTTGGCTTTGTTTTGGTCTCAAAGAATCAAAATTACAATTTAGTTCCCATGACCATGGTTGTTCTCTTTTCTAGTCACAACAGGTCCGTTAGGTATTTGCTGTTTTTAAGACTTTTCGTTCACTTTCTGCTTATGTGCACCTGATGTTTTGTAGAAAAAATCATTCCGAGCAACTTTCGTGCTTTACACTTTTGCTGATTCGGACCAGAAAAGGGTTTAAATCTCGTTTTAAAATCGTATCAGCAACTTTTTGATCCAACAACATATTCACCTCTAGTCATCTTCATTTGGCCATAACTTTTTATTCATAAGTCCTTTTTAAGTGATTCAAAAGCCCAAGTTTTAGTTTTTACTTCCTCCAACAGATTCTCAAGCTTAATCAAGTCCAAAGTCCAAAGTTTACTTATATCAATTGTCTAATAACAAGTAATTACCTATATTTCATTGCAGAAAGTTTGGCTGCACATTCAGGCCTGCCAAAATGACCATAAGTTGAGTTCTAAAACTTGTTTTGACACGCGGGTTTCGCCAAACTTCAAGTTTATGTCTTATCTACATTCCATAAAACTGAGTCGACATCCAGAAATGACTAGAACCATGGGCTTTTCCCAAGTGAAGTCTGGTGTGCAGATTTTGACATGTTTTGCCATTTCGGCTCTCATTTACTCACCGGGATGAGTTATGAGGTTCGCCACCTTTTGAAACGACCATAAGACATAGCTCTACAAGCCTATCTTATTGAATTAACCTCAAAGTTTAATGAGATGATCAGTTTAATCAATCTTTGGGACTGTTGCAGAATTTCAGGTTCATAAAACCTACCTAAGGCTTGTTTTAGCTTCTTTTCATGTTACAAACTTCATGTACAACATCAATCATGCCATATTACATATACTACTTGTACAAGGTATAAATTATATCAAAGATGAATGAAAGACTTGAGAACTAAATATAATCTTACAACTTCTTGGATGAGAATCATAAGAACTTAAGAATCACTATCCTAAGTTTTTCAATCACCAACTTAGCCTTCCAATCTTCAACTCTTGCTATAACCTTGGAACTCTTGTACTAGGCACCTCCAAGACAACTTATCTTCAGCCTTTGGTCTTTTGTAAGTCTTGTTGTAAGCTTGGAATCACCAAAATTACTCTTGGTCTAGGTAGAATTCATCATGATCTTCAAAATCTTGGTACTACTTTAGTTTTCAATTAAATTAATGATGGTAATATGATGATGATGATGTACGGTGCAAGTGGGAGCCAAAGATGAGATTGTAGCAACTTTGTGTATGAGAAAATATAGATAAGTGTTAATACATTACTAAGGATGGATTGTATGTACTATTTTGAGATAATGAGGCATCATCAAAGGCCATGTGGCTTTGTGAAGAGTAGTGTACGGTGGGATAGGAGAGCCAAAGAGATATTTTTTTACTTTCTCATCCAAGAAGATATGTATGTGATTTTTGCATGGAGGTGGATAACATATGTGTCTTAGTCTAAGACATAAAGGTTTAAACAAAGCCATGTGTCCCTTGTGATGGCTTATTCACGCACACCTCATGCTTGAGGTGGTGAATGTGCATTATTTTTGTAATAAGTCTTGGTTTATGAGGTGTAGTTTGGTCCCGGTAATTACTAACGTTAAGCCCTTAAGTCATACTTTTATTTTAAAGAAATTGCTCTGCATTATTTAAGTTATGGTTTACTGTTTCAATTAGTGTTGTGATACCTGCAAATTAGTGTTAGCTGCAAATTCTTGATCATGGATACAAGGGGCTAATCTTAGTCTTTTATAGCAGATATATGGTCTGAAACTAGGCTTATAAATACTAAAAAAATAAAAGTATTTTGGATCCATTGATATATTGCTTTACAAATAACGATAGATCAGATACTCTAGATCCCTATGAAGGAAAAGATATTGATTTGTTGATTGTGGTATCTTGCTAGTGTATTAAGGTATTAAGGTTACAACTGTGTTCATATTTATCATGGTATATATGTCAGTATGTCACTCTTCTTAGCTAGGAACAAAAGTGCCATTTTCTCAAAGTCATGACTAATGCTTCTCTTTCTTGATTGTGCATTGCATTAGTGTTTCTGTTCTTTACCTTATTTTGTAGAGGCTCGGGTTTTTTTTGGGTAAATATAGTCTTTTTTGTGTATAAATTACGAACATGTGTGTAGTTAAAATGATGACTTCTGCGACCTGTAATATAACTGATAAGAGCATGATGCCCATTTGCAAAGGTACATAAGGTTTGACTGAAGTTAGGAATTTTGGATTAGTTTCTTAACAGTTAGGATGCTTGGAAGTTAGATGCCTCATTTGGGCTTCTGGGAATATGCATTAGGCGGAACTTTTGATGGTCCTGGCTGAAACAGCTGTTGTTAGACTAACATGAATAACTGAAGTAGTGTTGTTTCTTGAAGTTACACTCTCTACATGATGAAAAAACGCAGAAACTAGGAAATGTCAAAGTAACTGTTACTTGATCTTTCTGAAACCATAATTATTTTTGTTATGAAATGCATAACACAGGGTTTTCTTGCTCTTTTCACTGGTGACACCGGAGAAATACAAGCTGAATTGAGGGAACAGATGGATACAAAAGTTGCAGAGTGGCGAGAGGAAGGAAAAGCAGAGATCATTCCGGGTGTTCTGTTCATAGATGAAGTCCACATGCTTGATATTGAGCGTTTATCATGCCCAAACCGTGCCTTAGAAAAAGACATGGCACCAATACTTGTTGCCACCAATCGAGGAATCACAACTATACGTGGCAAAAATGAATACCTAATGCTTATAAGCTCCTAAATAGTTTTATTCAAAAAACTAAAGCATAACTTTTGTAATCATATTTAGCACGCTAATATCTGTAGGGGATTCTAATAAAACTGGGAAAAATACATTCCGGGGCAACCTGATCCATACCAAAAATGTTCTCGTTTTGACCCGTTACACAAGCGCTAGACCCGCCCATTTTCCCACCCTCACGAATATTTATTCAAAGAGCAGCCATAACCATCCAAAATGATGCAACATAAAGCTGAGGTAGGGTGCAAATGCTTTGTTGTTTTTGTTGAACAGGTTATTGATTATCTTACCGCTTGGGACGAATAACCACCAACAATCAAAGTAAACTATTTAGTGATAATCAATGGCAATTGCTGCAATGAACACATGGCTTCAAACTTTGCTAAGGCGGACAAGTTTGAAGGGTGGACTTTAGGAGGCGGCGAAGAAGATGCACTTCTTTGGTCAAGCATGAGTGTGGTCTATGTCGACTACTCCAATTCCGATGATGGTGATGATGCTACTGTGGATCAAATCGGGAGGAGGAGCAAGTGGGAGAATGATGACTACATGTCAGAGGTCTTATTCAGAATGGTATGTCCGATTCTTTGTTTGATATTTATCGAACTTTGAATCTTCCAAAGAACGTGGATTCCTTGGATGCCAAATATATGGTCGAGGATGCATCAAGTAAGAAGTTCCTTGTTAGTAATTTCACAAATTACAAAATGACTGCTTCAAGACCAGTTATGGAACAATACAATGAAATTCTTGGAATACTTGGAAGGTTTACACAACACCAAATGAACATGGATGAGGCTATCAAAGTCTCTTGTGTCATTGATAAACTCCTCCTTCATGGAAAGATTTCAAGCATACCTTGAAACATATGAAGGAGGAGTTAACTCTTGTTGAGTTGGGCGGTCATCCGCATTGAGGAATCTCTCAAAGTGCGTGATAATGACAAGCCAAAAGAGTAGACAATGTCATGGACCATCTGTTGTCAATATGGTAGAGCATAACAACTCTACCGGTACAATGACAACAAAGGCAAACGCAAATATCATGACAACACAAGAGCGGATCCTAACAAGAAGGCAACACCTACTTGTTGGAAATGTGGCAAGACCGGGTCACATTAAAAGGACTGCAAGGGTATTAAAGTTGGTGGTAAAGCCAATGGATCGTGCACTAATGGTTCAGGGGTGGTGGTTCACCAACTCATCGAAAGTCGAATATGTTTAATAAGTCTTTCGATTTATTATGTTACATATGTATCTCGAATCTTTTATGTGCGTGATGATGATGTTGCGTGGTGGGTTGACTCGTGCAACAGCTTCATGTGTAAAGATAGAAGTCGGTTCAAGACTTATGAGTCATCGAATGATGGTTCTATTCTTCACATGGGAAATGAGTCACAGACCTTGGTGCATGGTCGTGGTTGTGTAGATCTTAGGTTTAGTTCGGAAAGATTGTAACTTTGTTTAATGTTATTCATGTCCCCGATATCGTGGAAGAACTTGGTTTCAAGTAGTGTTTTGAATAATTATGGATATAAACAAGTTATTGAATCGATAAATTTGTTCTTTCTAAATGTGGTGTTTTTATTGGTTTTGGTTATTTATGTAATCAAATGTTCAGCTTAATATTACCACCGATGTTGTTATTTCACTTTTGTGACCACATATAATCAGGTGATTCTACCTGTGGCATGCTAGACTTGGTCATGTTCACTATAAAAGAATGCAAGATATGTCTAGGATGGTTTAATCCTCGCTTTGACATGGACACGAAAAGTGTAAAACTTGCATGTTGACCAAGATAACCAAGAAACCCTTCGTGGTGTTAGTCGTGAGACTAAGATCTTGAGCTTATTCACAAGCGACTGTGTGATTTGCATGCCACTCCTTCTTTGGGGAGTAAAAAGTACTTTGTGATATTTATTGATGATGCTTCTAGATTTTGTTATGTCTATTTATTACATACCAAGGATGAAGCATTAGATAAATTCAAAGTGTTTAAAATCAAGTTGAATTACAACTTGGGTCTTTGATCAAAAGATTAAGGACTGATAGGAGGTGAGTACATGGATACTCAAGATTTTCATCTGTTGGAATAATCCATGAAGCGATTATCCCTTATACTCCTTAGCAAAATGGTATTTTCGAAAGGAAAAACAGTGTCAAGGAGATGGTTAATTCCATGTTGTCCTATTCGGGATCGAGTCAAGGGTTCCGGGGTGAAGCTATGTTAACAAACTTGCTATTTGCTAAATAGGGTTCCCAACAAAAGGAACAAGGTTACCCTTATGAACTCGGACTAAAAAGAAACCCAACCCGAATTATCTCAAGGTGCAGGGTTGTACGGTGTTGTAAGACTCCACGATCCAAAGATGAAAACTTTGGGTGAAAGAGGCATTGATCGCATCTTTGTTGGATATGCCGAGTATTCCAAGGCTTTTAGGTTCTATGTTATTGAACCTAATGAACATGTTTCGCTTAACTCAATAATTGAATCAAGAGATGCATTTTGATGAGTATAGATTCTCATCGTCCCCAGACCAAGTCGAGGATTCCTAATGGAACTCATGACACCGGTGTATCGAGGTCCTCGATGGTGAACCATCGCTGGTCCTCGATGAGGTTGTGGTTCAAAGAATCGAACACGTGCTCGAAGAAAGCAAAAGGTTCAGACTCCAAAGTCATTTGGACTCGAGTTTCAACTATACTTAGTTGAAGGTACTAGGGATGAGGTGTCAAACCAATACTCCTATTGCTTCATTGTTGAGGATGACCCCAAAACATTTGAAGAAGAAATGAAGTCCCGTGATATTGCTTTCGGAAATAAGCAATCAATGATGAGATGGATTCCATCATGGGCAACAACACTTGGTGTTGGTTGATCTACCTCCGGTTGCAAACCTCGGGTTGCAAATGGATTTTCAAAAGAAAAATGAAGGTAGATGGAACTATTGAAAAGTTCAAGGCTAGACTAGTCATTCGGGCTTTAAACAAAGTCGAATAGACTATTTTGATACTTATGCCCGTGGCTCGTATGTCGATTACCATAAGACTGTTGATTGCTATGTCATCGGATGGATGTGAAAATGATTTTCTTGAATGGTGAATTGGAAGAGGAGGTTTATATGAACCAACCTCGTGGCTTCATCTTGCTCGGCAATGAAAACAAGGTGTGTAAACCGATTAAGTCCCTTTATGGATCAAGCGGGCACCTAAGCAATGGCATCAAAATTTGATGAAGTGGTTACGTCTAGTGGTTATGTTCTTAACCAAGTCGAAAAATGTGTATATAGCAAATTTGATGAATCGGTAAAGGAGTCATCATTTGTCTATATGTTGATGACATGTTGATCTTTGGCACCGACCAAAATCAGTTGACCGACAAAGGAATTTTTGTCATCAAGGTTCTCCATGAAAGACATGGGGAGGTGATGTTATCCTTGGTATAAGGATTAAACATGAAAGTAATAGAATTTCTATCTCTCGGCCTCATTATATTGAGAAGGTAACGAGAAAATTCAATTACTTTGATTGTACTCGATGAGTACTCCTATGGATACTGTGAGAAGTCGATGCGTAATCATGGCAAGGCTGTATCTCAACTTGAGTATTCTAGGGTAATTGGCTGCCCGATGTATGCCATGACTTGTAAAAGACCCGATATTGGTTTTGCGGTGGGAAAATTGAGCAGGTATACTAGTAATCCTAGTGCTCATCAACGCAAGCGCCTGAGGGTATGAAGTATTTCAAGAGAACTATGGATTATAGTCTCTCATATCTGGTTACACATCGATGTTGGAAGGTTACACCGATGCAAGTTGGATCAAGACCATCAAGACAATTCGCCTACCGGTGGGTGGGTATTCCTACTTGGTGGAGTGCAATTTTTGGGCATCCAAGAAACAAACTTGCATCACCAATTCAACAATGGAATCAATTTATGGCTCTAGCATTACCGGTAAAGAAGTGAATGGTTGAAAAACTTGCTTCTTGAGATTCTATTGTGGCTAAACCTATAGCACCTATTTCTATCCGGTGTGATAGTGCAGCTACATTGGCTAAGGCTTATAGCCAAATGTACAATGGTAAGTCTAGACACTTAGGTGTCGGCATAGCATGATTCGTGAGCTTATCATGAATGGGTGGTATCTATAGAGTTTGTTAGATCTCAATGAACTTAGTCGATCACTTTACGAAGGGACTAGCTAGAGACTTGGTTATAAAGTCTCGCTAAAGGGATGGGTTTAAGTCCAACTTAGTCATCGAATGTTAGGACACCCAACTCCTCCCGAGGAAACTTGGGAGCCGAGTTCAACGTGGAAAGCTAAACATTCAAAGTGGATCGGAGCATGTGTTTTATTTAAATCCTGTGGTTGTGCTTTAACTCACGAAAGGAGGATGAAGTATTTACTTAATGGTTAATTTTCTTTGAAAAAGTGCTTGGGTGAGCATGACTAAAGAGGAACCACCTATGTAAATGTTGGAGTTTTGCCGCTCAGAAGCTTTGGACTTTAGCTTTACAACATCTATGAATTTGGATATGGACACTGGCTTGTATAGTGTCGTGAGTCATAAGTGTTTGAAAACTTGTGTGTATTTTATCTTCACTATTCAAATGAGTTAAAGGGTTCAATTTTAGAAGACCCCGATTCTCGAATATTTGAACGTGTAATTTACTAAGATGGAAATTCAATCCTCGTGACATTTTTGTTTATGCACATGTTTTGCTTGATGTTTAATTTTCATGCAAAGGAAGTGAACTAAATTTTGGGACGATTGTTGGAAAATTTAGTGCACTTGTGGGATTAGTTCACACCTTGTAATGGGTTAGAGGTACAGAGTGTACACCCATAAGGTCCATGAACACCTCGACTCTTATAGTGGTTTGTATTGGTAGTACCGTGAAAGTCATCGGAGGAAAGTACCGCTTGTGGAAAGTACCGCTTGTGGTTTCATCGATAAGCAATGTTTCCACCGATAGCGTGTTTCCATCGAAGTGGTGTATCCGCCGCTAGTGCTATGAAAGTATCGATGCTATGAAAGTAATCGATAGGCGGTGTTTCATCGATAGGTCGTATTTCCACCGCAAGTGGAAAGTATCGCTAGTGGAAAGTCTCGCTATTGAAAGTACCGCTTAGTGAAAGTACCGCTTATTGAAAGTCTCGCTAAATGGCAGCTATAATCGCATTATGACCACGTTTAATTGGTCATGTAACCACTAACGGCTATAATGGGGATAATTATGAGGCTATTAATGGGCCGATTAATACTCATAATTCCATTGAATAGCTCAAGAGTAACCTCCTATAAATAGGAGATCTGTTTATGCATGAGACACATGGAAAACACAAAACACTTATTAGCGAAAGGGTTATAGAATTGTGCCTAATTCTCTAATCCGCATTTGGTCTTATCCCAAGTAGATATTCGTGATACCCGGGCATTGGGTCGAATAGTTTACTTTGGAAAGTGATCACACGATTCCAAGTGATATCCGGTAACCACCAAGTGGTATCTCGCACTCTACCGACCCTTTGTTGTTTCTCGTTATTGATTATCTTACCGCTTGGGACGAATAACCACCAAACTTTCCACATGAGATACCACCCAATCACGAAATGAAAGGAATGGTTCCATGAGGTTAGAACCTTGTATGGATCTTGGGTGATCTTTGACTTAAATGACAACAACGCGTGATAATCGGCCTCGTTACGCCATAAGACACGTACACGGTGGCGGAAGTAAGCCATGTTATCGCGAGACCGAAAAGAGAAAAGAAATACGAGAGGAAGATGATAAGTGAATTGTTGTTTGTCGTGACTTCATTTTTGGAAATTTACTTAAAATTATGAGAACAAGCATTGGCTTTTTATACTTAGATTTGCATGTTAACGTTCAGTGACATGCAAATGGTGAAATGAATGGCTCCACAAATTCCTTATCATCTTATGGACCAAGACTTTAAGAAATTATGATATTTTCAAATATTAATGTTTAACGTTCATGACACGTAAATTGTGAAGAGAATGCCATCCACAAATTCGTTATCGGCTTGAGCAAAAAAAATTTTGATTGATAATATCTATTTTCTAAGAGAAGACTTTTAAGAAGACTTGGGATTGGGAAGACGACATTAAGATTTCATTGTAACATATCAATCATGCAACCCAAGTAGCATCACCTATGGCTTATCATCCACACATTCCTTCTCACTTGACCAAGACAATTTGGTACGATAATACATGAGCTATTTTCTACGTGTACTCAGAGAAGACTTTTAAGAAGACTTGGGATATGGAAGACTACTATGTACACTTATATTGCATGTATCGTAGACAAGTAAATGTAAGTGAAATACAACGTATAACATGATAAAATAACACTCAAAACTCAAACATTTTATGAAGAAGAATTAATATATTTAAATGAAGAATATGAAAACTTTTCATATTTTGTAAGAAAGTATAAATAATAGTTGCTTAGTTATTAAAAAAATATTTTCGGTGTCATGGCGACAAATAATCGTGTGTTCAGATGAATAAGGTTATATGGTATTGGATATGTTCTACTATCTGCTCTTTCCGGGATAGAAATCGCTTGTGGTCTTGGGTACTAGTAATTTTGGTTACTTGTCAAATGGGTGGTAAGATTATAAGGTCGATTCCTCTTCGTAGTGGTGGTAAGATTATGGGTGCGTGTAGTTGGAGAAAACACCCTTGTTTTCCACAAAATGTTTGTGAAAAACAAGGAAAATAGAGATCGCGTTCAAATTATCATTTTCCAACAAAATTTTTGCAAAACACAAAATCTATTCCTAATCTAACAAGGAAAATTAGAAAACAAATTTTAGTTGTTTTCCTTGTTTTCCTTTGTAACCCCAACCCTCCCTCCTTCTTCAAAATAGAAAATACAAATATCAACTAAACGCATTTTCTATATTTTTAAGTGTTTTGTGGAGATAAATTTCCCATCCAATTTTTTACAAAATTAAAGATAGAAAACAAGGGAATTTTTTCTCCAACTAAACGCACCCTATAAGTTTTGGTTATATAAGATTAACTTCCAGGTTAAACCTTGAGCAACAACACATAAAAAGTTAGACTTTTTAAAATGATTAAACTGTTTTATGTGGACACATTAATTTCAGTGGTGCAAACATACATGATGGGTGAAAATAAGAAGGTTTTACTAAAATATGTATATGAGTGTTTTCAATAGTAACTACTTGTTGCTCTTTAGATATTTGATGTTTTAGTTTTGAAACAATAATACGATAGAAATCATTGGTGGTCTTGGATACTAGTAATTTTGGAATTTGTTGTTACCGTCTTTTGGTCTTGGCACTTAGTCGGTTGGTATTTATGTTTGGAAGGTCAAAATGATGTTATAAGGAATGATATTGGGTTAGATTCCTCTTTGTCTCATTGGTTTGAAAGTGTTTGGTGGTAAGAAGTCGGTGGAATTATGAGCGAAAATGTGAGACTTAGATTACCGAGTTTGATGGTCACTGGGCCTTGGGGTTTTGGTTATTTCTTTCTTGGTAAAATCTTGTTAAGATGGTGGCTTTCATTTTGGTCACTGAAGAGTGTTTAGTAGATCATGGAATGAATGGTGTTTAGACCCACTCAATATCAAGGTTTCATGGCCTAATTTAGATGTGGAACTTGAAGACCTCAGTAAAGAGTTTTTGAAATACAAAGTTATAGTTTATGAAAAGAAAGCAACAAATTTTGTAAATCCATTGCTTAATTTTGAATTTAGAACCGTTGCAAATTAAAATGAAACCATTGCTTAAATCCATCACTTAAATTGAACCTTGTCAGAAGAAACTTCACATTCAAATGAAACATTTCTAAATAAAGTCAAGATATAATGAAGATCTAACAAAACCGAGTTGTACAACCCTTTAAGCACAAGTTACAACTCGCATAATGCACACTACATGTTACCTATTTTCCCATCCAACAACCCAAAAACCAAACCAAACTAAACTCCCAAGTTCAGAATTTTGTACCTAAATGGAACAAACACCATCCGTATTTGGACCATTGTCGACATCCATTGTATCGGCTTTCTTAACATCTCGCTAAAACATGAAGAAACTCGGGAGGAATAGCCGGCGGTCGAGGTGTAGACAACCCTTTGGAGCGCTTGCGATTCTTGACCCGTGAGCAAGTATGAAGGTATATGATGCGATATTTTAAGAAAGTCTTTTCCGGATAACTTTTGTTTCTTTGTGTCGAGATGTCGGTGAAACACCTGCTTTTAAATCTCGCAACTTTGACTAGTGGCGTGACGGTAACGCCTGCTTCTTCATGGACTCGTCAACTTCCACAAGTTCGTAAGTATGTTTGATCGTATCCGTGTGTAATGGTATTTGTACATAGCACAAACACTTTCTTTTAGGAAAACACGATGTTACCGTTTCTCCGCTTTGTAAAGCTAGCTTTGTGTGAGAAATAGTTAGGAGAGGTAACGGTTTCGTGTTTTCCCGGTTGGAATTCACCGAATGCTTCCAGGAACCTGGGAAAAGGAAGTGGTTTCTTGTTAGGTTTTGAGCTAAGCCAACATACTTTTATCTTAAATGGATTAAAAGAAATTACTTTGTGAACTATGGCATAGTTCCGAGGCATCCCGTCACGATCATCATAAGCAGCCCGGAGTTGACCTTCTTTGAAACACTTTTCACTTCTTTCTATCGAAATCATGAAAATCTGGATCTGGTATGTCAGCCTCGTTACTCTTTGAGAAGCCGTTTGCCATGTCAAGAACTTTTACGGCCTCTCGAACTCCATTCGCCCGTTTCTTCTTTATTTCGTAGTCGCATTCTTTATAAGGTGATTCTTGATAGGCCCTGTTTCCTTAATTGTATCAAACCCCATAATGTCTTGCTTTGTTTTAACAGATTTGACTTTCTTAGATGCGGATTTAGCTTCTTTTTAGCGATCTTATTTCTCAAAGCTTCCTCTATATTAGTGTCTAGTTCAGCCTTCTTCTCGATCCCTTTAGTGGACCCTTCTTGAGTTTGTAACATTGCCGACCTCAATACCCGTTATCTTACACGCTTACGGGGTTGAAATGTTATTCCCGTTCCTTGTGAAATTCCCGCAACTTCGAAGAAGCATTGATATTCGGTGGTGGAATCTCAACATGAAACGGTCCATAACAAGTGGGGCATAACATATTTCGGTTTAAATACTTTCTCAAGAATTCATACTGCAATTTGCATCTCATGCATACGGTCCAAAACGTCTTAGGCTTCATCTGTTTAGTAACCGGTAAAGGAATAGAAGTGGGACCCGTCTTGGTCGTCCCATTAACTTTATCCTTTTCTTGAGAAATTTTAACCTCTGTTACACAAGGCCCCGGCGTCGTCTCAGGTGCTATCTGTTCATTAAACGAAGTTGATAGATTAAGCATAACTAACATGTATAAAGTATTCATAGAATGATTTCTCAAAGATGTAAAACCATAGTAAACTATACCATCCAAACACCTATTTTCCTCATTGTCACAAAACTAAAAGTTTTATCTGTATCCAAATACCTGCTCACCACCACAAACCACCAACTGGACTTCTTCAACCCGCTTTCTAATAATCTATTGCTTTTCATTTTATTTATTTCGGTTTGACCTATGATATATAAAAACTAACCAAAAGTGACCCGTCTCATGTAAATTGTCCCAAAACAATAAATTTTCTCGAGAGCAAGTTTGAAGATCCGTTACTTACTCTTTAAAACTCCTGCACGCCACAAAGAGGACTATCTCATAAGACGGACAACAAAACTGTTAGTACAAATGCAATATTGTCTAAATACATTCAAATTTTATGAAATTCGAATAACTTGCCTTTATTACTTGTATTTATTGTAGATTTTCGAGATATAACTCTGGAAAGAGTGGATGTCGTTTCATCACATCCAACTTACTCAAATCTTGTGTCATTAAACCTTTCCGTGGCATTTTCACACTTTTGAGTTTTGACGAATTTAAAACTTGAGTGAATTATTTTATTGCACCTCAGAAACTCTATCTCAAGTGACATCAAAACCTGCATCAAGTGAAAATTTGAAAAGTGAAAACGGATAATAACTGAAAAACCTAAATGTGAATCACTGACAACAAACAAATACTTTAACGCAACACAAATACTTGCAACATAAAAGAATCACGCTTGGCTTTTCCTTCCATACTTAACATGGACAAAGTTAGTATATACTAAAGGTATGCCATCAAGAAAGTTGTTCGATTCAGGTTATTTTTACCTTTAACCCGTAACATGGGTAAACATTAAACATTCATTCAAAATCGAATAGTTCGGATGATTAGAATAGGTATAAAAATCAAGAAAAATGACAAAAGATGTTCGAGCTTCGATTTTAAACCAATGACTCGCTTGATAGTCAATAAGATGCTATTGATTCATTGAAATAAAATTAGTGCTGGATGTTAAATCCACGCTTAGAGGTTGATGTTAAATTGCATTACCCGTCATTCAAACGTCATTCATTCAACCTAAAAAGTCCAAACCAAACTAACCCTTTCCAAAACCACAAATAATTAACCAAGCCAGAAACCATACGTGTCAAATTAAGCCCACACATAAGTGAAGCGACTCAAGTTCACTTAAATGTGGTTTTCATTAGGTTCGAGAAGTAACTTGCCAACATATCGCAAAATCCTTTCGAAATTTTTGGGTGAAATTCTACCCCAACCTTTGCTACCCATTAGAATCCTAACTAAAATTGGTGAATAACTAAAAATATAAAGACAAAAGCCATACCTTGAACATATTTCAAGGCAAACCTTCTCGTCGCTTGGAGTATAGTGTGGAGATAAGTGCATTCTTAAGTTGCAGATCTTGGAGGTTCGTTGGCGCTCATACTTCCTACTCCAATAAGTCCTTTTCAAGATACAAAGAAAGTATCCTCATGTATATGGGGTGCACTTAATATTTCAATTCCCATTACCCATCTTCATAACCATTCTCGGGACGAATTTCAAACGAATGGTTTTACTTCAGAATACTGATAGTCGTATCAAATACCTACATAACAATGACTCTTATATGATTTAAGTGCTTTAAATACCACATCTTTTATATACATAATTAATGTAGTAACTTTGACCCATTTAATTAGGAATGGGTGAATTTGGGGTTATGTTTATATATTGATAGAGATATACTTTCTGCTTGGGTAAAGTAAAACAAATGTTTAAGCATTAATAGAGATAGACTTTTGCGCCAATTTCAGATGCTTTAAAACTCTACAAATTTTGATACATTTGAACCAAAGAGAAGATAAGGCAAGCGATTAGGTTAACAATACATACCTACAAAGGTGCTAAATGTATCATTCAAAATTTATAGTAGGTTTAATAACTATGAAGAAAGAGTGGCCAACAATGCACATTCTAAAGTATATCATATTATATGTCGAAAACGCTCCTTGCTATTGAAAGGGGTGGTCACTCTCACTACCACCTGAAATACATAAATAAATATATGCAATATTACATGACACTGGATGATTTTATAACTTATGGATATCATTCGGAAATAAGGACCCTGTCTAAACATGCTTATATACATTCAAAAAGTAATTAGGAACCTCAAAGCTTAATCTCGTAACATAAACTAATGATAAGTGGCAAACATAAAAAAAATAAAAAATAGTAATAACTAAATAAATAAATAAATAAAACTACATAAAACAGATCGTTGCATAACAATTTTAAATATTCCATGGGATCTATATAATCGAAGGATTCTTACAGTCCATAGGGCCAACGGAAACCAATGAGGGCAATTGCGAGAAACTTGCCGACTATCCTTATAGCCTATTTAATCTATAAAATTAAATAAAATATCTAACACTTGCAAAGATACTTCTATAGAAGTAATGAATTGTCCTTACGCGTAATGTAATCTGCATAAAAAAAGTTTGGTCACTAACCCGAAACAATCTATTTCATTGAGGCATAAAAACAAACAGTTGATGTGCATACATACATAAACCACTAATGAACACCTTAATTCATCAACTAAACTAACAAAAATCAAACCCCCATATGAACAATCACAATTTTAAAAACAAACCCATATTGATTATATAAATTGTAAAACACTAACTATTTATAAAATTTTGTTTATTGTACCTTATTAGAATGAAGGGTATTTGATTCAACTGAAATGTAAACCAATGTACCAACAACTTCGTATCGTTCTTCATTCATCTAATTTTGATATAAGTTGAAGTTTATAATGTATTTACGTCATTTTTTAAAAAATTTAACAAATAAGCATGCACACTTACTATAAGAGGAAGGCTTAAAATTCAATACATCTTATTATTTAAAATTAAATACGACGTTTTCACTAAATTAAATATGGTTTTCAAATCATTTACAACCTATTATTAAAAACGTGAACCTCTAAAATCATTATTATCAAGAATGATTATTAAAACATATAACCGCATCCACTATATAAATACACACAAACCATTTTATATCTCTCTCACACACATCTAAAACATCAAGAATAAGGCCGAGTGTACCCGCCGCCATAAAATTTAATTACATGATACCCGCCACCGCAGACATCAAACCCCGCTATAAGCTCTTAAAACCTCGGTGCTAATACAATTTTTTTGTGGAATTTTACTAGACATGAAATTTAACAAACAATCACATCAAATTAATTTTGACTTTTTATTTGTTTGATTTTTCCATGTGTCAAAATCGAACAACTTTATTGGTCTAACTTTTTTTCACCGTCCAATCCTCCCACTCCTGGAGAATCAATGTCCCACATTTCCAATCCGAACCACCACATCTCCACCAATTACACCAAACTTTTTTTTTTCAATCCAGAACCACCACTCTCTCTTTTTTGTTTGTTTCATTCATTTCACATTAAAGAGAACTATCATTTACAAGTTTAGTCCAAAATTATTTAAAGTATGTGTAAATCAGTCAATCTATGGTTCTTTAAGTTTGTGTGTTCTTGACATGTATACATACTTGAAAAGCCATAGATTAGCTCTTTTTACATTGAGTATTGACGAGATGTTTGATGAAAAGGTTCTTATAATTGTTCGTAGAAGAAAAAGTTAGAATTTATTTTTTAGGTTGATTATTTTTTAGATTTTTGTGTAGATGATGTTTAGATAATGGTGAGATTTGTTGACGTTCTTGTGAGCTTAGATTTATTAGCTTTAATTGTTAACTCAATGATTTTTCAGGTTTTGGTTTTCATGATTTTGCAAAATCTACTAATTTTTATTATTTATTTATTTATTTGTTTAAGATTTGAATTGTTTTATACGGATCTAAGATTGCTTTTGATGTTTCATCGCTTGATAGTGTTTGATGATTAATGACGTGTAACTACCCTTGTTGGATGCGATATTTTGTGTGTAAATGGGGTGAATTATGGTGTTGAGGAAATGTGGTATGAATTTAGGATCGTTGAGTTATGATGTTTAGGTTTTCGGTTTTGAAATTCTCACTTGGATGCTTTTTGATTGGATTTGGTCACTATTAGGATATTGATTTGACATTGCTTTTGATGTTTGTAGCTTGTTTGTATTTGACATTGCTTTTGCGAACACATTTCAACAAATCATTACATCACTAAAAAAATAAAATCCTAAATCTATGTTTTCATACAAAAGGAGGACAATTCTTTTATTTGGTTGAAGCCTTTAAGTGAGATTTGAAAATTTTAAGACCGCCTAATGGATGCATCCACCACCCGTGGTTAGTACAAATGCAATATTGTCTAACAAAACTATTAGTACCAATGCAATATTGTCTAAATACATTCAAACATAAAACAAACTGCGTTGCATAACGATTTTAAATATTCAATGGCAATTTATATAATTGACGGGATTCTTAATGTCCATAGGGCCAGCAGAAACCAATAAGGGCAATTGCAGTTAACTTACTGACTATCCTTATAGCCTATTTAATCTATAAATTAAATAAAATATCTAACACTTGCAACAAACAAACAAAAACAATGGGAGATTTCACCATAAAGATTTCCAGTTGGGCTAAAATGATACTGAAGAATTTCAATGGCTACTACTTGGTCGTTGTTTATTTTCTTTATCGTTGGTTTTGGTCTCTATTATACGTAAGCCCTTTTGATTTTGTCCTTACACGCGTAACATAATTGCATACAAAAAAAAGTTTGGCCACTAACCCCAAACAATCTTTTTCATTGAGGCATAAAAATAAACACTTGATGTGCATACATATATAAACCACTAATGAACACCTTAATTCATCAACTAAACTAACAAAATAAAACCCCCATATGAACAATCACAATTTAAAACAAAGCAATATCGATTATATAAATTGTAAAACACTAATTATTTATAAAATTTTATATACCTTATTAGAATGAAGGGTATTTGATTCTCATCAAACGTAAAACAATGTACCAACAACTTAATATCATTCTTCTTCATCTATATATTGATATCTTTAAACAAATCAAAACTCTTGAAAACAATTACACCTAATTTGATTTTTTCAATCTGTTGTTGTGTGGATAAAAGGGATTGCTTTTTGACCGCTGAAGTTTATAAAACAATGGTCGCTTTTTGGTAATTTTGTTTTTAGATTTTGACACTTATGCTCTTGTTGTGGTGTTTTTCTATACACGAAATTTAACAAACAATGATTCAAAGTAATTGTAGGATCATAAATATTATTTTGTTTGATGATTCGGGTGGCCTTGGATGATGGAAATACATGTTAGTCATTTAGAGAGAGAAAGAGAAGAGAGGGTGTTCTTGGTAGAGACTTGCTTAACAAAATGTAAAGGTTAGATTATGAGAAGCACCACCCTTTCCAAGGATGGAAGGGGTATTTATAGTTGCAAATAATACGCCCTCCTGACGGGCTGTGGATCAGGCATACAGTGGGTAAAGACCCGTCCTTCCTCCACGGTGTTGCACTAAACTAAACTACGCTAATAACTAACTAATAAACTAACGATATGTCTACGAGCTAGCTTATGCTAGATAATATTTGGGGTGACCGAATCTTCACTATGGAATTTCTAATTCCTAAAATCTCCCCTAGGGAGGTCACCCTATGTTTTACATTTGAATCCTAGCATTCTATTTTATCATCGGCCTTGAGCTCGAGATTTGAATTCTTCACTTCGCAATCTCGTGCTTAAGTAGTGCGACTTTAAAGTCCGAATGCTTTGTACTTTAAGTGAAGGTGTTTGAACCGATCCACATCTTGATGATCTTTGAGCTTTTTAGATCACCAAACCACAACAAATCTCTCGGATCATCCATAATTGTGTTGCCTTCATGTGATGTTGTGACTTTTGGACCGACATGCTCACACTTCTCGGATCATGACATCTTTCTATCGAGTAGCGAAAGCTTTATCGGTTCATGATATTTGCAAAGCAGTAGTGAAGCATAGTATAAAATATCTAAGCAAGGTTATGAAGATAGGCACTTGTCATGATTTCTTTAAATTAAGTGTGGATGTTGTGAGCATGCGGCTTTGGATTGACTCCTCAACTCGATCAATGAATCGTCCAAATGTATCTCGCAAACAATAGTTAGCAATAAAACACACGAAGTGTCTTTGATCACTTCGTTGAATTGAGGTACATGGCCCACGGTTCCTCGCTGATCAAGACATGTACCGCCTGTGATCGTGTACAATTCAAGAATCTCCTTGATGTGGTTTCGCACTGTTCTAGCTGTTCTCAAACCGAACGTCTCAAAGAAGATAAAATGGAGTGAGTGAACCAAAAATTGAGATTCACCGATTGATAAAAATGATTTGAAAACAATCGCGTATTGCTTAGAAGAAAGAGTTTTGCAATACGACGAAGGTTTTATGAGAAAGATCAATTTTCAATCAGAAATACTTTTTGTATTTGAGAATGAATACACATTCGATGTGCTAGAGAAAAGAAGATTTGCACATCGAACGGTTTTTCCAAAAGTATTCATCAATTTATTTCCTGGACCAAGGTTGATTCAAGAATGAATCGCTCCATTGTTTCTACCCAGTTGTCACAAGCTTGATCTATTAGATAGATCTCACATGTCACCCACCAAGAGCTTGTTTGATGTTGGCTCTGAAGGATTTCCATCTTCATCGTGAATATTTTACATATCACTGGATGTTCCGCAATACCACAAGGATAATGCGTGGGACTCTTAATATATTCTTACTTTCCACATTGTGTGAAACAAAGATGTCTTCATTAATTTTGTGTCCTAATGAGATATTGTGGATGATCTCTTGGCTTTAGACTTAATTGTGCACATTTGGTTCCTATCTTCGGAGACTAGGGAGAGAGTCTCCTTCTTCAATATCAACAATCTCTAAGAGAAAGTCATGATTATGTAGGTTCTCCGTGAGAATGAAACAAGCCCTTTACGAGGAACTTGAGTAGCTTGGGAAGATTAGTGCAGCAAGCGCCTGGGACCATGACGTTACCTTAGTAACCACCAAGAGCAAATGTATTGAACCCGGTTTCGCCCTAAGGTTGAATTATTGAGGCTATTTCTTTTCACCCTTTACATTCATTTCTTTTCATTCTTCAACCCTTCGAAGTGCTTACGAGACTTCATAACTAGAACCTTGTTGGGTTTATTCCAGCTCTAGCTCTATCTCAGTCCGCACTCTTCCCGTATCTCACTTTTCTCCTTTTTTTCATCATACCTAAGGACTTCTACACTATCTAGTGGATTGTCCCTGGGTAGATCCCTCCGGTTCTGGCCGGATCGTGGGAACGAATACCTAACCTAACCATCCTTATAACTCCATGCATAAAGTAAATTGGTGGATCTTTTGGTATTGTTCATTGCTTCTCGAAACCAATTGAAAAATCATTTGAAAATCAATCAAGGTACTTGTGATATAATATCAAATCATTTTGTACCTTAATTGTTTTGATAATTTAAAAATGCTCCCCCTCAACATGTGCATAAGATTTTGAAATTGTTTAGCACATAGAGGCAAGAGTTCTTTGAAATAATTTCTTGATCACAATTTCCATAGAAAAAGCCATTTGATTTTCAAAATTCTCCCCCTCAATATGTGCTTTGGATATTTGAAATCATTTTATCACATAGAGGCAGGAGTTCTTTAAAGTACTTCCACAATCACGAATGGCATAGAGAAAACCTTTAAAACTCAATCAAGGTACTTATGATAAAACATTGAAACCTTTGTACCTTGATAGTTTATTTTCATTAGAAATGCCCCTCAATATGTGCTTCGAGATTCGAAAGCGCTTAGCACATAGAGGAGAGTTGCATGCACAATTGAGATTTTGGATCCCAAGTGATTTCATATTAAATCACAAATTCTCCCCGATCAAAATATCAAACCCTTTGAGATTTTGGATCCCAAGTGATTTAATAAGGTTTAAAAACATGGGAGAATATGTGACCTAGTTTAAATACTCATCTTGTTTTTGATAAATACTCCTCCTCAATCATGTGCATCATATATTGAAATCGTTTGGCACATGGAGGCAGGAGTGCCTTTAAAGGACTAAAACATATTTGAGATTTAAATCACGATCTCTCCCCCGCTCAAAAATTTCAAACCAATTGAGATTTGTGATCCCAATTGATTTCAATCATTTAGAAAAGTTTGGGGAAAGACGTGGCATGATTTAATTTTGAAAAATGACTGATAAGGAACGGATTTTCGACATTAAAGATTTTTAGTGTCAGGTATGATAGTTTTTAAGAGATCTTTAAGTAAAATAAAACAATTTGAAAATCAAACAAGAAAGAAAAAATTCATTTTGAAAGATCTTTGAGTTTTAAAGAAAATCATACCAAGACATAACATTAAATCTTTAGATCACCACTTTATTACGCACACAATGAATCCTTTTATGAAGAAATATTGTTTGAAAATATATTATTTTAAATCACTCTCTCCTCAATCGATGACCATAGTCGATGATTGAGTGACTTATGTTTTTATAAAATGAAGTCCGGTGATTTTCAAAATTAAGTCCAATTTATTTTCAAAACAATAATTCATCCATTTTCAAAACAATTTTCTCAAATATTTTGAAAAATGGTATCATTCACTACTTGTCCTGCATAAAGATACGTTAGGTGGTTCAGAAGCTTCTGTTGTTGCTGTAGGGCTCGAAGAAAACCATCTGCTGATGTAGTGAGACCTCTGAAGTTGCATTTGTCATACCAACTATTCATAGAGGTCCAATTAAGCTCCGTTTCTTCATTTGATGATGAAGAAAACCATCTGCTAATGCAGTGAGACCTCTTACATTGCATTTCATGCCAACTCTCCATAGAAGTTAAATTAAGCTTCATTTCTTCATTTGTCGACCTAAGATATAGTTGCCCTTTCCATTCGGCATCAAATCATCTTCAATTGTGAGATCCGGATAGGGAACATTCTTATACCAATATACCGCATACGTTAGTGAACACGCATACAAATATATGGTGGTCGACCTCACTCAAGCAAAGAATCGACTAATAAAAGTCAATCCAACATGTCAATCGATCATATAAAGGCATGGAATTATGTGTTCATCAAACTCTAATCATCTAAACCTAACAATCATATCCTAGGCACCTAGTCCTTCGACGAGGTTAACATGTTTTACGCTTAAGAATATAGGATAATTAGATAAGCTCGTTAGATGATATAGATTTGAAAACATTCTCCCCTCAATCAATGACTCATTTTCGAAAAGTTTAAAAGCTACTGAAGTCATTGATTGAGTTTTCAATTTTTCAAAACTCAATCGATTGATTTTCAAGAACTCATTTACCACCATTTTTAAAACAACAAATATTTTTCCAAGAATTTTAGACGGAAAAACATTTGTGTAGGAACAACCCTTCGACATACTTTCCTCATTTTGATTTAGGATAAGTGCACGAAATATTTGAAAATTAGTTTAGTGCAACACTTTCCTTTCTTGAAGAGCGGGTTGCTATCGTATATAACAAGCCATAGTTAAAGCGCTGGTCACAATCAAGTAATCGCAAGCCATGGTTTTTGACATGTTTAAAAAGAATATTTACACCTCCTGCTCGAACTTCATCTTTGGTCCCGTGCCATTATTGAATGACATTTCTAAGACCGCAAATGTTATCGATACCAGAAGACATGTCTTGAGAAAAAACAATACTTTTGTTATTTTCTGATTTTTCAAATTTTTTATGGATTTTTGTTGGTTTTATAATTTTCTATTTTCTTTTTGTTGGTTTTATATTTCTGTATTTGGTTTTTGATAAGTATATACAAAGATAGTTTAGATGATATAGTTTAAGAAGATGATGATACGAGTACCGAGATAAGGATATTGAATGCCCGTTGTAGAAGATAGAAATCGCCATCTCTTAAACTTTCACCACCAAAGCTTCCGAGGCTCCGAATAGAAGATATAACATGAGCATTTGAGAAAGAGACTCGTGGTGACTTCCCCAAACCGAAAATCCATTAGATGAGAAGATTCAAGCTCTATTTCAAGCTTGCCTTAGCCAGTACACGAAGAAGCACACCATTATCGTAAATCCCATCGCTCCTTTTAAGAACGATAATCGAGATTCTCCGCTCGAGGTTATACCTTCCAATAGAAGAACAAGAACGATCATCCCACTCATAAATAATCTTCTCAAATTTCATAACCACCAAGTCTGAAGCAATCCATTCCAAAAGGTGTCACGAGACAACTTCCCCTTAGTTGAATTGATGCATCGGCCTCTTAGACTAGAGCTCACGAACCCGAATACACATATACGAAGACGGAGAAACTTATACCATCAAGTAGCAGATTAAGTCCAATAGCCAAAGAATAACCCCGATGTATACTTTTCTCTCCCCAAGAAAGTGTATGAAGCTCAAGAACCCGGCACCAATGCCCAAAAGAGAATAACCGATAACATTGAAGAAGCAGTCAATCACCGATTATCTCTACAGAGGACTATCTCTGCGGATTTGAACTCCGGAATAAGTGATTATATCTCTGAATCAGTGATTAAGCACTCAAGTGAAACAACTGTGCGTCCCCAATGTACACAATTCTCTCTCCCCTGATGATTGTGATAACATCGAAATCATCATACACTTGTGTACCTCTTTTATCTTCAGAAACTTTCTCTTCCATCTCTTAACCCACATAGTTGGAATAAGAACACTAAACGCCATGAGTCAAACCTTGAGTTTCTCTGCGGTAATGACAATAGTCTTCCTGGGATATCTTCAATCACTTAGAAGTATTAAGTTCATCAAGTTTACTCGCTTAGATACGTGTCTCCTTCCCTATGCCTGGTTTTGATGCTTCAAAATAAGCAACATAATAAGCACGATACTAGAAATCATTGAGAATAACACTTGAACTCTTGTGAGAATCAATTTGCTAAAGAATGTGAGCAAGTCTAATTGGGGATTAAATTTGTCATTTCACTCTCCCCAATTAGTGCTCTCCCCAAAACCGACAATTTGTTTGATAGATGCCCAGATTAAGAAGAAGTATTTAGATAATCAAATGCAACTCGCCTTTAGTCTTCTAACATGTAGCGTAGAATGCGAACCGGATCAGACTCGACCTTCTTCAAGATTGTCCAATTGGGAAATAGGCAGTTAACATCTTCTTCACACCAAAGGCATTCCTGTTAACTTGTAAATAGCAAACCCTTAATTAAAATCCTCCCAATCAAACAAGAACAGAAAGATATTCATCAAAGAAATCAGCCCAAAGAACTAGAAGCACTTTGTCATTTAATCATATTAGCCCGTGTGAAGATGTCAACCAACGACTCTTAGAAGAAACTACATGTGAGGATGATCCGATAAGAAGAAGCTTGGTTCTTACATGAGTTAGGACCCGCTTGACCATATATTCTCAAATATCAATCAACCATGCGTAAAATTTACACTTTTTCTCCCTCAAGAATTGCATACGGAGATGCCATTCTTGATTAAACTAGTGATTATCATCCAAATGTATTCTATTCACACTTCTCCCCGCAAAATTAGCACATGATGTCGCTATCTTCATTATATTGAGCAAGTGGAATAAGAGTAATTATCATGAGTCCGGTTCACTTGATGACCAAGCGCATGGAAAAAGCATGAGGCATGTTGATGAGAATGGTCATAATAAGAAGATTTCTTCTTCCAAGATAAAGCGCATCAAACGTAAACTTTCTTTTCTTTAAAGAACGAGGCTTGAACTGTTGTGTTCAAACGTCATTATCTCTCTCTTTTCATCATCTCTTGGCAAAACATGTAATCACCCCATTATCATTCAGCAGGCTCTTTGTTGTGACAACTGATGGAGAAAACCCAATATGATGAATTTGACCCTGAAGTAAACTAACCCGAACTCGTGACTTAAACTTGCACATATGTAACAAAGAGCGGTGCCCAGAGTTCATCCTCCATTGAATCTCTAAGTACTCTATACTCTTCAACCAACCAACCATCAAGTATAAGACGTACATCACCTCTTCAAAATCCACAATTGAATGTGACACTGAGCACTACAATGTAACTCCTTAAAGTGATAGTTATTTTGTGGTGGTAAGAGCCGAATTCCCCAAGTGGTAAAAGAAAATGTAAGAGTCACCCAACAATAACTAGATTTCCAAGTCTTTGTTTTTGATAAAAGCTCGAACAAGGGTCATGAAGAATCTTCATCCAACCATCCCGCTACCTTCATATACTAAGTACACTTGCCCGTGATATTTCACTTCAACCTCAAATAAATAATAGATAATTAACCCCGTTGTCACATCTTCTTGGTTAAAAGCTCACATCTATCCTCCTTTGACGCTCTAAGTGAACTATGATAATGGTTTTCATCCCACCATGGTTAAAAGCACATACCCAGAAACCATGTAATAACCAAACCGCCATGAGGACAATCCAAACAAACACCCAATTCTTGAAGTACACCTTTATCCTTTCTTCAAGCGTAAACCGTAGCACCAACATCGATAAGATCCCAAATACACTTTCCTTTCTCCGTGATGGTTCCATCATCACAGGATTTTACAATTCTATGGTTTAAATCGAGAAATAATTTCTTCGCGGGATTTTACAAAACCAAAATAAACCGTGAAGATAGATCCGAAATGCACATTACATTTACCAGGATGTTTCCATTTTCACGGATTTTACAAGCCTATGATTTAAACCGAGAAATAGATTCTTTCGCGGGGTTTTACAATATCAAGACAAAACCGTAAACAATGTCAGCTTGAATGTGTTGTGACAACTTTGATTTCGGTGAATATCTATTTTAGGGGAATATGTAGCGGTTCATCAACGGTTCGTTATCCAACATCAACAATATCATCAACCATCCAATAAACACTTTGGAAAACACATCATTCACGGATTCTGTCGGCTATTGCAGTGACAACATGGTGAAGTAAACCTGATATGCCAAACTTGATCATGAAGAGAAATTCCCAGATTTGTTACTTAAACTTGTACTAATCCTTGTGAAGAAGAAAATGTGTACCCAATGTACAAAACCTCTTGGCATATCCTCATCTCGTGAGACACCGAAGTGATGGTTACATTGTGGGTTAAGCGAGAAAGAATCACAACTGTAACTAAATAGCCAAGTCTTTATCACACTCTTTAAACGCCCAAACAAGTCATATTCGCATAAGGGTAGAAAGAAAGAAGACGAAATAAGTAAACGCGCCCGGAAGACCTCACTTCAAATCCAAATAAGAAATACCGTCCAAACAACCCCGTAGTCAATATTGTTCAACATTTAGTTCGAGCCGTGACATAATATACTATGTGAAATGTGTAACCCAAAGAATCAAACCACGTAACCCATTGAATCTCATCATCCAATTGCATATCACAACAAGTCTCATCATCAACTCTCATCAATTCTCAAGTTGTAGCATCAAATAAATTTACAACTCTAAGTTCGTATCCAAGAATGATCATCAACTGCCCAAGTAATAAATTTTATCTTGACCAGGTTCTAAACGATACCCATTCCAATTGATTGATTACCCGGTTCAAAACAAATCAACAATATATCCGCTCAATCCCATGAACATCAAGTCTGATTCAAACTCGATCAAAGATGAAAAGTAATGACCAAAGAATATGAACGGGATTATGTTCAAGTATATCACAACCAGTAAGTGAAATTAAAAGATGTTCAACCCATTCTTTATATCATATTCCATCACAAGGCCTAACACTAACATCACTTTGGAAGTATCATTGTCCATACTAAACGATAGGTAAATCACACGACCTTAACAAAACATCAAATCCATTCCAGCTTAAATATATGGCCGACAGTCGACTTACCCAAGCCCAGCATTTGATCCAGTCATGAAATTAGTTGAGGCCCACATTCCATGTGACATATGAGGCCCGTTGAAATGAAATCAGATCCATAAGCATACCCTAATTCAATGGGGTATTTAACAATGTTAACACACACCCAACCCTAATCTCACTCACATTTACACGCCCCCATTAAAAAACAGTACACACTTCCATCAAACCCTAAAATAACTCACAACACAATTGCCTCCCAAAACCAAGTCTTAATAACAATCGCCCTCTTTCTCTCCTGATAATACTCACAACAAACAAACCCTAATCACCCTCTGATAGAAAACGCATCATCATAAGCATCAAATCTTGTTGTTATACACGCTCACCACAGGGGTGGTTAGAGCACGAA
This sequence comes from Chrysanthemum lavandulifolium, assembly GCA_022545495.1. Classification (NCBI taxonomy): domain Eukaryota; kingdom Viridiplantae; phylum Streptophyta; class Magnoliopsida; order Asterales; family Asteraceae; genus Chrysanthemum; species Chrysanthemum lavandulifolium. The sequence continues at coordinate 10,409,983 of CM040241.1, forward strand.
ATCAAGGTCTCAACATCATAAGCCACAGGATGGCTTGAACCTTAGAGATGGCTACAAGTTCCAATCTTGAATACTCAGGTAGGTATAATTATATTTCGTTTGCGTTTCTTGATCATATTAGAGGTCATGTAACGAATTTAAAGAAAGGAAAGATAACATAGTTGTTATATTTCATTTCTTGTTGATTCGAATATTTAATTGGAGCTTGGTCTTCAAACACGTTTGTGGATCCGTGATGATTTCTATTTTCATGCTTTAGACCTGTGGTCTTGATGTAACCTTTGAGTTCCACGAAATTTAGAAAACTGAGATCGAGTCTTTTGGTTCAGATCTTTTCATTTTGATTTTGTAGATTGTTGTGAGTTGATGGAGTGTTGTGAGGGTATGGGTTGAGTCAAGATTAGGGAAAGATTTTGGTCCGATTGAGTCAAAACTGTTGGACATCCTTTTGCATTTCACTTGACTGCTTTTCTTAAAAACGATGGACTTATGATGTAGACTGAAGTCAAGAGTGTCGTTGGTATTTTGATTGGTTGGTTAAAAGACATGGTTTCTTCTCATCTCGTTTTTCAGTCAAGTAGCTACCATGCTTTTGAGTCAAGTCGCTACCATGTTTTTTAGTCAAGTCGCTTCACATAAGTGACAAGTCGCTACATCTTTTATTTGACTCAATAGTCAAATAACCACAAGTCGCTAAACAGCCTTATGACAAGTCGCCTCATTTTCTGTTAACAACTCGCTTGACATTCAATAATGATAAGTCGCTACATAGTTCTGTTAACAAGTCGCTTTAGTTATAACAGTTACACAAGTCGTTCACGCAAAAGACAAAACACTCAAAAGTGTTTTGACACAACTCGCTATAAAGAGACAGCTTTTGACAACCCGCTAACAAGAAAAAGGTATTGACAACTCGCTAACAAGAAAATTTGACCATTTGACTTTTTCCGCGGGTATTCACCATGTTTTCCGCTCATCTTCAAAGTTACCCAAAAAAAAGGAGCATCCTTTTGACCCATTCGACCATGAAATATGACCAAGAGACTCGACCAAATGATATCACGGAATGTTAACAAAAAGTTAAGTCAAATAGATAATGTTTGGACATACATAAAACAGACATAAAATGACCAGATGACTTTTTGTTTTAAACCAATAGGACACAAGAAGTGTAAAAACTGGTTATCAAGATAATACAAAAAAAAAACATTTTCTGACCATGAGAATGATACAAAAACAGTTTCAACAGCTCATACAAATCCGACATAAATCGATAAAACACAATAACCATGGCTCTGGTACCATTTGTAGGATCATAAATATTATTGTGTTTGATGATTCAGGTGGCCTTGGATGATGGAAATACATGTTAGCCATTTAGAGAGAGAAAGAGATGAGATGGTGTTCTTGGTAGAGACTTGCTTAACAAAATGTAAAGGTTAGATTATGAGAAGCACCACCCTTTCCAAGGATGGAAGGGGTATTTGTAGTTATAAATAATACGCCCTCGTGGCGGGCTGTGGATCAGGCATACAATGGGTAAAGACCCGTCCTTCCTCCATGGTGTTGCACTAAACTAAACTACGCTAATAACTAACTAATAAACTAACAAATAACGTAACTAACGATATGTCTACGAGCTAGCTGATGCTAGATAATATTTGGGGTGACCAACTTTTCACTTTGGAATTTCTAATTCCTAACAGTAATTTAAAGGTTAATTTTATGGGAAGTGATTGGCACACTTCTAATTTTTATTAAAACACTCCTCATTATGAATTAAACAATTGTACTTTTAGTATGAAATGTTTTAAGTACTTGTATCATAAGTGTTTCAATAAAAAGTTAAAGTGTGCTAATCATTTCCCCTAATTTTATATAGAGTAAATTACAGAGATGGTCCATGTGGTTTGCGTTGATTTTCACTCCTAGTTTGTTGATCCCAGTTGAGCAAACGATCCTTATAGAAACTGACTTGATAATAACTTGTTAAATATTACACGGAATTTAATATTCAACCTTAAGAAGAAGAACAGTAACAATAACTCTTAAACACCTCAATTATATTAATAACGAATACTCCAACCAGTATTAGGGTTTTACAACCTTGAAGTGTATCGACCTTAGATATAAAAACACACGTATATCTAATCTAACCTAGGACCTCTTTTTATAGGCTAAGGAGTCTTTTACATAATACAATACGTAACCTACAAGATAAATATCTTTTCCATATTTATCTAATACAAAATATTAAACCGACTATACACAACTAACAGTGTTTACAATACATTAGCAGTGGTTCTATTTTACTACTAGCCGTGTTTTAACTTCAGTAGTGGATTCATCCTTCTATCAATGGTTTCATCAACTCTATCCGTGGTTCCAACACTTAGAATAATTCCTGTTCTGAGGAACCTAAAACCAACAATCCTCCCCTAAACTTGATACATTCAAATAGAATTCTCAAGTTCCTTTTAAGCTCAAAACTTCGAATTGGAGGATGTATCCAAACACTTAACCGTGTCAACACATCTCAATTTACCTTTCTGCATTTCGATTCGATGTGTAATCCACAACCTTAGACATATCCGCTTTTCTTCAATCTACCTTTAGGTTTAGCCTTAATTGCCAAAGGCCCTTGAATACCAAAGAATCTTCTATATCTTTGAAACAAAGGATCAATAATGGGTGTGATTTCTTGGTTCCTCTTGAAGTGAGTTTAGCTTCCAACATTTGTCTTGCCACATTCTTGGACAAAGGATAATCTCTATCAACAAACATGAAAACCTTTCCTTTGTAGTTTGTACAAGATGAATCTTGCGTATGAATATAATAAACCACTCAACAACTTCACAATCATTCCAAAATTCTTCATTGGGATCAAATAAACATATTCTTTAGAGCAACCCATACAAACTTAGCTAACTCTCCATTTGGACCAAACTTCCATATCTCGAATTCCATTACTTTCCATAACTGTTCCACATCACCCTTAGTCAAACAATCTAGCAGTATACTAAAGTTGAAAAAAGTAGTTTTTCTTCCATCTCCTCTTTTTATTTCAACTAATTCTCTATCCCTTTCAGTAACAATCTAGAAATCTTCAATGTGATGTATAGCTCTCACTTGAATAGGATCAATGGGGGGTGCAGATTCCAGACGATACTTTTCAATTCTTTCACTCTTCTCAACCTCTTCATCAATCTTTTGTCTTTTAGAACTAGATTCCATCTTTGAATCAGCTTGCCTTTTTATCCATTCAGCTTCCTTTTCAGAATCCATAGGATAGAAATTCTCATTAATTCTCATACACATCTAATAAAGCTCTTGAATTCTCTCAAATGAACATTTACTTAGATTTTAAGAAATGTGTATGCCTCAATTCTTGATAATCTTCATCATAGCATTTCTCATTTCACCTTTTGTAGGAGGTTTCTTTCTTTGAACTTGCTTCTTCTCCTTACTTATCCTTCCAGCCCATTCACCCAAGATCTTAGCTCTTTCATCAATTGATAACAATGCCCATTCTTGAGTAGTATACTCATTCTGTATGTTATTAGAAGCTTGAAGATAGTTTTGTGTTTCATTACAATCAACTAACCATTTCTGAGTAGCCTCCTCCTCTTCTTGCTTCTCTTTCTCTATAGCTTCTTCTTCTTCAGCTTGCAGTCTTCTTGTATACTCTTCATCATAAGCAATATGTTCTTGTTTATTCTTAAACGTCAAAGTTGGTTCAGCAATACCTTTTCCCTTTCCTATGTCTGGTAAAACCACCTTCTTCTTCAAAGGTTCACCAATTGTTAAACTTTTACAAAGGGTTTAGGTCTAGTTGGTTTAAGAAATAATGGAGCAGGTGCAATGATGGGTGTAGGGTTAGATGAGGTTTTTCTTAGATTGATTAATGTACTTGAAACTTCCTTCTCAACTTCTTTTGATTTAGATGGTGATACAGAGGAAATTGCATGTTTGCTTGTTTTCTGTCTCAAAAGGAACCCAAGAGAGTTGAAGAAGCTTTGTCAGAAGAAGGATGGGTTGAATCAATGCAAGAGGAGCTTCTACAGTTTAAGCTTCAAGATTGAAGAAATCATCCATGTCTTCATTATCAGTAGGAGTATCAATCTCATCCTTCTTCTGACTATTTCTTTTGTGAAGTGACCTTGCAAAGAAACCTTGTTCAGGAAAGGTTTTAGTGTTCTAAACCTTGCATCTTGTTTGAACTGGTGTATTCAAATTTCCAAGTATTTGATCCTTGGGATGAATCTTATGAATTCTTGTGGTAGTAATTGGACTTTCATGGATGACAGTTTCTAAATTAGTAAAATCAACATTGAAGAAATCATCCATGTCTTCATCATCAGTAGGAGTATCAATCTCATCCAATGCAGGCATATCAGGATCATGTGGATACTCCTCATCACCAAATAATGGCTTGGCAGTTGGTCCAAAGTAAGTACCATCATCAGTATTTACAGCCGGGGTTTCACTTGCAATGGCAGAGGTAGAAGTTGGCTTAGCAGTGCTTTCAGTATGCTTAGCCGTGTTTTCATTTGGCTTAGCAAAGGCTTTCTGAATGCCTTTTCTTTCTTTCAATTTCTTCTACCGACACCGAGTTATCTTTTAACAACTCTTCCTTATCTTGATGATGATCAACTTTGCTTCCGTAATTCAAGACATCATCATCAGTGGGACCTTGCTTATTAATGATGGGTGAGACAAACCTGCTTTCCACTTTTCAACAAAATAGAACTCCTTTGAAGAATCAGCTTCCTTAGAAATTGTTTATGCATCAAAATCCTTTTGTGTACCTGCATTAACATTAGTGGAAGTTCCTGCAATGATAGGCTCATAATTCATAGATTTGGTTAGCATATCAATGTTAAACAACCATTCTGGTCCTTTGGTCTCAACACTAGGAGTCTCTTCACTAAACTTAACATGTAAGTTTTCTTCAACAATCCTAGTCCTCCTATTGTATACTCTAAAGGCTTTGCTATTGGAGGAATAACCTAGAAAATATCCATCATCTGCTTTTTCTTGAAACTTGCCTAGGTAGTCTATGGTATTCAAGATAGTAACAGGACACCCAAAAGGTTTTAGGAATGCAATCATTGGCTTCCTATCATGTAACAACTCACTGTGGGTCTTGTTATGAGGCTTCACTACCTTACTTCTATTCTCAAGACATAACATGCATACTTATAGCTTCAAAATTTCAAAAGGTAGTTGGTAACCTAGATTCGACAACATTGTCCTAGCAGCCTCAATTAGTGTCCTATTTTTCTTTCACCACACCATTTTGTTGTGGTGTTCTAGCAATACTAAACTGCCTTTCTATACCCTTAGCTACACGTAATCGATTCATCACATCATTCTTAAACTCGGCCCATTATCACATCCGATTACCTTGACCTTATGGTTTACTAGATTTTCTATCTTAGTAATGAAACCCTTGAGGATCTCACTAGTCTCACTCTTATCACCAAAAGTATACCCAAGAAAATCTACTATAATCATCATCGATAACTAGGCAAGACTACTTATGGTTCAAACTTTTAACAAAGGTATGTCCAAACAAGTCCATATGAAGCATAAACAAAGTGGTTGTGTGATGGTGTTAATGCTTTTGTCTTACAAGAGGCTCTATGTTGTTTTCCTTTTGACAAGCCACACAAAGTTCCTTACACTCAAAAACCTTAGAAGGTAACCTCTCACTAAGTTGCCTTTACCGCTTTATTTATTGTTTTGTAATTAAGGTGACCTAGCCTTCTATGCCACAATTTTGACTCATCAACGGATGCCTTAGCAAATAAACAAAGTTAAGGACCTATTAGGAATTACATCTTTAAGATCAAAACAATATATGTTCTCTTTCCTAGGTATCCTTAATCGCACAAATTTCTCATCGCATTTTAAAATCGGTGACAATACCACACACTCGGCTTCCCAAAAAGTACCCAGCTTTTCTTATCACACATTTGAGAAACATCAATAAATTGTACTTTAGTCCTCGTACTGTATAGACCTTTTCAATGTCTAATTTCCTATTCTCGATTGTGCCTCGCCAAGTATCTTTCCTCCCTTTGGATCATTGCCAAATGTCACATATCCTCCATCAAAAGCTTCAAAATCCTCCAGTTTTTCCCATCCCATGTCATGTGCCCAGAGCAACCACTATCAAAAATTCCTTTATCTTTTAGCTCATCTTGTAGATTGCCCCGCACATGAATTTAAAAAGTTAGTTTTTATGGACCCAAGCCAATATCGACTTGGGTCCGCCCCTATGCATCAACGTAATCAAATTTCTTTAGGTCCATTGATGCACAACTGACATGATGTAAAAACTTGGTCTTAGGTTCCATTGCCAGCAAGCTTAGGCCTTAACAACATAAAAATGGTTTCCAACCACTGTGTCAGTTATCACCTTTGGAATTTTTAAAACTTCTTTTGTATCAGTGGTGATATTCTGCTTAGCAGTGGAAGGATTTTGCTTAGCAGTGTTTACAATTTGCTTAGCAGTAGTTGGAACCCATTTGGGTGCAACAGTGATTATTGATTTTGTTTTACCATTCCTCATTAACACTGCCCTAGGAACCATATTTTTATTAGGATGAGGGATTGTTTTCTTTGAAAAGGTTTGATGATTTACCATCCTCCAATGATTCCAAACTTGTGGTTGATGTTTATAACAGTTTCTCTGTAAGTGCTCAAAGCTACCACATGTAAAACAAGCCTTCTTAACACTTTGAAACTCTTCTCCTAATCTGTTTGAAATTAGTCCATTGAAGTTTCTCTGATTTCCCCTAGGTATGAATCTTTTCATCTGTTCCCTAGGTATCTCCTTATAGTCTACAACTTTCTAGAAATTGGTGCTCCAAATCTAGGCACAAGGTTGGCTTGTTCAGAATCAACTTTCTTTACATTTTATATCTTTTCAGGTTATGTTGATTCAGATCTATCTTCCTCGGAATCTGATTCCCAATCTTCAATAGTAGGAGCATCAAATGACCTATCAGAACCTATCTTAGGTGACTCAGCTTTACAATTCTCACTTATAGGTTTCTTGAAACTAAATTTATCTTTAAAAGACAGTTTAGTTCCATTAGGTGCATGTTTCATGAGTGAGGGTGGTGGCGTATTGTAGTATCCAAGACCAGTACCCTCCTTGAATAACTTCTGACCAATTGGCTTATTTACTAGATTTGAAGCATACTGTGTTTTAGCAACCCTAACAACATGTTTTTCTTTTTCTATTAGGGCATCTTGTTTAACACTCTCTGCTTCTTCCAATTTTTCTTTAAGCACTTGTATTTCTCTGTCCCTAAGATCAATTTCACCACTTAGTATGTTTATTTTATCGACATACTCAAACTCACATTTAATACAAAACTTAAGTTTCTCTTCAGCATTCTCAAGTCCTACTTTGTATCCTAAGTTATCCAAAGAAAATCTATCTACTTCTTTTCTTAGACTCTCATTAATCACTTTAAGAGATTCTAAGTTATCTTGACATGACTTAAAAGGCAAGTAGAATTTTTAGAATCATTAGATACCTCAGAATTTGAACCAGAAGATGAAGATGCATTGGCCATGAGAGCAAAGTTATGCTCTTTAGAAGCTTCACTAGCAAGAAAAGTAGCATTGGGGCCTTCTTCAATTTGATCACTCCAATCATAATCACCAAGTCCATCTTGAGCAACCAAAGCAGAAGAAGGAACTCGTTCTTCAGTGATCTTCTTATAACCTTCACCAATCCTCTTGGGGGCTTTACATTCTCTAGCAAAGTGTCCCTTCTTTTTGCAGTTGAAACACTCCATCTTGCTCTTGTCAAACCCAGCTCTCCTTTGACCATCATACTTAACTTTCCTACCAGTTCTTCTCAAAAACTTCCTTACTTGGAGAGTCAACATTGCCATCTGCCATTGAAGATTTATCTCTTCAAGATCATCAGGATCAATTTGATCTAAATCTTGATTCAAAATAGTAACACTGGTTGTTAAATCAGCCAAAAAAGCACAAATTGCACCATCACTAATATTATCACTAACAGTGGTATTGTTAGCAATGATCGTGGTTATTCCATAGGCAGCAGTGGATACATCGTGTGAGCTCTTAGCTTGTGGTTTGTGGAAACAAAAGCAATATTTTGATTAGTTGAAGATGCACCAGCAATGTTGTTCTCAGACTCATAAACCTTCAAGTTGTTGTAGAGATTGTCCAGAGTCATCTTTTCAAAGTCATCCTTATTTCTCCACACAACTGTATGCATAGCCCATTCAGGTGATAAACTTTTGATGAACTTCAAATTGATATCTTCTGGAGCAACTTTGTAGTCCACCAACTTCAGATGACTGATCAGCTTTTGAATTCTATTGTAGGTGCCATCAAGACTTTCTCCACTTAATGCAGTGAAGTTTTCAAGTTGATGCTTTAGCATATTCTTCCTAGATTTTCTGGTAGCTTCATTACCAGCAAACCTTGTTTCAATAGCATCCATCAACTCCTTTGCAGTCTCATATTGTTCAAAATCCAAAGCATACTCATTAGGTATTCCCATACTGAGAATACTATGAGCCTTTATCTCCAATTTTCTCTGGGCCTTGTCAGTTTCACTCTTGATAGCAAGAGGTTTTCCATCGTGACCCAAAGATGGTAGCCTATCACCGCCTACAACATTCCGGATGTTGAATCAATCATGCGAATGTATTGCCTCATTCGCATTCTCCAAACTTGGTACTCACCCCGCTGAGCATGGGCACCTTTGATGCAAGAACTATGTGAGTTTCACGACATCTTATTACTTAAATAGAACTTAACTAGACTTCTTCTTGGTTTCAGTTTCTAGATCACAAGCTCTGGTACCACTTGTTGATCCCAGTTGAGCAAACGATCCTTATAGAAACTGACTTGACAATAAATTGTTAAATATTATACGGAATTTAATATTCAACATTAAGAAGAAGAACAGTAACAATAACTCTTAAACACCTCAATTATATTAATAACAAATACTCTAACCAGTATTAGGGTTTTACAACCTTGAAGTGTATCGACCTTAGATATAAAAACATACGTATATCTAATCTAACCTAAGACCTCCTTTTATAGGCTAGGAGTCCTTTACATAATACAATACGTAACCTACAAGATAAATATCTTTTCCATATTTATCTAATACAAAATATTAAACCGACTATACACAACTAGCAGTGTTTACAATACATTAGTAGTGGTTCTATTTTACTACTAGTCGCGGTTTAACTTCAGCAGTGGATTCATTCTTCTATCAGTGGTTTCATCAACTCTATCTGTGGTTCCAACACTTAGAATAATTCCTGTTCTGAGGAACCTAAAACCCAACCTTGTTCTTTGACTTTCTTTTGCACGTAGAGTCAGCAACTCTAAAACCCTTCACACTCACAGTCCCTTACCAAACGACGTTGATTTTGACTGTTAAACACCCCACATGCGACTTGCACATGAAAGTAAATATGTCATTTTAGTCCCTCGTTTTTTCTTATCATCTACTCCCACCAATGTAGGTCCCACCACAACCCATTTTTCTTTTTCATCTTCACCCATAAATACCCACCTCCCACTAGGGGTGGAAACGAGCCGAGCCGCTCGTGAAAAGCTCAGGATCGGATTAGTAAAAAGCTTGAACGAGCCGAGCCTAAACCAGCTCGAGCCTAAGTTTGGGCTCATTGAATAATCGAGCTCGAGCCCGATCTCTATACAGAAGGCTCGTTTAGGCTCGCGAGCCTAAACGAGCCCTAGAAATATATACATATATATATTTTCTATACGTATAACCGTGTTAACGAGCTCGAGCCTTGTGTTAACGAGTCCAGCTTTGTGTTAACGAGCCGAGCTCAAGCCGAGCTCGAGCTTGTGAAAAATTTCACGAGCCGAGCTCGAGCTCAAAATGTGAGGCTCGAAACGAGCTCAAGCTTTTTATATATAAATGAGCCGAGCTCGAGCCTAAATGAGCTCGAGCTCGGCTCGGCTCGTTTTCACCCCTACCTCCCACCAACATTATTTCCAGTTCAATCAAACACCCATATTCCTTGTATGTTTAGATCAATAATAGATTATAAACATGTTTTTGTTTTCATAACGAACAAAATCCTGATTATTTAGAGACACTTGAATAAATATATAGATCTACAATTAAATACCATCAAATCAAAATCAATAAGTTATATTTAAGCAAAACAACAACTATTATTTTTCTAATACCATCAAATCAAAAAAAAGTAGAGAGACGATTTTCGTTACACCCGGCAAATCACATGGACGATTTAAGTAATTTAACTAAAGATTTAATTAATTGTATAAGTGTAAAATTGTCATTTCGTAAAAAAGTAAGATAGAAAATACTTGTCTATTTTTGGTTGTCCTAAAATGCTTGTCTATTTTCCTAATTCAACCAACCAAAAGACACTTTAGTAGAGAGAGAAAATATTTGATTGGTGATTAAACTGGTTAGTGGAAATTTATTAAACTTTATGCAAATTGACAATGAACTTATAATTTAGTACGTATGAAGTATATTTTCTTAAGTTATTGTTTTTTTTGTTTATGATAACATCAAATAGTCCTGAATATTAAGTGTCAATTTCCCCCGTTAATGCTCCTTATTTATATCATTTATATGGATTTACGATTGTTTTCCATTGTTTTACACTTTCAGGTAAATTGTTAGCATTGGAGCTAAAGAGACGCGGAAATGGAAACGTTACTAAGGATTTATCACAGTATGTTTATTTTGAAGAGGTTATGGCATAACTCGTCTCTCACATTACGCCGTAACTATTGCGTGACCCTGAATTCCAACTCATCAAGAGGTTACGGTGTAACTCCTTCCAAAGATTACGACGTAACTCCATTAGGTCAAAAGAGGTTCCACGCCGCTGATACTTACGCCGTAACTACTACATCACTTACGACGTAACCATGTTTATTGAAGACTACGGCGTAACCACTTATTAGGTTACGCCGTAACTAGCAGATCTAGTGCATTTACGAAGAAATAGAAGGTTACAGCGTAACTCCTCTATTGGTTACGCCGTAACCCAGACCTGGCCTATAAATACCCCATGAATTCCATCATTTCTAATCATCCCATTCCACACACAATACTTTGAGAATGTGGGAAAATACTCAAGGAAGGTCTAGGGAAGCATACGGAGCTGTTTCCAAGGGAAAAGTCACACCATTACGATAAGCTTTAGCGTTTTTATTTCTTTTACTTTCAATTCATGTATTTCGTACCTTTGAATATTGAATTGATGTGCATGATTAATATGAGCGCTAAGCACCCTTTGGTGCTAGCCTAGTTATGATTCCTTAATTGTTTTGTTTATGCTACCTTTACTCCGTACAATTATTTCTAAGTGTATGCATGCATAGTTCTTTGGTAGTCACCCCGGTTCAAGAGTTTTGAATTGCGGTAGAGGCCAATTGCCTAGGAGATATGACCAACCCACCCTAGGTGAGCGGATCGAGACGACAAGGGTAAGATATGACCAACCGACGACCCTTTCTACTTGTGCGATTTGACTAACTGATCACCTATTGTTTGGATGAACTTAAGAATTGGGGGGTGTAGTGTCTAAGTTCTTAACGGCCGGGCACTAACTATTTAGAATCTAGCATGTAGCGGTACTTAATGACTCGGCTTATGGGACCAGGAAAAACAGGACTTATGACGGTGCGCCTGATTTCTCCTGTGGTGGCATCTTTGCTGATAGGTTAGGGCGAATTGACCAAATGTTGTCCTCTCAAATTTGACCCCACCTGAAGTAATTGGAAGTAGGTAGACGTAGACATAACTAGTTAGGAGGATTAACTAGGTTAGCACCACTATTCCTCTCTTGATTTCCTTTCCACCATTTAATTGCTTTTACATTCTGCATCAGTAGTTTAATTAATTAACACCATATCAAACCATTTATATTCTGTGACAATTAGACTTAGTAATTATCCGACACACATAGCTCTTGGGACGACCTCGGCTTTACCATTTACTACACTACACACCACCGGGTACACTGCCCATTAGTGCATTAGGGTAGACCATAGGTATAGCGAGACACTATAAATATTAAGACCGTCAAGAAACCTGCATCAATTGTTTTGGCGCTATGCGGCATGAGCTATATTAGAATTAATATTAAGTCTTTCATTTCATATTTAAACTTTTCTCACGATCATATTTCAAGTTTTCGGTACCATGGAAGTGGTTAACATTGATGACCTCACTCTTGAGGAATACTTGGCATTGACTAGAGTCGATCAAGGGCCGGGTCTCGTAAGACCAAGCAATCGGAGCGGATGTTCATTTCGAGATTAAAGACCAATTTATAAGGAGCTTCGTGCTAACCCTTTTCAGAAACAGGACGAAGACGCATATGAGCACGTTGAAAATATCCTATACATCGCTAGCCTTTTCAACATTACGGGCGTGTCTCATGATGTTGTTATGCTCGTGGTCTTCCTTATGACTCTAACTAGAGCAACAAGAAGATGGATCGAAGATTGTTCACGGGCGCTTAATACTTGGGCGCTACTTAAGAAACACTTTATCCAAAGATATTGCCCACCATCAAAGATTTCTAATCAACTTTGGAGATCCACCATTTCAAACAAGAAGACGATTTAAACTCTATATCAAGCTTGGGATGATACAACGATCTTCTTTACAAATGTCCTACCAATGACCTTAATAACCAGCAGAAGGTCAATATTTTCTACAATGGAATAAATGTAACTACGAGAGATATGCTGGATTATCAAGGACCTATCTCGAATATGACTCCTACTACTGCAATTGAAGCCATTCAAAAACTGGCGGACCATTCTCAAAAATGGCACGACGGTGGAAGTAAAAGAAACCAAGATGGAAAATTCGATGGAATTGTAGTAATCGCTCGTAAAATTGAAAGCCTCAGTCGAGATATGCTGAAATTCAAAGAAACCGTTCATGCCATCCAAGTGGGTTGTGAAAGCTGTGGAAAAAGACATCTTACGAAAAATTGTCCCCAGATAGACAAAGTAGATATTGAAGAAGCTAAGTATGGAGATAATCGACCATTTTACGGTGATAATCAAAATAGTAATGGTTATCGTGAAAATTACAACCATGGGCCTTATGGAGAAAGAAAGCCCAGTCTTGAAGAAACAATTAACAAATTCCTGGAGACTTCGGCCCAGAAACAAAAAGAACAAGATATTTGGTTAAAGGGTTTCCAGGAAAACACTAACAAAAATCTTTCAAGGCACGACGAAACCCTAACAAATCTTGGAGATATGATCGAAAAACTTAGTGTTGAGATTGACGGAATGGAACTTAATGAAGCCAAGCGCAAGGAAGAATGCAATGTTTTAAGATCGGGCCTAATGGAGGCATCCACCACCCGTGGTGAGCCTCTATAACGCGCCATCAGCCACTACGACCTCGCATCCACCACACACATAGGTGCCTTTTAGGGAGTTGGTTCGGTGGTGCAGACCACCTAACGTGGTGCACTACCTTTTTTTTAATGAGTGCGTGGTTTATATCGTAGGATATAATGTATAAAGCGAGACATTTTTTATGTATTTGGTTGAGTGACTACGACTGTTAAGTGGTGGATTAAATTTATGAGGTGGAGATGGTGGAAATGTGACCATTAGACACAACCATAGATTAAAATATAAGTAAATAGGCGTAAAAATAAACCGAAAAATCATAGCTTATAAAATATATGACGGAGTCTAATTAGCTAGTTAGCAACAAATAAACTTTAAAACAAACACCTTTTTAAGCTTAATCGTTTATTGTTGTTTTGACCATTTCAAATTATAAATTATTTTCTTAAAAACGAAAAATACTTAAACATGTTTTTAAACTTTTTGTGTCTAAAATTAACAATCCATTTAATCATTATGAAAAAAAAGAAAGCAAAAAGTTGTGTGAAGACTATAATAGCGCAACTATAACTGTTGCTACTATAAAATCTCATTATTATGCATGAGTACTAGTTTAGTTTTCTTAAAAACCCAAAATGCTTCAACATGTTTTTTAAGGCATTGTGGGTTTATACTCTATTAATTTAGGAGAACCACTCCACCACAGATCAATCAGTACAAACTAGCAGGGTACCCGCGCAATGCGGCGGCGGGTACCCTGGGACTATATTTTTCTGCGAGCAAATGTTATTCGGTTAAATGTTTTTCTAACAAACATAAAAAGACCCGTAAGAGTTGAGGAGTGAAAGTGAGGGTATATTGAGAGAATATTTTTGTGTGTGAGAGATATGAAATGGTTTGTGTGAATTTATATGGTGGATGCGGTTATATATTTTTAATAATCATTATTGATAGTAATGATTTTTAGCAGTTACACGTTTTTAATAATTATTGAAGGCTGTTACAATAAAGATTAAATGGGCTGTTACAATGTTATAATGATATTGATGACTATCAAAAGACAACATTTCCATAACAAGCAAGTTTACGAGTCTGAATTTTAAGCCTTGCTAATAATGGAATAGTCCCAAATGCATTATAAGGTAGTAGAGATAAGCATTATCATTTATATCAAAACTCAATCATTAAACAAGTGGTATCATATTTAATTACTCGTATTTTTTTTTATTCTTTATTTTTTACGATTAATCAATTATATAATAATAAACTAATCATACTTAGAGAAGCATATACATAATCAAATCTACAAAATAAGAAAAAAACATCACATATTCCGTCGTTGCCATTTTATTCATTCCAGTATAGCTTTACCTTGTCAAGGAAATATCGGTGTTTGGTATGAATAACAAGAATGTTTAACAAAGAAATTGACTCAGTTTTGGATCTCTACAGTTTAAAATATGTATCGCATTTACGTTATGAACTAACTTCACTCAAATAAATTCTCTGTTATAGAAGTCTTTATACAACATTTTAAAGATAGTTTAAATTAAATTAGCTCCACTGGATCAGTGGAAGTAACAACCCAAAGTGAAAGAGAACTACCGAAGAGGCATAAACAATGCATATGGGCTTTTGGAGATTTAATGGCAAAATCTTTGGATAAAATGGTGTTGAGGGTAAATCTGTCCATTGACTTTATTTATAAGATATTTTTATTAATTAGAAATTATTTAGGAGTTAATGACAATTAATTCAATAACTTTGTTTATTACTGAGTAAAAATTTTGTTGACTAGATACTACTTTATAAGAATAACAAAAAAATAGACCCTCTTTCCCTTAATTTCAACCATCCAATCCAATCCAATCCTTTTTTATCCAACGCCTCCAAACAAACACACCTCACTCCAAAATCACATATGGTTATCTCAAATTCACATAAAGTTTCAAGCTTTTCAAGTTTAGTCCAAGATTATTTAAAGTATGTGTGAAATCAGTCAATCTATGGTTCTTTAACTATGTGTGTTCTTGACAGGTATACATACTTGAAAACCCATAAGTTATACGATTTAATATATCTTTATATATTTTTAGTTGCTATCCTTTCCATATTTGGAGGTAAATTCACGGGATGTTTGTTAGTCATTTCCTATTTATTCCCCATTGTATTTTGATACAAAATCAATTAAGAATAACATTCTTCTCCTCATTCCTCTCTTTCTCGTTAATTTCAATATGGTATCCAGAGCAGGTTTCACAAACCTAGTTCCTCGACCTTGAAGAATGGCAGGAGACAAAACCAAAGATGGAGAAGGTTGTAGCGGGGGGATTACATATGACTCACCCTATTACCTTCATCCATCCGACTACTCAAAACAGCTACATGTCAACGAGGTTCTTACGGAAAACAACTTCGTTGATTGGAGCCAAGAGATGACAAACTTCCTATTTGCTCAAAACAAAATAGAGTTTGTTGATGGAACGATTAAGAAACCCGAAAAGAGTTCCAAAGACTACATGCCATGGATGCGGGTCGATGCCATGATAAAGGGTTGGCTGACAACTGCCATGTAGAAGAACATTAGAAACAACGTAAAATATGCAGGAACGGCGTCAGAGATATGGTCCGATCTGAATGAGCGTTTCGGTAAGGAAAGTGCCCCTAGGGCTTACGAATTAAAAAAAAAATATTGCTTTCACCCGACAAGGAAGAGCTACTGTGTCCACGTACTTTACCCAGTTATGATCCATACGGGATGAATCAATGTCACATAGATCGCGGTATGCTCCGGTACGGGAACGAGGATTCAGAACACAGATCGCCACTTTCTAAAATTCGATACGCTAGAGGGTAGGCTCATTCCGAATCTCTTAGGTACGATGTACCATATAACATGGTACGGTGTACCCAATAAGTAATAATATTAATTTCTCATATAAATATGAATGACTTTGAAAATTGTGGTTAACACTTAAAAACAGTAACAAGTTCGAGCAGTAACAAAGATTTAAAATAGTAACAAGTTCTTAAGATTAAAAACATATATTTGTATTTGTGTAAAGCCTATTATTAATTATTTTATTGTTGGGTTTTGTTGGCCTATCTATTAAAACATTTTAAGTGACCCAAAAAATTTAAAAGAATAAAAGACCTAATAGGTCAGCCGCTTTTATTCTTTCTTCCACCTTTTCCATCCTTCTAACACATATCCACCTTAAAACACCATCACCACAAAATAATAACAACGAAAATCGTTCTAAATCGCGTTCCAACTACCGATTTGAAGGCCGATTGGATCGATTTGACTATCGATTTGGAACTTCGTTGACCACTGTTTCAAACGCGATCCATTGGGCGAATTGAACGCGATCCATTGATTTATGTGACTATGGGATGAATTCCAATCCATAAATCCTATATAAGTTAGCTCATTTTACATTGAGTATTGACGAGATGTTTGATGAAAAGGTTTTTATGATTGTTAGTACAAGAAAAAGTTAATTTATTATTTTTTATATTTTGCTGTAAATGATGTTTAGATAATGGTGAGATTTGTCCATGTTCTTGCGAGCTTAGCTTTATTAGCTTTAATTGTTAACTGATTGATTTTTTGGGTTTTGGTTTTCGAGATTTTGCCAAGTCTATGAATGTTTTTTAAGATTTGAATTGTTTTTATATGGATTTAAGATTGCTTTTGATGTTTACTGCTTGTTAGTATTTGACGATAAGTGACGGTGTAACTATGTAACTACCCTTGTTGGATTTGTATGTTGTGTGTGTAGATGGGGTGAATTTTGGTGTTTTGAGAAAATGTGGTATGAATTTAGGATATGAACCGGGTTTAGCTTTTATTGTTGAGTTATGATGTTTAGCTTTTCGGTTTTGAGATTTTGAGTTTGGTTGTTTTTTCTATATAGGAGTCAGTTGTTAGGATATTGATTTGAGATTTCTTTTGATGTTTGTGGAATGTTAGTATTTGACAATAAGTGACGGTGTAACTACCCTCGTTAAATACCCGTTTTGTGTGCTCAAACGAGGTGTATTTTGGTTTTTTAAAATAACATGACGTAATTATGAATTTAGATGTTACAGCTACAAATTTAAGATCTCTACTTGTATAAGGATACATGTTTGTATGCGTTAAGTCGTCAACATCTCTCCCATGGGTATCACTTTTAATTTAAAGAAATTGCTCTGCATTTTTAAAGTTATGGTTTACTGTTTCAAATTAGCTACATGTTCATAGTTGATGCTAGTGTTGTGGTACCTTGCAAATTCTTGATCAGGGATACAAAGGGCTAATGTTAGTCTTTTATAGCAGATATATGGTCTGAAACTAGGCTTATAAATACTAGAAAAATAAAAGGATATTAGATCCATTAATATATTGTTGTACAAAATACGAACATGTGTCTTTGTTAAAATGATGACCTTTGCAACCTGTAATATTGATGAATTTTGGTTGTTTTGTAACCTCTGATAATGACATTTTCTTAAGAAGTATTACGTATCATTTTCTATAAAATCCTTGTCTTGGTTTTAATAAGATTTGTTTGATGAAGAACAAAATACCTTAGTTTTGCGTTTTCGAGTAAAAATGTGTGAAATAACAAGATATTTGTTAGATATTTGGTAAACTAAGTTTGTTATATAATTAAATCGTAAATAACAAAAAGTTTAGGATAATTCTCACAACTTGTTACATAATTTGGGGGCCTGGTCGTAATTTCTATCTTTTTTCCGTCATATTAAACAGCCTTTGACCAATTGCCGTTTAATTTTGAACAACCGTTTATTTTTGATAAATGGTGGTACGTTCTCTTTCTTTTCTAATTGGTTGTCATAATATATACTCATATTAGTGTTACATACATCGAGATGGTGATTAGAACTATGGACTAATTGGGTTTTGCCAATTATATTTATTGGAGGTTACTCAGTTGAAAACTATGGACTGGTGTTGGTGGATATATTGCAGTTGACGGGGAAAGATCGAGTCGTGTTGGACAGTCATATTAAACGGCCTTTGACCAATTGCCGTTAATTTTTGCTACTATGCGTTAGTATCATTTATTTTTGATAAATGATGGTAAGTTCTCTTTCTTTTCTAATTGGTTGTCATAATTTATTAGTGTTACTCAGTTGGGTTTGCCAATTTTATTAATTGGAGGTTACTCAGTTGAAAACTATGGACTGGTGTTGGTGGATTGTAGTTGTCGGGGAAAGATCGAGTCGTCTTGGACCGTCTGTCTGACAGGAAATCGATTATTAGGTGAGGACTTATGTTTATTACATTGGGATGATGTATTTCCCTTTTTTTGGACTATTATTTGTTATAGTAATATGATCCTCCGCGATTTAGGGGGTGTTTGGGTAAGCTCATGTCAAAGTGCTTTATACATTGGGATGTATTTGTATTTTTAATTTAAAGGAATTGTTCTGCATTTCTTAAGTTATGGTTTACTATTTCAAATTAGCTACATGTTTGCAGTTGATGCTAGTGTTGTGGTACCTGCAAATTCTTGGTAGGGATACAAGGGGCTAATCTTAGTCTTTTAGAAGCATAAGAGCCCGAGAATTCACAAATTATAAATTTAGAAATTAGAGCTAAAAGTATAAGCATAAATTCCATCTATAGTAGACATATGATCTGAAACTAGGCTTATAAATACTAGAAAAATAAAAGGATTTTGGATCCATTGATATATTGCTATACAAATAACGCAAGATCCCTATGAACGAAAACAAATTGATTTGGTGATTGTGGTATCTTGCTAGTTAAAACACGAGATGTAACACCTAGATTCATTGCTGACGTTTGTTGTCTACACGGTCTCTTCTTTAAGTAGTGTATTAAGGTTACAACTGTGTTCCTATTTATCATGGTATATACGTCACTCTTTTCATTAATTTGGTATGACGCCTTAAACACATGTGACTTAAAATTTATAATTTAAACTGATTTGAAATCTAAAAGGACTCTTCTTTGCTATGAACAAAAGTGCCATTTTCTCAAAGTCATGATTAATGATTCCCTTTCTTGATTGTGCATTGCATTAGTGTAGAGGCTCGAGGGGTTTTTTTTGGGTAAATATAGTGTTTTTTTTTTTTTTTTTCCTTTTTTTTTTTTTTTTTTGTGTATAAAATACGAACACGTGTCTTGTTAAAATGATGACCTTTGCAACCTGTAATATTGATGATTTTTGGTTGTTTTGTAACCTTTGATATTGACATTTTCTTAAGAAGTATCATTTTCTTCATAATCTATGTCTTGGTTTTAATAAGATTTGTTTGACCCAGAAGAACAAAATACGTACAATGACGAAAATGGGACGAATGAAAAGGTACATAATGTTTGATTGAAATTAGGAATTTTTATTAGTATCTTTACAGTTAGGATGCTTTGAAGTTAGATGCCTCATTTGGGCTACTGGGAAGATGCATTAGGCGAAAATTTTGATGGTCCAGGCTGAAACAGCTGTTGTTAGACTAACATGAATAACTGAAGTAGTATTGCTTTTTGATGTTAAACTTTCTGATAATTGAACAAAGATGGTCTTTTTGTGCAATTGTTAGCGGTTGTTTCTGTTGTCTATGGGGCGGGGGGAATTAGTGAACTTTTGCATGATGAAATATCTTGGATTATCTTGAGAAGAAAAAAAACGACGAAACTAGAAATGTCAAAGTAACTATGGTACTTGATCTTTCTGAAAACTTAATTATTTTTGTTATGAAATGCAGAACACAGGGTTTTCTTGCTCTTTTTACTGATGACAGTGGAGAAATACGAGCTAAAGTGAGGAAACAGATCGATAAAAAGGTTGCAGAGTGGCGACAGGAAGGAAAGGCAGTGGTTGTTCCAGGTGTTCTCTTCATAGATGAAGTCCACATGCTTGATATCGAGTGTTTTCCATTCCTAAACCGGGCCTTGGAAAGCGACATGGCACCAATACTTCTTGTGGTCGCCAACTGATGAATCACAACTATTTGAGGCACAAACTACAAATCCCCACACGCGATTGCAATCAATTTCGTGGATCGTCTTCTCATCATCTCAACACAACCGTACATTGAAGATGACATTCGCAAGATTCTTGATACAAGGTGTCAAGAGGAAGATGTGGACATATCTGATGATGCAATGGTTTTGTTGACAAAAAATGGGGTTGAGACATCTCTGAGATACACCATAAACTTGATCACATCAGCTGTATTGGCTTGCCAGAATATACCCCAAACCTCAAACTAATAACTTACATTTAAGAGTAAACTACAAAAATCATCCATGTGGTTTGTAGTTTTTGGCGCTAATCATCCCTAGCCGATGATTCCATTGGCACTAATCATCCTTGAGTTGTGAAACGTTCGGCAGAATATACCCCTCACCACTAACGTCGTTAGTTTTACCCTTTATATACCCCACGTGCATATCACGTGAGGGGAATTCACCATGTGTTTTTCAACCACAACTGCATAACAAATATCAAAAAATCATATATAGAAGCCTAAACAAACAAAGTCATATCGTGGAACAATTAATTTCGGCCACTACCACTTCAAACGTCCAAGATCTGGCTAACCGAAACCACCCACCGTCGTTTTTTGCAGTTTACTCTACATTTAGTTATACAATAATAAGTAATTATGATAAACAATAAAATCTAACTAGATATCCAAATCCGAATAAAGCATTAATCTATTTACTGTAGCCATATTTTGTCGGTTGTTATTCACATTAGCTCCAATAAAATAACGTTAATAATGTATTTTAGACAGTTTAATAACGTTCAACTATTTATGTCCGTGTGTCTTAAGATTAGATTAGGACCACTTTAATGATTGATCTACGAACATTTGATTAATTTTAAATCCAGTATCTCATTAACATTATTATAATCCATCACACATTATGAGCAACGATTTTTAAATGCTTGTGTGTTGCATGTTTGAATAAAACATTATATTTTTACATCTTAAGGTTTCTAGTGTATCTCTAACTATAAAATGCTTTAAAGGCATAAGTGTTTTAATAAGAAACACAAGATTGACTCGTAGTTCGACTAGAACCCAAAATGTCATAACTTTCGTGGTTCAATGTGACAATGCGACACAATATCCATAAATACAAAGAACAAAAGTATGAGTTAGGCTTTGTACTTTGACTATACATTTGTGTTTGAATCCATATTAAGGAGCCTACAATCCAAAGAATCAAAGATGGCAATGTATTTTTTTTCGTCAAAGTGGTGAATGTTTATTGGATGAAATTGTGGTCCTAAAGCTTAAATATGTCATTCTGGTTGCTCGTTCGCTTGTCAACGATGGTTTTTCCACCTGTTTGCATATGTCTATTAACATATCTAACGAGGTAGGTACATGGCATGTTTTCTTTTTTATCAACGATCAATCATCAAGCTTTATGTTCTACCCTCTGAACAGGGCCGTCTCAATTATTTTGGAGGCCCTGTGCAAATTTTGTGACGTAGGCCCCGATAAAAAAAATGTTCTAGCCAAAAGCCTCAAATTGTCGTCCATAAAAGGCCCGATTGGTGATGTGTAAAGCTAATTTGATTCTACATAATATAATTATATAAATTCTTTAAGAGCTATTTATGTGTTTTATAAACTTTTTGTTATATACATTAAACTATTTGAAAAAAACTTGTCTGGTTTTTGCCTTGCTACCTATAGGATTGTAAACCTAGTACTGAGTATTTCTTGTTGGGGTTGAATTTATATTTTAAAAAAAGTCACAGGATCTAAATTGAAACTTTACCAAATATTAGGGTCATAAAGAAAAACAATATGGTGGTCCCTTATCCTTTTACAAAATACGAACAAATGGTTCATCTTCCCCATCTCAAGCTAACTCCATTAATATCCAAATAGAAGCTCTATTTTACAGTCTTTCTCGATAGAAAGCTCTAGTTTTGAAATTTTCGACATCGGGGGCCCCGAAAAAGTGAGGCCTTGTGCGGTCGCCCACCCTGCACATGCTCAAATCCGGCCCTGCCTCTAAAATGGACAACGATCAATTCATATTTCTAGCGTCAAAATTGGAAAGGCATAAAACTGTTATTTAATGATGATCGCATTACACTATCTATACATATATATGGGACTAAGCATGACACATCACTAATGCTTACATGGCACTATAATGATGACATGGAAATGCTTACATGGCACAACATCCGGCTACATATTAAAAAAGATTGTAACTAGAAAGATTCGAACTCGGGTCTGGACATCCACAGACTAGCGACTAAACCAGCGAAGCATTCCAGAAGTTGTGATACAAAATTGCATTCCCTCACTGATATTCAACGTTACTGTGTTTCCATTCAAAATTTGAAACGCACGAGTCAATTAATTTTAAAGCGGATTGAAAAGGTCAACTAATTTAATATTATCTCCAAAAATTCGGCTGTCATATTTACTTTCAAAGAAAAACCCTCCGTGCAAATCCTAAAATCACCATCACAAGATCTGGTGAATGACATAAAACTATCGACGATCATTGTAAGGTATGTTTGATCTTTAATTTCCGTTTAAATCATTCTTCTCATTCGAATTATCAAACCTTATTATCCAAAAAAAATATAGTTTTGATGATTCATGGTATGATTCATCGTTTGATGCGTATCTACTGCTTGAAGGTTTAACAATCAAAGGTCAATGAAGTATGCATTTTAGTCAAGCAACTTTGAAGGTAAATATATGTTTTTATGATCTGGTTTATTCTTGTGGTTTACTCTTGTGTTTGATTTTATTAATTTATGCACACCATATGTTTGATGAAATGATTATGAAGCTAAGATGGTATTTGTTACAGCATGCATGGCACTGTTACATAATCTACATCTCCTTTAAATACAAAGTACAGATGCTTCTGTCTGTCCCTTATGATTGATGGTTCGTTATTGTGTTATTTGAAACAGAGTTTGCGGTTATTTCATGGGAAGAATTCCGCAAAGGGAGACTTGGAGCTGCCCAACACTGCCGAGCTAACAAAAAGGGCACTCACAAACTTAGTGATGTTGTCCTTCCTACAACGGTACATGAACCTAATCTTTTTGCATGTTTTAGTACACTCTGGAATATGTAATCTTTTAGTCTAATAACGTTATCTGGTCTACATGTTAGTGATCGAATCAATTGTGGTGTTTATGTATTTATACCAGAGATCTTTAATGCCATTTCCGGTGTTTCCACATAGCAAAAAGATAGAGGTAACTTAATAGTAATTAATGGTAGCATGGTGCAAAGATTACTATTTTGTCATCGCCGTATAACCCTTAACTAGATCCCGATTCATATTTTTTCATGTTTACACCGGAAAGTCAACCTTTGAAGCCCTACAAGCAGCAACAAGGTACTAATGTAGTGAGTATATGTCAAAATTATACATGAAACATGAAATAAATAGAATCAGAGTGATGCAACAAAGCAGCGTCCTACTGCTGAAGAGAATTATACCGGATTTATTTACTTTTTTGTGGGTTTTAAATAATTCTCTCTAACTAAATACTGCATTTTCTACCTTGTATTAGGAACTTTCTAATCGATATCTCAAGAATTTGGCTAATGTTAAGACGGATCCTTCTACGTATTCCATTAAAGGGATGGAATTTGAGTTCTAAAGAAGAAAAATTGCAAAAGAACATACATGTGAACTGCTATACAGGGAGATTCTTTATTACCAATTATACCTGCACCCAAGCCCAAATTACCAGGTCTGACAAATATTCATATCCATATATTCCTGAACTGTTGTAAACGACTAATGTTCATTGCTTAATATGTGCTATGTTATACTAATATATTTTTTTAAATCCTTATGTTTGCAAATTAAGAGATTTTTTTTTTTTTTTTTTTTTTTTTTTTTTTAAAATCCTTTTGTGTAACGCATTCCAATACAAGAAGAATTCAGTGCTTATTAGCTTATGATTTAAGAAGACCCGACCTAAGGGCATGCCAAAATGGTAACTCGTCATTAGTTTTCACTTTCTGGATTCTTTGTTTAGTTATAGTATGTAGGTACTTATGTATCTAATAGGTTCACATCTTTGATAAGTTATAATCTCAAACTTTACCCAACAACATGTTGTTGCATCAGTGACCCTTCTCGACTGCATAGTGCTTCTACTTGATCGTTTAAGTATACACCCATTTTTATCTCACCTTGAAATATGGTTGAAGTCAAATCTTTTTCTTTGATAGGCTCCCTAACAATCTTATATTTACTTGTGTTTATTTTCTTGAGCAATAGATAATAGTGGAAATTGCTTTTTTTTTTTTTTCTTTTTTTTAGTAACTTTTGACAGCTTATAAAATTTGACAATTTTTCAAGGATTTGTTATTTTGTATTCTAAATAAAGGCTTTGATTTGTGGAAACAACCAATACTTATATCATCAGGCAGATGGTGTAATATGTGTATTGCCGTAAATCACGTGTTAAGATAATGAGACATAAGCCCTTATGTTGTTGTGACATTTGATTGGACCAAGTCAAATGTTGCATGGCTAATCCCAATCTTACCTCGAGTCGCCATATTTGTGTGTTCATACTTATTGCTTGTAATATAACCACTATTCGACCCAAGCAAACCCAATGGGTCAAACAGAAAGTCAACATATGTAAATTTGACATTTTTGATGCCTACCACGTTTATTATGATAATTTTATTTATCCAAAAACTATGCTTATTCAGGGCAAAATAAACATAATCGCATGTAAATAGGTTATATCATAATCGCCATATGGCGCTTATTCCCTAACCGACACACCGACTCTTCATCATACCCTTCAACTTGTATAAATAGTTTAGATCTCGTAACTTTAAGAATGATGACATATTATTGATTTATATAAAAGCATATTTACGTAACCTTTGTTTCAATATTTGTATTGGTATATTTTGACTTTTGACTTAGTAAGATCATAGATCCTTAATCGTTGAGGCCAACAATTGGTATCAGAGCGGTTTGGTCACACTAACCAAGAATCATCATTTACCAGTTTCGTTTTTTAGTTTTCAGAATCAATAAGAACCTAAAACAGTTTCGGAAAATTTTTTTTCTGCAAAATTAACTTGAACACAAATCAAGTTATCATCTTTGTGTTCTAAACGTTCGTCGCATCAAGGGAACAATCACACAAGTGATTACTCCAAACCCGCAACAAACTTATTTGCACCCTTTTCATCGAACCGATTTTTTTTTCACAAAGGATCGAAACTAATTAAAACTCGCTTTACATATTGATTCAAACAAACTAAACGAAGTCATCAATTAGGCAAATATCAAAGATTCAAATAAGAACAAACACACCTGTTCGAACAAGAATCAAGCCCTAGAACGCTTAATTAAGCCATCAATTTGACTTAATTAAGTCTCCAATCTTTCATATCACTCTCGGTTTAAAGCCCCAAATCAAACGAAACCCTAAAAATTTCGATTGAAGGGATCCGACGCTCACAAAGAGCACCACGCACGGAGAAGATAAGAAGGCCACTCAAGCCTTATCACAAAGCGGTGACCACGAAGATTAGGAGAAGAAGAAACGATCTCATTCCCGTAAAAGGAGAGAGAGACTATTAAGTTTCCAAAGGATACGTTTTGTTTCTTTTATCTCAAAAAAGAGATATAAGAAAATAAATATACTGCGCATTATTTTATCTCACAAAGAGATAAATAATATACAAAGTAAGGAAGCGCTGCTTTTTTAAGTGGGCTAAATACAAGGATTTTATTTTTATAAGGCATCGGGTTAGACCATCAACCCATTCAGTTCCAAAATTTTAACAACACCACTCTTTCATTTTTTTATATAGTATATATTCTTTACTTTAGATATATATTATTTATAGTTTGATAAGTTACTTTTAAAAAAAAAATTGTTACTTCATCAATTTTTTTAAAATATAATAACCTAGTGATTACATCGCTTATTATATTAGAAATAACTTTAAGGAGTAATTAACCTTAGGATATTTCATTTAAGTTTTTTTTTAATCTCCATAGGATAGTCTCTCAAAACTAGTCCTATAAAAAAAAGTTTTATACACCTTTAAGGAAAATGAAACATTAGAGCTCATTAAATTTAAGAAATTTCAACACACATCGTGGTAAAATTCTCTTGGAGACTAATTGTCATTATCTTTAAGATATGACGAAAGAAAGTGGTAGTAAGGAACCTAGTACTAATAATAGTACACCCCAATTTCAATGCCCAATCCTAAAGCCCGCGAATTACTCATTATGGGCAATTCGATGCAAATTATCCTCAAGCAAATAGCTTATGGAAACAATAGAGCCGATCGAGTCGACTCAACCCAATAAGAAAAAGATAAAACCGCTATTGCATTTCTTTACCAAGCCTTACCAAGAACAATTACTTCAAATAACAAAGCACAAAACCGCCAAAGACATTTGGAATGCTTTGAAAACTAGACACGTTGGCGAAACCAGAGTTCAACAAGCAAGACTTCAAACGATCAAACCGATTTTGAGATGTTATACATGAAGGAAGACGAGACAATCGACACCTTCACTACAAAACTTACAACTCTAGTAAACAAAGCCGCTAGTTTAGGACACACCATAGAAGATGAAACCTTAGTACGGAAGTTACTAAATGTCAGACCAAAGGTATCCGCAAATAGTCGCATCTATAGAACAATATTCCGACCTAAGCGAAATGACTATGGAAGAAGCAATTGGAAGACTTAAAACCCACGAAGAAAGGATTAAGTTTAAAAGGGAAGACATGTGGACAACCAAGAAAAATTGATGTTCACACGGCATGACAATAGAGGAAAACACTTTAGAGGACGTGGACGTGGAAGTATAAATTTTCACACGGTAAAACCACGAAAGCTTTAAAGAAGAAAAGAAAACGGAGAAAACTCTCACAACAACTTCAACAAATCACATATTGATCTTAGCAAAGTAAAATGTTACAAATGCAATAAATGGGTCATTATGCAACTAAGTGTCATTCAAAACCAAACACTAGTATGCAATCTAATCTTGTCGAGGAGGACTTAGAGCCTACCTTACTAATGGCAATATTAGAAGACCCACCAGAATAAAACTTAAAGATCAAACCGTCTCGCTACACGAACAAGATGTAGGATATAAAGAGACAAATGTAGATAGTCTATGGTACTTAGACAATGGAGCCAGCAATCATATGACTGGAATGAGAGAACACTTCAAAGACCTAGATGAGAACGTTAGTGGAAAAGTAAAATTCGGAGATGGATCTCATATAGAGATTAAAGGAAAAGGTTCAATCCTATTAGAATGTGATGACGAGAAACAAAGAATCATATCTCAAGTCTATTACATTCCAAGCCTAAAAAGCAACTTATTGAGCCTTGGACAATTCACCGAAATCGGTTGTAAAGTAGTAATGGAAGACAATGAATTACGACTTTATGACATGGACAACAAAATCTTCTTGAAAGTCCCGAGACAAAGAAACCGTCTATACAAAGCAAGTCTCAAGATAGGCACACCTGCTTGCCTACTAGCAAACTTGAAGGACAACACTTGGTTATGGCACGCAAGACTAGGACATCTCAACTTTGAATCACTAAAATCAATGACTCAAAGAGAGTTAGTTCAAGGAATACCGCCATTAAACATACAACACAAATATGTGATGTTTGTTTAGTTGGTAAACAAAGTAGAGCACCATTTCCCAAGAAAGCAAAACTAGATCAACCTCACCTTTAGATTTAGTATACGGAGATTTATGTGGACCAATTACACCACCAACACCATCTCGAAAAGATACATATTCTTACTAGTCGATGACTATTCAAGATATATGTGGACGTATTTCTAAACACGAAAGATCAAGCATTTGATACTTTCAAGGAATACAAGAATACAATAGAGAAGGAGCTAAGGACAACATTAAAATGTTCGAATCGATCGTGGAGGAGAATTCACTTCTAACGAATTCACTCAATACTGCAAAGAAAATGGCATAGCACGACAACTTACCGCACCTTACTCACCGCAACAAAATGGAGTAGTTGAACGAAGAAATAGGACAATTATGTCTACAACAAGATGCATGATGAAAGCAACCAACATGCCTCAAAATTTTTGGGCTGAAGCTGTTAGACATTCAATATACATTCTAAACAGCGTTCCTACAAAAGCCTTAGAAGACATCACTCCATATGAAGCGATTAAACAAAGAAAGCCAAACTTAGAAAATCTAAAAGTTTTTGGCTGCATAGCATATGCAAAGGTACCATCACAACATCTGACAAAGTTAGATGACAGAAGCAACAAAATGGTATACTTAGGAAATGAACAAGGATCAAAAGCCTATCGACTATTTGATCCAACAACACAAAGAATTTGTGTTAGTAGAGATGTGAAATTTAAAGAGGATGAAGCATGGGACTGGAAGGATTACTTGAATGAACACACAAACGATCAACCTGAATGGTTTGACTTCGAAGTTGAAAACCTAGAAGCCACAAATGATCATCAGGAACAAGAAATCCAACCAAATGAAGAAAATAATGATATCCCTACAGATGATGATGAAAATCCAACATCACCAACAAACTCACCCTCACAAACCTTTAACACACCATCTACAATTTCATCGCGAGTAAACGCTCAAACTACACCAACTGCCTCAAGACGCTCAACCAATCAAAGTAACTCAAACGCTACTGTGAATTTACATCCGGACTTTGATCATACACCTTTACAAGGTTTTAGAACGTTAAATGATATATACGTAAACACCGAGGAAGTATTACCCGAGCAACTATTACTGGCTGAAGATGAACCTAAGAATTACAAGGAAGCATCAACCGATCTAAAATGGATTGAAGCAATGAAGGTCGAATTAGATTCCATCAACAGAAACAACACATGGGAACTAACCACTCTACCAAAAGGACATAAAGCCATTGGATTAAAGTGGGTATTCAAGACCAAGAAAGATGCTAATGAAAATATAGTCAAGCATAAAGCAAGACTAGTAGCAAAAGGCTACATACAAGAGCATGGCATAGATTTCAAGAAGTCTTTGCACCAGCAAGAATGGAAACAATCCGATTACTATTAGCCATAGCTGCTAATAATAAATGGGAAGTACATCACCTTGACGTCAAATCTGCATTTCTGCATGGAGACTTAAAAGAAGAAGTGTACGTTACACAACCCGAAGGATTTATAAAGAAACATGATACCGGAAAAGTCTACAGACTCACAAAAGCTCTATACGGTTTAAGACAAGCACCACGTGCTTGGAACATAAAGTTAGACAATACCTTGAAGTCTTTAGATTTCAAGAAATGCGCTTTGGAACAAGCTGTCTACACAAAGAAATCAAAAGATTCAATACTTCTAGTTGGAGTCTACGTAGATGATTTAATCATCACCGGCACACCTAAAGAAGATATAGACAAATTCAAAGCTCAAATGGAAGAAAAGTTCGAGATGAGTGACCTAGGATTACTATCCTACTACTTAGGAATTGAAGTCACACAAACTGGAGGTGACATATCGATAAAGCAATCCGCCTACGCAAGCAAGATCCTCAAGGAAGTTGGAATGCTAGACTTCAACGAAACGCTAATACCTATGGATCCGTGAACAAGACTAACAAAGAACATCAAGAAACAACGGTCAACTCAATCGAATACGTGTTTAATTGGATGCTTACGATATCGCTACATACAAGACCCGACTTAAGTTATTCCATTGGATTACTTAGTCGCTTTATGCAGAACCAAAGGAACAACATATGAAAGCTATCAGCAAGTACTACGCTATGTAAAAGGAACAAAAGACTATGGAATCACCTACAAACACAATGGAGGAAACCAGATACAAGGTTATAGTGACGAAGAGCTACGGAGTCAACACTCAAGAAGGCAAAGGCACTACTAGAATTATATTCTACTACGGTGAATCACCAATCAGCTGGAGTACACAAAAACAAGCCACAGTAGCTCTATCTTCATGTGAATCCGAGTTCATTGCAGCAACAGCAGCAGCAACACAAGCATTATGGTTAAAGAGATTACTCAGCAAGCTTACACATACCCAAGAAGAAAAAGTTACGATAATGGTCGACAACAAGTCCGCCATCGAACTAATGAAGAATCCCGTATTTCACGGAAGAAGTAAGCATATTGACATAAAATATCACTTTATACGAGAATGCGTTGAAAGAGAAGATTTACAAGTCGAGTTTATAAGCGGAGAATTTCAAAAGGCTGACATGCTCACAAAAGCACTACCGAAGATCAGATTCCTAACAATGAGACAACTAATCGGAGTCAAAGATCTACAACAAAGCGATTGTGATTAAGGGGGAGAATATTGGGCTAATCCCAATCTTACCCGTTTACCCCATACGACCCAGTCAAACCCAATGGGTCAAACAGAGAAAGTCAACCATTGACAGTTACAAACATAATCGCTAAATAATAAGTTATATCATAATCGCCATACGGCGCTTATTCCCTAACCGACATGTCTCTTCATCATACCTCTTCAACTTGTATAAATAGATTAGATCTCTCAGAACTTTAAGAATGATGACATATTATTGATTTATATAAAAGCATATTTCACGTAACCTTTTGTTTCAATATCAGTGATATTGGTATATTTTGACTTTTGACTTAGTAAGATCATAGATCCTTAATCGTTGAGGCCAACATTTGCTTATGATATTGTCTTATAGGTCAACCTATGGAATGCTCTTTTAGTTGTAGGTCAGCTTCTAGATGATGAGTGCCCTGAAGATTTCATCAAAGGGTTGATTATATATGTGCCTTCTCTTCTTCCAGTTGAACCTCTTGTGGATGAATGTGAAAAAGGTGTGTTGTTTATTTAAATTATTAGATTTGCGTCTGTTCATATTGTTAAATTCTATCCTTCTATCATTTGCTTGGGGCTTTTCAGGAATCGACTGTGGTTACTCACTCAAGTTTTGGAGTATATCTTGTGAATGAAGGAAGCCACGATGTTCATGTTCACAATGCTTCTCGGGTAAAATTATCATAGATAGCAATAACAATCCAGAACACTTTTCTTTCTGCACCGGAGGAGGTGATGTCGAGGCTGTAGTAAAGGTAACTTTTGTATCATTACCCAATGATATGCTCCAAGTAGATTTCATGGTTATTAAAAATATTTGTATGCCATTCAAATTAAACGGAAGACAGTTTATGTCTCTGTTTGTTTCGCTATGACCATCCAAGAAAGGATTGAAGGTTCTCTGTTTTGACAAAGACGACAACTACTCAAACTCGACAACAAACGTCGTTTATAAAGAAGCTTTGTTTTGTATTTGAATAGGCAGCATACTTTTTTATTATGATATACAACTTCATTATCTTTTTGAATTCAAACGACATCATTGCTTTTGTATAGATTTTGTATGTATATCGGCAATATTGCCCCATTTTTTAAGCTTTTCAACGCTACTTCATTATTGTTTTACGTACATTTAGAATTCAATATGTATTATTACGAAGCTTGCCCGCCCATTCGGGCGGGCTATGAAGCTAGTTGAAATATATAATAGAAAGAGAAGTAAATGAATCATGGGCCCATAATATCCATGGGCCAAAGCTAAACATAAACTAAACATAATCCATATTAATAAAGCACATAAACACCGTCTATGCCCAAAAAAAAGAAAAAAATGGTTGGCCGAGGTGAAGTCGACGGCTGAGGTGGGATGAGGTGGTGGTAGTTTCGCCCGGTGATGTGTTTGTGAAGGTGAGGTAGGTTGGTCGAAACTTTAATGAGGGATAAAGAGGTGTGTGTGTTTGTTTGTGTTTTAAGATGTTGAGAAATAGAATGATACGTAAGAAGGAAATTTAAAGAAAAAGTTTAATGAGATGAAGAAAATAGACGGGGATGAAGAAAACATATGGGGTTTAAAGATTTATTCTTGGTGCGTGTTTGGATTGTAAAAATAGACGAGGATGAAGGAAACATGAAAATTAGATTTTACATTAATTTGAGATTGAAGTTATTTTGAAGAGTTTTAGTATGATGAAAGTTGTTCATTAATTTTTTTTTATCTTTAAGAAAGAAGTCTTAGATTTTAGTGACTTATTAAAATCGGTGACTGATAGTGAGTGATGGTAAGAGAGGGATTGTTGTTAGTGATATCAAATGAAGTATATGAAGAAGGGTTAGTTGAAGAATATAGTATAGTTAGTGGATTTGTGATTGATGAAGATTTAGATTTATGTTATAATAATAATAATAATAATAATAATAATAATAATAAGTTTGTCAAGTGACAAAAATACCTTTTTAGTTAAAAATCGAACATAAATAAGTTAACAGCATTGTTGAAATTAGACCGAAAATAGTTGATGTATTCCATTTTTTTAATTTCTATGCTGGCAATCAAATCCAAACAAAAACACTTTGACTCTAATTAATCTCGACCGTCCAATCCTCCCACCTCTCCATTTTTTGTTTGTTTCATGTCACACCAAAACCACCGATGGTACGTTCTCATTCTTGTGCTTCATTTAATTTTTATTTT
The DNA here is from genome assembly GCA_022545495.1 of Chrysanthemum lavandulifolium. Classification (NCBI taxonomy): domain Eukaryota; kingdom Viridiplantae; phylum Streptophyta; class Magnoliopsida; order Asterales; family Asteraceae; genus Chrysanthemum; species Chrysanthemum lavandulifolium. Next base: position 10,442,964 of record CM040241.1, read on the forward strand.
TATTTTCTTTTGTGTAATTTAATAATATGAAAATGGTAGATTATAGAGGTTTTAGAGGTTTACAGGATTTTAATTGAGACAAGTTATAAGCACCCTCATTTTTACAAGGGCACCCTTCCTTTGTTTTGTGTGTGTGTGTGTTTTTTTTTTTTTTTTTTTTCTTTTTTTTATTAAACATATTTTTTTTGTAATTTTTTTATATCAAAAACTATAAACTGATATAAAGTTTAATACGTCAAGCGTTTAAAACTGTGAGAAATGAGGAGCAAAATTTGACAAAAAACTATGTTATACTGAAAATAAAGGTGGGAATCTTTGACTAAAACCCCTCTTACGTCACATCATAAGAGGGGTTTGTATAGTATAACTCTTTTAAGAGAAATGATATATGGACCTAAACTTAGACCTAAAACCAAGTGTCACCATCTTAATGGCTGCAGACATGGACCCACTTATTTTATAACAAGATGATGCCAAATGGTTTTAGGTCTAAGTTTAGGTCCATGTATCATTTCTCCTCTTTTAATTAAGGGGAATTGCATATATATCTTTCCAAAGACTTAAAATTACATATATATCCAACTCAAAATCATAATTACATATATATCTTTCTTAAGCTATATAAATATCGTATATATCCAAATTAATAACTTTAATGTAACTAAAACAAGAAAATACATAAATAAGCATACATTGACTATTATACCCTTACTCTTTTTCATCTTCTTTGATACAATAACCACTCACAAACCATAACGTAATTAGTCAATTGCAAGTATCAGTTTTGAAACTAAACGGTTATGATTATAATTTTAAGTGTTTGTAGTTTGATTGGAATGTATTACTTATTTTATTAATGTTATTATTCAACCCATATACATCTTCTAAACGTGCCCATATCTGATATGTAAGTATAATAGTTATACTCAATTGGGTGTCAAAAATCATGGTTAGGTAAAAGATCAATCCACAATAGTGGAGTGATACTAATAGTGAAGTGATAATGACTGATGAAGGTGTGAACAAAAAGAGTAATAATTACATGTAAAATTAAATCGTCTTCCTTTAGGAATTAATTTAGTTTCAGTATGGGGAAATATTAATTTCAATATGCATTCAATATACATTGGGGGTGTTTGGTTATATATAAGTTTTGAAGCTATGTGTAAGAGTATGACATGTTTAAAGGACTATATAAATGTTCATGGACCCTAGAAGTATATGTTTAGAAACTTTAACACACTTGTTAAAATACATCAAGCCGAGTTTTTTTATGAGTTGGCACCAAGTTGACCAACTTGTGACCAAATTGAATCTTTTGGCCGATTCTGCTCAACTCGCCCCGGTCACTGGCCCTGTAGCTAGTAATGGTTGATCACTTTGTGATCCGAGTTTTACTACTCTGTGTAGGCTTATTTTAAGAGGTTAATAAGTTATTGGGCATAAAAAAGTTAAAAAGCTTATTGAAGGTGTTTGGGTAAAGCTTATGTCAAAGTCGTTATACATTGAATGTATTTCTTTTTCCCTAATTATCATGTGTAAAGCAGCGTGCGTTTGTGCGAGGGATACCTGTCATGAGAATATGGGATTTAGTGGGTGTTTGGGTAAGCTTGTATAAAAGAACTTACAAGCTTATGCCAAGGTGCTTATTAGTTATTTGGGGGAATAAGGGGTTTTTCGATAATGAATAACTAGATAAGTTAAGCATATGGTTATCCATATACAGTACGTCTTAGTATCTTTTAGGCATGAATGAAGCTAATATAATGTACGTTGCCTTGTTCTGCATCAAGATAAGAACCATATCTAAAGACTTTATCTTCTGAAGTTTGGTTATAAAAGTTGCAAGGTTCATTAGTTTTTCTGGTGTTCAGTCTACTTATATCCTATCTTAAGTTTGATCTAATTGTGAGATGTTTTTTAATGTTGCAGAAAGTATCACTGAAGAAGAGGATCTGCTAAATATGTTTCTACCTCACATTCAGAGGTAACTTGGATGTTTGAGATAATGTTTTTAATCTTGTTAACATGTTGAAATTTTTGTATCTGCAACTGGCAATCAAAGTTGTATTTTGCATATGAATGTTATATCAGGTTTGTGCCAATACCTAATATTGAGTTTTGTACTCGGATGTTGCAGCTTATGAGCCTTAATGTTAAGAAATCAGTAGCATTTATTGAAACTTATAAGATATATGACATGAATGGGATTATGTGAAGAGTGAGGTGTGGTTTCTTTAGGATGGGGGCTAGTGAGCTGTGAAAGATGAAGCTACTTTTCCCTAACTAACGGTTCTGTTAACCATACCTCCCTTGTTGATCAGAAAAGTTGTTATATGCCTAGCTGGTGTTTCAAATAAAGGTTTAAACAGATGGCTATGTATCTTGGATTTGAAAACCTTTGCTTCACAAGCTTTTCTGTCTGCTGATATAGTGTGTTTGGGATTGGCAACGGTATTGTCTTCTAATGTCTTTGGCTGGTAAAAATCATATGTATAGTTTCCTGTTTGGTAGTAAATTAAATGATCATTAATTTGGATGGTTACAGATAAAAGGCTTGCAGAATAATCTGCCTCGACTGATTAACTGGTTAGATTTGGAAATCTCTGGTTATTGAATAGCAGTTATCTTTAAAGGAGTGTTTGGGTTTGAAGATTGGTCAGATGGCTATGTACCTCTTGGTAGTTGGTACTGAAAATTTTTGACTCACAAACTCTCTTTTCTCACACTACTAGAAAATATGAAATAAAGCCCTCCTAATAGAGCCCTGTTAATAGGAAAGAGGGCTCTATAAAGGTGTCCGTCAAAAACAAAGGCACAAAGCCCGGTTACGAAATTAAAAAACCGGGGTCTAATTCGGCCACAAAATAGAGCCCTGTTATATATATAAAAACCCGGCTTTATTAGTTTTAAGTTTTCCCTTTTGAGCCGGATTTCTCCCTCTTCTTTTTTTCACTTTGCTTTCTTATTTCTTTTCACCTAGACCACATAAACATAAACCCTTAAATCACTTTTTACATGATTCCACTTGACGGCTTGGGTTCGAAAATCTTCAATAACTGTTTGTTGGTCCTTTTTTTAGAAGATCTAACGTCACCATTAGTGTTGGTTTAAAGCTCGATTCCACATAGAATCCTTGCCAGCCTTGTTCATATGACCTCAAACTAGCACTTTATTTGTAAAGCTTTTGTATTTGGGTTCATGTTTGCATTTTTTTTAAGATCTACTAGGCATTTCATCTCTGAACACTTGCCATTTTCATTGATATCACAGAACATGAGGGCTTGGAGATAAGGTGGACCAAAGAGAACATGAAAGCCTATATATACACTGAATACAAGGGTACTTGTCAAATTATGGCTCGATTTTTTGTCACTATAGTTTCAGGTTTACATCGGTATCACTGTCACATGTTTCTTATAAATAAAGACATGGATATAGAAACTTGTTATTTTTCATTTGGACACGAGAGTTAGATACATGAAATGTATTGGTGGAATTACAGATTCGTAGAAGAATGGCTGCACATAAGCTAAAATACCCTGATGAACAAATGATAAGCCTTGGCATTAGGTGATATAACTGACCCCATTCCAGAAGTTATTACTTCGGCCATGGCTAAGGTAGGGTTATTTCTTTCTTGTGTAAATGATAAGCGTTGGCATTGGTGATAGCACTGAGCCCATTCCATAAGTTATTACTTCAGCTCCACAAGAAAATTATGTGTTTAAAACATTATTGATATGTTTGACTTTTGTTGCAAGATCCCCAATTTTGCTATTGTAAATGGTTGTTTTTGACACGGACTCGTTAAAATTGTGAACAATATATATGACACGTCATTCCTAACCCGTTGGAATTCCCATTTCTTTGTATTGCAGAAAAGCATTGGCTAATGCTTTCAGTCACACCGTAGATGTGGACCCTTAGAAATGCAGGCTTGGGAGCCTTACAGGTAACACATGATCTAAACTAGAGGTGTTCCATAACGGGCAGCTAGTCACGTTGGGAAACAAGTCAAACTCGTAATTTTAGTCTCGACTGGATCAGGTTGACCTGCAAACGTGGTCTGCCCTTTTCTTAAACTTGCTTAAAAATAATGATTACTGAATGTTTTCAACCTGTTGAACCCATTAAATATAACATAACGTAAATTGATCCATTTATAAGTAAAATGCTTGAAATTGCGACCTCTGTATTCGAGAGTTAGTTTCTTAACGACGTGAATATTTTCTTCCCTTTGTAAGAGCAACAAATTACTGGAATGGGCTCAGTGATATCACCATTGCCAAGGCTTAACATTTACTGCCATCCATATGTTTGAAGCTCGAAAGAATGATAAAGTGTGTTTGTTTTAGTTTGTGCAGGTGGTCAATGTGGTGTATTGCTAGTTATTAATGTTATCTGGAGCTTGTACTTGGATAGATAAAGTCAAGATTTATTATGTATTCGTCATACGGCCTGATTCTCAATTCTAAAGGCGGATTGGAGACGACTTCAACTTCATCAAACCCCATCTGTTTTTCCCGAGTTATTCAAAGGCAGTGACGATAACGATACTTACAGTGACGTCTATGGTGTATATTTTATTTTCATTTCTGCTCTAGTAGTTAATAAGGTTGGCGTGTATCTTTTTAGATGTGTTGTTTGCAAGAGTAGTCATACAGTAGGCAAGCTCAATGTATCAACTCATTTGTAATGTCAATGGATCTTCCTTATTTGAATCAATACTATGTTCATTTCGGAAAAGAAGAGCAACAAATTCATTCATGGCTGAAATTATCTCAGAAACTGTAGTGGTTGCCTTGTAGGTTTAACATTGTAAAGCTAATGCACTCAACAAGGCTACTAGGAATGGTACCTGAAAAATTGTTATAAGGTAAATCGAGATGGTTCAACATCTTGAGGTCTTCAATCTCTGATGGAATGGAACAAAGTAATGACACGTTCAGTTAAAGATACTTTTTCAGTCTACCCATTTGAAATTATTCTTTGGTTTGTTTCACAAGAGTGGGTGTACAGTTTCATGTTTAACCCATTTCATATTACTGTAAGTTACATGTTTCCACATTACATTAGTAAGTAGATACAAGACTCGTTTTTTGTAACTAAACTTCCGTTTAGTAGTAACTTTGGCAACACTCTCAACTCTCAAGTTTCAACTCTCTAATGTGAATGTACGTGTGTTGGACCAACTGTATATCAAAATATTTGAGCTGATTTATGTATCTGAAATCCACTTTGGTCATTATTGACACATTTTTAATACAGTATACTTGCAGTAATAATACACTATACCAAACATGAGGTTAACTTTCTATAAAATTGAACCATACACTACTCGAAACCAGAAGAGGGGGAAGCCTTGAGCTTTCTCATTCAGATATTCATAAAGAAAGTCAAATTTATGAAATTGAAAGTCAAAGAACAAGAGTAACATTAGGCTGAGCATTAAGGAATCGAACACCAAGTAGAACTTAAGTAGAATTCAATACCACAAATTGGATTCATGGAAATTAAACCACACTTACAAACATGCTTGATACATATGATACGTCACCACGAAAGTAAACGTACTCTTATATCTCGTACACTTATGCAACAAGAAACTTAAACCACAATTACGAACATCTTTAACAACTTAACATTTATTTAACTACGACATGCACCGCTCCTTGTTGCAGTTTCCTACAACTTCACTATAAAATCCTTATGATAGACCTGAAAGAGTTGAAAAATAAAACCATATTTTAGTGATGATTTTTAGCAAACTCATGTAAAATCAGATTTTACAAAATGGGAGAACAGAGTACCTTATATATTTTGAAGCACATCGAGAATATGCTGCAACTCAGTGACAACAATATCAATTTTTAGTCGTTGGGGTGGGGAATCCACAGAGCATGATACTCCAATCTTGATAGTTGCAGCCAAACATTCTTCCACTTTCTTTGCATTCGCTTCCGTACTTTGCAACACAATTGCATCATCATCAATAACATCGATTACTTGATCTGGTAATGCCATGTAAGCAAATTTATGAAGGCTAAGACCATCAATAAACATGCCGTCTGTCGGCTTTTTCCCAGTCATAACCTCTAGTACTAATATTCCAAAACTATAGACGTCCCCACAACTTGTCATCTCGCTCCCGATACCATACTCTACAAATGATTAACAATTAATTAATTTACAAAGTCTAACTTGTAAATAAATATAGGCATAATTGGAATAAAAGTGGAATTACCTGGAGGTGCATAACCAATTGTTCCTTTAACCCCGGTTGAGCTATTTTGGTTTAAGTTTGTACCAAGTAGGCGAGCTAAACCAAAGTCTCCAACATGAGCCACCATATCATCATCAAGTAGAATGTTACTTGGCTTCAAGTCACCGTGAACAATCGTTGTTTGGCAGCGATTGTGAAGATAATCAAGTGCAATGGCAACATCTCTAAGAATATTTATTCTTTGAAGAAGGTTGAGTTTCGATGTATATGCACTTGAATGAAGCCAATCGTGTACACTTCCATTGGGCATAAACTCGTAAACCAGCGCTTTAAAATCATTGCCATGGAAATCGGTACTCGAACATGAAGTTATTATCTTCAACAGATTACGGTGCCGAATATTCCGCCATGCTTCACATTCTGCTATAAAACTTTGTGAGCTCCTTTATTTTGAAGATGCAGCACTTTGATTGCAACAAATTTGTCATCATCGCATCGAGATTCCTTTATAAACAGAACTGAACCCACCCTCTCCAATCAAATTTGTTGTAGAGAACCCATCGGTAGCCTTGAGAAGTTGATGGTATGAAACTTTCATGAACCGTTCACTCCCTGATGATTGAGATGGTTGACTGTTGCGTTTCTTCTTACACAAAAGATACACACAACATAATACGACGAGCAACGTGACTGCAATCACGATGACTAATATGAAGAAAGGAAACCTTTTTTTCTTACTACCCGTCTCCTTGCATTTGGGTAACTCAAGTGTAACCAAACCACCACAAAGCCTATCGTTCCCCAAAATTGAAAATGCACTTGCATTGGCAAACACTCCTACAGTCGGTACTTCACCCTCAAAATCATTAAAGGAAAGGTTCAAATACTCTAAGGATTTCCATTTGCCTAAAAATTGTGGAATTCTACCAGATAAATTATTTTCAGAAATGTCGAGTACCCCCAATCCTCCCAAGGAACTGAATGAAGATGGTATTATGCCTTGAAATCTGTTGCCACTAAGGTTTAACTTTGTAAGGCTAATGCACTCACCAAGGCTACTAGTAATGTTGCCTGATAAATTATTGTAAGATAAATCAAGATAGCTCAACGTCTTGAGGTTTTTAATCTCTGATGGAATAGAACCAGATAGGCTATTTTGAGAGAGATTTAAAAAATAATTTAGTGATGGAAGTTGAAAAAGTTGTTTTGGTATGTTTCCACCGAGCCTATTGTATGCAAGGTTTAACCCATTTAGTTCTTTACAATTCCCGAGGCTTGATGGAATATGGCCTTCTAATTTGTTGGAATATAAATAAAGTTCAGACAACAATGATAGGTTCCCAATGGCATCAGGGATAGGCCCTGAAAATTGATTTCTAAATAGACTCAGACGTTGTAGCTTTTGTAGTTTACCAATGGTACTGGGGATCTTTCCTTTGAATCTATTATTTCCTAATTTTAAACTGGTCAAGCCAACTAGACTACCTATACTTGAAGGGATGCTTCCAAATAATTTATTGTCTTCTAAAAATAGAGAGCTGAGTTGATGAGAGAGATTACCTATTGATATTGGAAGCACTCCTATAAGGTTGCAATTAGAAAGTTCCAAATCTACTAATTTTGAGCAGTTTTTCAAAGAATCAACAAACCTCATGTCATCAGCTTCTCCACGTCCATGGAAGTTGTTATTTTGTAATCTAATTAGATAAATATCTTTTAGTTTCGAAAAGTTGATTGTCAACTTCCCACTAAAATTGTTTTGCTCCATTTCAAGATATCCTAATTTAGAACAATTAGAAAGAGAAGGTGGAAGAACTCCGGTCAGTTCGTTACCCCATAACTGAAGCCACTCAAGATTTGGGAGCTGATTACCAATTTCTGAAGGAAGACTACCAGTGAGGTGATTAACAGCTAAGGAAAACTCAACTAGGAGTGAGAGGTTGAAAATGGAATGAGGGATGCTTCCATATAAGTTGCAGTCATAACAAGAAAATTCCACCAAGCTTTTCCAATGACCCAAGGTATCTGGAATGCTCCCACCTAACAGGTTCTCATCAGCATAGAACCATTCCACTGATGTAATATTCCCCAAGAAAGGTGGGATTCCACTTGTTAACTTATTCTTGTGAATAGCAAGAAGAGAAAGTTTCAAGAGTAAACTCATCTCCTTGGGTATGCTTCCAACTAGATTGTTTTCAGCTAGCCAAAGGACTTCAAGGTTAGAACAACTTGACAAGTTTGCTGGAATGACTCCACTGAAGTTGTTTTGTACGAGAAATAGACGACGTAGCCTAGATAAACGACCAAGTTCATGAGGAATGGTTCCTTGAAAGCTGTTGTTCGCGAGATGAAGCTCACGGAGGAAGCTGAGGTTTCCTACATGAGGAGACAACGAGCCTTCTAAGCCTTTCGAAAACAGTCGTAAAGCAGTCACTCGTTTGTGCCGTTTTCCACATGAAATACCACTCCATTCACAGAAATGAAAGGAATGGTTCCACGAGGTTAGAACTTTGTGTGGATCATGGGTGATCTTTGACTTAAATGACAATAACGCGAGATAATCAGTCTCATTACCGCCATTGGAACCAGTGACAGTGGCGGAAGTAAGACATGTTATCGCGAGACCGAAAAAGAAAAAAGAAATAAGAGAGGAAGATGATAAGTGAATTATTGCTTGTGGTGACTTCATATTTGAAAGTTTACATAAAAATATAAGAACAACCATTGGTTTTTTATACTTAGTTTTTCATGTTAACGTTCATGACATGCAACTGGTGAAATGAATAGATTCCACAAATTTCTTATCAAAATGTGAATACCAGGACTTTTAAGAGATTATAATATTTTCAATTATCTATGTTTAACGTTCACCACACTTAAATTGTGAAGAGAGTGGCATCCACAAATATCTTATCAGCTTGAGCAAAACAAATTTTGATTGATAATATCTATTTTCTATGTAAGAGAAGACTTTTAAGAAGACTTGGGATTGGGAAGAGGACATTAAGATTTCATTGTAACATATCAATCAGGCAACCCAAGTAGCATCACCTATGGTCTATCATCCACACATTCCTTGTTAGCTTGACCAAGACAATTTGACTGATAAATAACTATTTTCTACATGTACACAGAGAAGACTTTTAAGAAGACTTGGGATATGGAAGACTACGTACACTTATATTGCATATATCGTAGACAAGTAATTGTAAGTGAAATACAACGTATAACGTCATAAAATAACACTCAACACTCTAAACTTTTTATGAAGAAGAATTAATATGTTTAAATGAAGAGTATGGACAATTTTCTTATTTTGTAAGAAAGTATAAATAACAGTTGCTTAGTTATTAAAAAAAATACTTCTGGTGTGATGGCGACGGCTCGACCGTTGTTCTACTATCTGTTCTTTGGAGCTGAAGTTGCTCATCCTCAGCCTGGAGAGGATTCCAGGCCTTCTATAGCTGCTGTCGGTTAAATTGTTTTTGGCTACTTTATTTGTATTTTTAAAGGTTATTTGACCATTTGACGGAAATAAGCTTATTGGTTGATCTGGGTTTATTCAAGTAAATTTTATAACTTAAATAAGCCTATTTTAGTGTTTGGATGGGCTTGTAAGCTTGGGCTTATCAGCTTATATAAGGGAATTTTCATAAGATCACTGCTTAGACAAACACTCCCTTTCAAAATGTGCCAAACGGGTCATAGTTTAGTGATGAAACTTCAAACTTCCCAAAGTGTTCTATTGCAATATTAAGAGGATTATGTGATCAACCGGGCTTGTTATAGTTTTATTCAAAATATGTTGATTAATATTGGTGTATCTTATCCCAAGCGGGTCAAACGGGTAACTGTGTAGGCCAGTTCAGACAGGTAAAAAAGTCCCCCAATTTGACCCATTTAAGTTCTTAGAAGCTTGTTTTAAACGGGTAACTGGGTGGTTGCTTCAATGGAATGGCCACAAGTGACCAGGTACAAGGCACTACTCACTAGTATCATCTGCACAGCTACACAGGCAGGAGATCATCAATGACCTTAACGATCCAAAAAGAGGCATCGTTCATGGAGGCTTGATTAGGGTAATCAGTTAAACTATTTAAAATGAATTTGATTTGGTCTTAAATTAAGTTTATGATAACTGGATTCTTGTTTTTCTCGTTTGTAGGGAACGTTTGATATCGTTTAAGAAGTCAACTGGCCATAAGCCTCACTGCGTAATATTCTATAGGTGGCATTTCATTCCATATCCTATCCTATATTAGTGATATATTAGTAATTTTTTTCTGTGTTAAATCTAATAACCATATTGAATGTTACAGGTGTTGCTGAATAAAATGGACAAGATCCGAAAGGTAGTTCTCCTTTCTACATTTATTATTATAAAACACGTCAAAAGCACGTCTGTTCTCTTTTTTAACATATGCAGTTGGGTGATACAACCAGACTTGTCTTTCACTGGAAGGAAACTACAGGCCACCAGTAACATTCATTGTAAATTTTTCAGGAACTGTTGTGGACACTAAGATATGTCACCCAACCGAGTTGGATTTCTATATGTGTAACAACATTACAATATAAACGAAACATGTCAACCTTTTTAAACTAAAATGTCGAAAACAATATGATAAGTTGATAACCAAGACAGACTCACGATTTCACATACTGGAAAAAATAAGTTAAACATAAATCCTTACAATGATACTTACAACTTTACAAGATAACTCATTTTAGCATAAATCCTTTGATCCTATGAATCTTGGTCACACTTGAAGGAATACGAACTTATAGGATAGGAGAACTTATTTGACAGCTTGATTAGATTCAAAATAACAATGAAATTAATATTTCAACATTATCTGATCTTAGAAAGCTAATAAGATTAACTTCCAGGTTAAACCTTGACCAACAAAACTTAAAAAGTTTAAACTGTTTTGCTATATGATATAACAACACTTAATAAGTTTCAACTGTTTTGCTATGATATGTATATTGTTGGAAATGTATATATTTACAAACATGTGAATGTCCGGATTCGAACTCGTGACCACGGGATTGCACACATTAGCGAATGAGAATTAAAGTTAATAATTAATGTTTATGTTTACGATTAATTATTGCACATTAAGTCCGGTTAACGATCGTTAAGTATTTAACGGAAATATGACTAACGATCGTTAAATGAAAAAGAGAAAGGACTAGAAATGGAAAACTTGGAAAAGTTATGGGTTTGGCTTTGGGCTTTCAATAGTGGCCGGCCATAGGGGCCTCTCCAAGGCCTAATTCATTAACTTGTTCCCAAAGTTTACCTACTAGTATATAAAAGGGTTAGGGTCTAGGGTTTCATACACTTGTGCATTGAATTAACCCTAGATCTCTCTCTCTCTCTCTTGTCCCATTTTGGCGAACACCCCATTTGTAAGGGAGTTTGGTTTCGTTTTTCTTAAAGCGAGGACTTGTGTTAGATCTAGCAATCGCTTGATTCGTTTGGTTAATTGTACAAGAACGTGGTTGTAAGACATTATTCTTACACCAATAAGTACTTCTTTGTTTTGCTTTGCTCGAGGGATTTGACATTCGCAAGAAGTGCGTTACGCATACTTTCAGTCAATTAATTTATTTGTTATGATCTTAAGTCTTCCGCTGTGTACTCTTGATGTTTACTTGTTTATTGTATGTTATATATATCATAAACTTGACAGTGGCATCACGAGCCTTGTATAACAAGTAATTAATTACTGAAACACATAATTAAAATAAACATGAATTTGTTATTATTTGTATGCTTAGATCTAGGGTTTGCAAAATCCTAAACCCTAATTTTGGAGGGGGGGGGGCATTTTTTTTTGCCCTCATTAGGGTTTTGTAAACTAATGTTTTAATTGGATTAGAAACCCTAAGATGCATGCAACTTTATGTGTATATGCGTAACTTTGATTTAATTGCATTAATTGTTAAGTGTAATTTTATGTCTATGATAATTACATGCATGTTTTATCATGGATATGCTTTTATTTTATGTCTTTCTTGTTTAAGTGATATACACTAATTATTGATAGATCTATAATTGGGGAAGACCTCAATAAATATATTAATTGGTTAATTAATAGGATTTATCTAAACCGTTTGCATGTGGCTATTTGATATGCATGACTTTTATTTGTTATGCTTTCATTGTTTATTCGTTTATTTTTTATCAATATTTGCTTGTTTGGTATGTGTTGCAAGGGTATTTTTACAAGAAAAATAAACTGACCAAAACAATGGTGAAACATGTAATTTTAAGAATAGTAATCATAATCGTTTAATTGATTGATGACTTTGGTACAAATGAGTGAAAGGCTCACCCATGAGAATGAACTAATAAAAGGGTTTAAAGAAGTGCGCACAATCACACGAAAGGATGTCTAAGGTTGTGCTTTAGCGTGCACTGGTCTCTCGCCTCTGTAAGTTCGAATGGAGCTACTTAGTAATTCATTAATGTGCAAGCTCATCTTAAGGCGAATTAGTTTTAATTCCATGCGCCACTTGGTGGTAATTATCCGAAACACTAAGTGTTTACACTTATGCAAAAGTGCGGTATAATGGATGATAATTAACACTAATTCCTTGATTGGTGAACCCAATACCTCAATTAAAGTTTGATGATGAAAAGCTTATACATTAAAACAAGATATAAATGTTTTAATAAAAACTATGCTACAAAGATGAATGCATGACATCTTTATACATATTTGATTTGACATCAAAATTATTACCCTTTAATTTAAGTTATATGCCATCCAACGAAACGGAAACACCTAAGATTACCTTTTATTTGCGTGAGATCATGACTTAGATCGTAATCAAAGGGTAAAATGTTCACGTGTTGTGAGAACGGGCATGGACGATTTTGCAGTTTCTTAAGTTGGACAACTTAATTGAGTTTTGTAGTGAGAACTGGCAACTCAAGGCATAAGATGGGATAAAACATGTTTACATGGCAATTGAAATTGGCTATATGTAAATCCCATAAATCTAGGAATTGCAATTGAAATTGGCAATTGAGCAAAAGCTCTACCACTTTGTATAAGGTTCATTACTAGCAGATCAACTGACTTGATGAGATTATGACAATTTGGATCCTAGTTTTCAATAAATATTAATTGGTTATATGAATATGAACCTTGGGTATTTAATTGTTTATTGAAAAGGAAAATTATCGAAAATACTAAAATTGAATTTTGTAATTCTTTTGAATGTATAAATGCAACATTTAACCGTAAACAAGGTTTAGTCTTTGATCAAGAATTGATCCATTCGCTTTCAAACAAATGTTTGATCGAGAATAATTTACCAAAAAGACAAACGAAGTCTCTTTTCCATGGGAGAAGCATGAGACTCAATCCTATTCCTTTTCATGAATGAGAAAGGTATAATAGGAACATTTGAATTGTCTAAATTTAATGTAACTCATAGCAATGAATTGCACATCTTATTTTCCATAAAGATTTCATTACCCTCATTTGGTGAATGAATCCTTTGTAACAACATGAATGTTGGTTAACTGGAAAACATGTATATGAGTTACAAAATTAGAAGCTAGACAAATGACCGCTAAAATTGGTAAAAGGAAAACTAGCTTAATTTATCTAGTTGGTTTACTTTAACCTTTAAAGGTGCTACATACCAAGTATGGGAAGGTAGACACATAAGGAAGAAATTGCATACCCAATTTTTCAAGTTAATAACATTGATGGATAACCCATCATTCACAGAGTAGAATACACCTTTTAGTACCTTAGTAATGATTACGTATGGTTCTTCAAAGGTGTAGGAAAGTAAAAGCAAGCAAGTTGTTTTCCTTTGGTTATGCAACACTTACAATGTTGTTAGATTCGGTGGGAGCATTTGTGTTGTATTCTTGAATAAGAAGTTGTTTTAATGATTTCTAATTCGGTGGAGCTACAAGCCTTATTTCCTGTGTAGTAACCTAGATTATCTTCAAAGATAATTACTTTCCAATTGTAGACACTTATGTTTTAAGGAAAGTCATGTGTGTTTCCTTACTAAACAATATAGTTCTACATCTACTTGTTATATCTATGACACAAATCATATTAATCGAATAAACGAACGTGTATCGTGTTGTTTATCTGCTACATGATGTTGTTCCAAGCACAAGTGGGAGAAATCTTTATTGTGTGCAAGGTACAACACATATAAATATGATTTAAATGGATTCTCTTGACCGCAAGGTAAGAGAGTAACGTTCTAATAGGAATTATACATTTAAATGTGTATGATTGCCCTATTAAGAACATGTGTCAAGATGATAACAAAGACTACTTTATTTTAAATATTTATGTCGTTCAATATTTAAGAAACACTTGTAGTTACAATTTATGTTACGTGAGAACGTGAACTAGATTGTAGCCCAAGGTAAAATATACACGTGTCGTGAGAACGAGCATGGATGATTTTGCAGTTTCTTACGTTGAACATTTCATGGAATAACATAATTAAATGAAGTAATCTAATAATACTTTGAATTTAAGTATTCGTTGAATGACTTAAATATATGTAGTAAATATTAACTTGAAATATTAATTGAAACCTGAGGTGGTGTTCATAATTACTTTAATTACAAATGTTTATGATTTTGTAAAGTCACAAACATGAAGTCTTTTAATACAAGACTTACAATATAAAGTAAGACGTTAACTTGCTATGTTTTAAGACATATGCATGAAGTCAATGAGTTGATCAATGACTAATAACGTATAGTGGGATTATAACTGGTATGTCTTTTGACTTGGTCAAGAATACTTGTGTTATAATGCATGCAATTGACTTGGTAATTCTATTGTACCATTAAGTTTTACTTTGTTGGTAAATAGGATAAGCCAAAGAGTAAATGGTTATCTTAAATATTGTTAGATTATCTTACAATATTAATTCTAAGGAAATACCATAGTTTTATGGTATGTTCAGTTAAAAGAATCAAAATCTATTGGCATTGTTTGATTCAAAGATAACTATAGTTTCTTCCTCATGTTATCAAGGTTAGTAGATTGAGTATAGATTGAATATACTCAATAAGACTCCAACCTAGAAGATTGATAAGAAATCATTTGTTTATGGAATGTGATGAATCACATTAAGTCTTATAAATGAAGTTCGAATTTGTTAAACTACTTATAGAGTGAGTTGTAACAAACTAATGTTAGAAGCATCAATGTTTTTGTAATATCCCAAAGAGAACAATGTATTGTTGTTCTACTTGATAAACTATTTAAAGATAATCTTTAAATTGTTAAAGGCAAGTGGGAGTTTTGTTTAGATCTTGAAAGATTGAATTACAAAATAGATAATCTTCTAAAATGCACTAGTAAATATCATGATGAGGCTAAACATGTAAATGATAGACCTCAAAATGATGGAATTGTCATTCATAGATCCGTAAGGATATCTCAGATATTTAATATGCTGAGGATTATGAGTTACAGGATCATGGTAAGCCTGTTAATCATGATAATGAATTTACCAAATGTTGAATTATGGTAAATCAATCATACTATGAATGTTGAGATGCTGTCCATAAATATAATCAATTTTAGATACTTGGTTTATCTAAATGAAGATGATTTTCTTCAAAGGATGGAAACCCTAGTGGTTTAAATCTTTGTGTAGAAATCGTATGGACAATATTGTACACATATTTAATGCATGTTTAATGATAATAATATTAATCATATTTAAGCAATTAACTATGATTGAATATTCTTTTCTAGATACATTAAATAAAAGTATAAAGATTATAATTGTCATACTTAGTTTCATTGATATGAAATTTTGACAATGAATATCAAAACTCTTTGTTGTGGAATTACTTTTGCGAGGACGATAAGTAATACAAAGTAGTTTTATGAATTCAAATAATCTTTGAATATGTACAAACTGCAAGAATCTATAAATGCATATATGCATGCATCTATGAGATGATTCTTATGTTTAATATTAAATCGATGTTTGATTTAATAAATTAAAATAAGATAGCTCATAAGTATTCCCGAAAGCTAGTGGAGTATTATTTTCTTAAATCTTATATGTTGTATGGGCAACTACATTCCACCTAAATTAAGTTTTAATTGGGAATGAAACTTTGTGTGTAAGATTTGGAAATAAGACATACAACCTTGGAATATATGTTTATAAACATATGCGGTAAAATAAATGAGTCTAATAAAACATGATAAATACATATCTTTAACAAGATATAATATGAATGAGATCTTAAAGTTTAACTTGAAGATTCATCATGTACATCATGTCGTGTATAAGATTATTGTGTCATGCTTGGTTACAAGATGATTTGACAACATTGTAAGTTGTTAGTGTAATAAATATTTTAAAAGGAATATGTTTGGATTTAGAATCACATTCCACATGCGGATACGCTCCTAGATTCTATGGATTTAAAATATGACAATTATTTCATAATTGTCATTGCCAACAAACTTGAGTTTGGTAGGCACCAACATTACACTATAATCGTCAAGTTTACGGATGTTTAAAGAGCATATTGTTGTACACAATGATGCTTGGTATAATTGAGATGACACTCAATTCTAGTCATGGTATCCTAGATAATGACCATGTTGACTAGTTATGCTAAGAGCATAGTTGCATTATACATTAAAGAATAAAGAATACTTTAAACTTTAAAAGTTTTGAAAGATGACTGTCATATAAAGGTGTTTCATGTTGTCACGCACCTTATGGAATGATATGACAATATCAAGATATGTGTAAACACATACAAGAAATTAAATTCTTGAAATAAGTATTCTCAAAATTCCTATAGATCAAAGTTAGTTGAAATTATCCCTTGTCAACAAGTATGAGTTGCATGACTTGTGGCAAAATTCATTAACTGAGAATTATCATGCATTGATCTATTTAGTATTTGGATAAAGGATGTTAAACAATTATTATTTATAATGAATTAAAGTACGGTATACGTTTAATTTCATTTATAATATTGTGTCCTCAGATTTGCATGTTTAAATCCTTGAATAACTTAAGTTATTCTAAATAGTCCGTTGTCAATCAATAACATGGGAATGATATTGAATTAAGACAAATCGAGTATTAGTTAGAATATACTTGAAAGTATATTGATGCGTAGCATGACTAATTTCGTATGATATTCAATGAATTGAGTATAGGACTTATCCCACCCGCATGATGATACTTTATGGATCTTTGTCATTAAGTATATCATGGATATTTATCCTCGACTTGAGATACAAGAGATATGTCATGGATGTAGTGCATTTTGTGAAGCAATCTAAAGCTACACGAATCGGTAGTTATAAGGGTTGTTTTCGTAAGTGTTGCGAAATTTATGAATCTCGCTTGTAGTCAAAATGGGATTTGTTTCCTTCAAATTTATTTTGAAGTATAATACTCTTGGGCCCCTCGTAGGATTGTTAAGATGTTTGTATGCCATACCCAAGGTCTTCGCTCGTAAGAATTGGTATCTTAATAAATCATATAAGCGAGAAGCAGAATAGTTAATTAAGAAATGAGTGAGATCCATATTCTTATTAGAAACAAAAGGATGAATATGATGATGAATCATCAAACTTGGTTTTCTCCAGAAACCATACACGAGTTGTCTGGGGGCATTGGCGTGTGCTAGACACTAACCAATGTCATTTCACGTTTTGTAAACATATCCAAGTGGGAGGTGTTGGAAATGTATATATTTACAAACATGTGAATGTCCGGATTCGAACTCGTGACCACGGGATTGCACACATTAGCGAATGAGAATTAAAGTTAATAATTAATGTTTATGTTTACGATTAATTATTGCTCATTAAGTCCGGTTAACGATCGTTGAGTATTTAACGGAAAAATGACTAACGACCGTTAAATGAAAAGAGAAAGGACAAGAAATGGAAAACTTGGAAAAGTTATGGGTTTGGGTTTGGGCTTTCAATAGTGGCCGGCCATAGGGGGCCACTACAAGGCCTAATTCATTAACTTGTTCCCAAAGTTTACCTACTAGTATATAAAGAGGGTTAGGGTCTAGGGTTTCATACACTTGTGCATTGAATTAACCCTAGATCTCTCCTCTTCTCTCTCTTGTCCCATTTTGGCCGAACACCCCATTTGTAAGGGAGTTTGGTTTCGTTTTTTCTTATACGAGGACTTGTGTTAGATCTAGCAATCGCTTGATTCGTTTGGTTAATTCGTGTGTACAAGAACGTGGTTGTAAGACATTATTCTTACACCAATAAGTACTTCTTGTTTTGCTTTGCTCGAGGGTTGTTTTGCTTTGCTCGAGGGATTTGACATTCGCAAGAGTGCGTTACATATACTTTCAGTTAGTTAATTTATTTGTTATGATCTTAAGTCTTCATTGTGTACTCTTGGTGTTTACTTGTTTATTGTATGTTATATATATCATAAACTTGACATATATAAGTGTTTTTGATAGTAACTATTTGTTGCTCTTTACTTAAAATTATAAGAACATGCATTGGCTTTTTATTCATAGTTTTGCATGTTAACGTTCGTGACATGCAATTGATGAAATGAATGGCTTTCACAAATTCCTTATCATCTTACCAAGACTTTTAAGAGATTGTGATATTTTCAGATATTAATGTTTAACGTTCGCGACAGGTAAACTGTGAATAGAATGCCATCAACAAATTTCTTATCGGCCTGATCTATTATCTATGTATACTCAAAGAAGACTTTTAGGAAGACTTGGGATATGGAAGACTTCACTTACATTGCATATATCGTAGACAAGTAATTAAGAAGTGTCGTTCACAGCCGCACTTCGTTGCGTACTTCTAATGTTCGTTTACGTAATTGTAAGTGAAATAGATCGTAGAACACCATCAAATAACACTAAAAAAACTAAACTTTATGAAGAAAGATTTAATATATTTAAATGAAGAATATGGAAATTTTTCATATTTTGTAAGAAAGTATAAATGAATATTGCTTAATTTGCTTAATTTTATTATATATATATTAGAAGGTTAAGGAGAAAATATTTATTTAAAAAAAATAGAGTAAATTACAAAGATGGTCCATGTGATTTGCGTTGGTGACACTCTTAGTATCATTTGATCAATTGATCTATGAATATATACTGAAGTATAAATGGACGGTGCTGTTGAAAATGGTTAAAGGATACATATGTCATTATAAAAAAAATAAGGCTATAATCGTTATTTTATATGAATTAGGATTATCAAACATGTTTTATCTATTGAATATATGTAAAATAATCATTTGAATATGTTTGACAATTTTAAGGCTTTAGAAGAACATATATGCAATTATAAGTTTTAGTTAGATATATATGCAATTATGTGCCTTTGGAGAGATATATGCAACTCTCCCTTACACAAAATATAAGTGATGATACAAACATCACCAACAAATGACTCTTGTAATCTTATATATAAAGAATGCATAGATGTAGTGCTATATTGTAAACACCAACCGCGACGCAAACAATTTGTTATACTAAGCGATATCGTATCAAATTTGCGATAATCATATAGATCATAAGACAACAATATTAATACAAGATCCTATTTAACCCAACATTATGCAAATCCATAAAAGAACATGAAAAGTTATACTCAAAGAGCACTAATTACCGTACTACACAAAACTCAAGTTTTGATTAACCAAAACCAAGTAAGTGAATTGAAATATGATAGGAAGATGATAAGTAACTTAATGCTTGTGGTGACTTCATTTTTGGAAATTTACTTAAAATCATAAGGATACGTAAAAGTATTGGCTTATCCTTAGTTTTGCATGTTAACAGTTTGTGATAGACATGCAACATGGCTTCCACAACTTCCTTATCATCTTCCACAACTGGGATAGGAAAGACTTATCACAAATTTCTATCATCCATACATTCCTTCTCAGGCAGGCCAACACAATTTGACTGAAAATAAACTATTTTCCATGTATAATCACATGAGACCTAAAAGAAGACTTAGGATATGGAAGACTACACTTATATTGCATATATCGTAGACAAGTAACTAACGAGGTTTGTTTGTAGCTGCACTTCGTTGCGTACTTCTAATGTTCGTTTACATAATTGTAAGTAAAATAGATCGTACAACATCATCAAATGACACTCAAAATCCTAAACATTTTATGAAGAAGAATTAATATATTTAAATGAAGAATATGAAAAAATTTCATATTTTGAAACAAAGTACAAACGACAGTTGCTGCTAAATTTTATTATATATAATTTAAAAGGTTAAGGAGAAAAATTATTAAAAAAAATACTTATGGTGTGATGACGACGGCACAACCTCTTCTGTGTGCTGGTTTCAAAGTGTTTGGTGGCTGCTGTGCACATAAACTGTTTTAGCATAAATCCTTTGGTTCTATGAATCTTGGTGACACTTGAAGGAATACGAACTAATAGGATAGGAGAACTTATTTGACAGCTTGATTAGATTCAAAATAACAATGAAATTAATATTTCAACATTATCTGATCTTAGAAAGCTAATAAGATTAACTTCCAGGTTAAACCTTGAGCAACAACACAATAAAAGTTTAAACTGTTTTATTATGATATGTATATAATTGTTTTTGATAGTAACTATTTGTTGCTCTTTACTTAAAATTATAAGAACATGCATTGGCTTTTTATCCATAGTTTTGCATGTTAACGTTCGTAACATGCAATTGATGAAATGAATGGCTTCCACAAATTCATTATCATCTTAACCAGGACTTTTCATTGAGTATGCAATTTTTATAGCAATTACTAAATGGCGATAAAGACATCTCTACATTCCATACATACGACGGACCAATATTTGCAAATAATATGAATAGATTATAATAACAAAAGGTTTAGTATAAACAATATATAACTAATAAGAAAATCATAAATTCCTTTATTATACTTTGCTGTTGAGACACTTATCTAGTACAAGCTTCAAGAGACTCTGATATTTTCTAAATTTAATGTTTAACGTTCATGACACACAAATTGTGAAGAGAATGTCATCCACAAATTTTGTTATCAGCTTGAGCAAAACAATATTTGATTGATAATAACTAGTTTGTATGTATACTCAGAGAAGACTTTAAAGAAGACTTGAGATTGCGAAGACGACATTTAAATTTCATTGTGACATTAATCATGCAACCCAATTTGCACGGTACGACTAGCATCACCTATGGTCTATAATCACCGAAGACTTTTAAGAAGACTTGGGATAGGGTTTTAACGCTAGTTATGCAACCTATGGTCTATTATCCACTTATTCCTTCCAAGCTTGGCCAAGACAATTTGATTGATAATAACTATTTTCCATGTATAATGGATCACAGGATACTTCTAAAAAGACTTGGGATATGGAAGACTACACATATATTGTATATCGTAGTTGCAAGAGTATTATAAAATGTAGATTGACATAAAAGCTAAACACATCTACTTAGCGTGTTTCCAATAGGTGTGTTTAAACAAAATTCGAAAGCTAAACCCTCGTGGCTAGACACTATTTTTCAAAACGGTCGCCAAACACTGTTTCTTATTAAGTTTCCTAAGTGCAATTATCAGATGTTCAAAACATGGATATATAGTTTTATAAAGTAGCAACAAGGAACAACAAACAATTAGCAGAAACAAAATCAATGGATGAATGTGATGGCAACAACATATATAATAAGTAGATGTGATATATACATGTGTTGTGCGTGTAAGTTTGGGGTTTACAAGTATTGGCTTTTATCCTTAGGTTTACATGTTAACGTATGTGACATGCAACTGGTGAAATGAATGGATTCCACAAATTCCTTATCATCATATCGACCAAGACTTTTAAGAAATTCTGATATTTTCAAATATTAATGTTTAACGTTCGCCACACTTAAATTGTTATCGAAGAGAATGCCATCCAAGAATTTGTGGGATAGAAATCTGGTGGTGGTCTTGGGTACTAGTAATTTTGGTTACTGTCAAATGGTTGGTAAGATTATAAGGAATGATATTGGGTTAGATTCCACTTCTATAGTGGTGGTAAGATTATAAGTTTTGGTTATATAAGATTAACTTCCAGGTTAAACCTTGAGCAACAACACATATGAGTGTCTTCAATAGTAACTATTTGTTGCTCTTTAGATATTTGAAGTTATTGTTTTGAAATAATAATATGATACATATATGTTCTATTATCTGTTCTTTGTGGGATAGAAATCTGCTGGTGGTCTTGGATACTCGTAATTTTGGAATTTGTTGGTTACCGTCTTTTTGGTCTTGGCACTTAGCTGGTTGGTATTTATGTTTGGGTTTTGGTTATTGCTTTGCTGTTAAAAATCTTGTTAAGATGGTTGGATTTCATTTTTACTTTGAAGAGTGTTTGGCAGATCATGGAACGAATGGTGTTTGGATTTCAGTAGTCTAATCCAGAAGTGGAATTTGAAGAACTGGTGGAAGGTCTCAGGGACCACTTAATGCAGAAAATTCACAGCGACCACTTAATTTACAGAAAATTATTAGAACAAGATATTGGCTTTTTATCCTTAGTTTTGCATGTTAACAGTCTGTGATCGACATGGAACAGGTGAAATGAATTCCTTCCACAAATTCCTTATCATCATGACCAAGACTTAAAAGAAGACTTGGGATAGGGAAGACTTTATGCAACGTTCGTGACACGCAAATGGTGAAGAGGATGCCATCAACAAATCACCAAAGACTTTTAAGAAGACTTGGGATAGGGAAGACTTATAACACTAATTATGCAACCTGTAGTCTATCATCCACACATTCCTTCTCAGCTTGGCCAACACAATTTGACTGATAATAACTATTTTCCATGTATAATCACATGGGACATTTAAGAAGACATGGGATACGGAAGACTACACTTATATTGCATATATCGTAGACAAGTAACTGTAAGTGAAATAGATCGTATAACATCATGAAGAAGAATTAATATATTTAAATGAAGAGTATGGATTTCCATATTTTGTAAGATAGTATAAATAACAGTTGCTTAGTTTGCTTAAAAGGTTAAGGAGAAAAATTATTTAAAAAAATACTTATGGTGTGATGGCGACAACACAACCGTGTTCGCCAGAACATATGAAAATTACTTTACCCAAATGAATAAGGTTATATGATGGAATTGGATATCTGTTCTTTGTGGGATAGAAATCTGCTGGTGGTCTTGGATACTAGTGATTTTGGAATTTGTTGGTTACCATCTTTTTGGTCTTGACACTTAGCTGGTTGGTATTTATGTTTGAAAGGTCCAAAATGAATGGTGTTTGGACCAGCTCAATATCAAGGTTTCAGTGGCCTAATTCAGAAGTGGAATTTATAGACCGTGTAAAGAGTTTTGCGATGTTTAATTCATTAATTGTGGTGTTTCGAAGGTAATTTGAGAGGGAAATATGTTTTTGATTTTTAAAAATTCAAGACAAGATATCGTAATGGTGGTAAGATTACAAGTTTTGGTTAATGGGTATGCAGGATATATAGAGTGTTTGGGTGATGGGTTATATAGTGATATGGGTTGGTTTGGTATTAATTTTGGAGGGAAAGTGGTTGTTTTGTAGATCGTGGGCTGGATATATCCTAGCCGGAAGACTAAAGACATTTCGAAGTTTTATAACCATTTGATTTATAGCCAATGTTTTTTGTTTTGTAGCTATTTTTTTTTTTTTTTTGTTAGTTAGCTTACTAGCCTATACGCCTGTGAAATTCACAGGTAGCTAATATAAGTTGTTGAATAACTTTGAAATACAAAGTTATAGTTTATGAAAAAGAAAGCAAACAACTTTGTAAATCCATTACTTAAAATTTGGAATTTAGAACCGTTGCAAATTAAAATGAAACCTTTCAATAAGAAATCATGTGGTAAATCCATCACTTAAATTGGAACCTTGCTGTAAGAAACTTCACATTCAAATGAAACATAATAAGAAATTACACTCAATTTAACTGTCAATGTTTGGATTCCAAAAGTACAAAAGAACCATTTCTAAATAAAGTCAAAGATATAACAGCGGCATCTAATAAAAACTGAACTGTACAACCCTTTTAAGCACAAGTTACAACTGCATAATGCACACTACATGTTACCTATTTTCCCATCCAACCACCCAAAAAACCAAACCAAACTCCCAAGTTCAGGAAATTTGTACCTAAATGGAACAAACACCATCAGTACTTGGACCATTGTCGACATCCATTGTATCGGCTTCCTTATTATCTGCTAAAACATGAAGAAACTCGGGAAGAATAGCTGCAGGGTCGAGGTTTAGACAACCCTTTGGAGCGTTTGCAGATTCTTGACCCGAGAGCAAGTATCAAGGTATTTGATGCGATATTTTAAGGAAGTCTTTTTCCAGGATAACTTTTGTTTCTTTGTTGTCGAGATGTCAGTGAAACACTATTCTAAACTCCGCAACTTTGACTAGTGGTGTGACGGTAACGCATGTTTCTTCACTGGACTCGTCAACTTCCACAAGTTCGTAAGTATGTTTGATCGTATCCGGTGTGTAATTGTATTTGTACAGAGCACAAACACTTCCCTTTTTAGGGAAAACACGAATGTTACCGTTTCTCTGCTTTGTAAAGCTAGCTTTGTGTGAGAAATAGTTAGGTGAATGCTTCCAGGAGGGAAAAGGAAGTGGTTTCTTGTTAGGTTTTGAGCTAAGCCAACAAACTTTCATCTTAAACGGATTCAAAGAAATTACTTTGTGAACTATGGCATAGTTCCGAGGCATCCCGTCACGATCATCATAAGCAGCCCAGAGTTGACCTTCTTTGAAACACTTTTTGCTTCTTTCTATATCGAAATCATGAAAATCTGGATCTGGGACGTCAGACTTGTTACTCTTTGAAACGGTCCATAACAAGTAAATACTTTCTCAAGAATTCATACTGCAATTTGCATCTCATGCATACGGTCCAAAACGCTTCTTCTCGACCCCTTAGGCTTCATCTGTTTAGTAACCGTAAAGGAATAGAAGTGTGACCCGCTGAAGAAGCTTGGTCGTCCCATTAACTTTATCCTTTTCTTGAGAGGTTTTAACCTCTGTTAAACAAGGCCCAGGCGTCGTCCTCATGCGCTCAGGCTATCTGTTCATTAGACGATCTGGGAGCAGAGGTGGGACCCGTCTTGGTAGTCCCGTTAACTTTATTCTTTTTTCGAGAACATTTGACCTTTGGTATCTCAGGATCTATCTGTTCACTGGAGGATGAAGGAGCAGAAGTGGGAACCGTCTTGGTAGTCCCATTAATCTCATCCTTTGACTCTTGGTTTTTTTCTTCGTCTGAGTAGTAGTTTTATCCTTCTTTTGAGAAGTTGTAACCTTTGTCTGCGCAACTGCACCAGCTGTACTCTTCGTGACATTGTGAAAACCGTTCTGAGTTGGAGGTATATGCACTCGTGAAAACACGTTCTGAGGAACCCTAATGCTTCAAAAACTGAGCATGCCTTTTATGATCATACGCCGATCTTTTATCTTTATCTGATAACAGATTCCATGCTTGAGAAACAAGCTGAAATGCCCCTTCTGCACCTATAGACTTGTTCTTATCAGGATGAAGTGATAAAGCTAGTTTTCTATAATGTTTCTTCACAGTATCATCATCGGCTAATGGGTTCACACCAAGTATCCCATAATTATCCGATTCACCGCTTACTTAGTTTTCGGCAGTAACATGCACATCCCGAAAAGCTAATACTTGGGAAATACCCTCAAGACCAGGAAACAAATTTTGCGCCTAGCAAATTTTTTGGCACCCTTTACATCCTTTGAAGAATACTTACTTTCAGCGATTTCTTTCGCCCTTGTGGCTTCATCCTTATTGCATTCCATCTTTCACGAGTTCACGTAGTAAGCAGTTAATCTACTTCACCACTTCCTTAATAATGCTACTACATCAATAGTTTCAAGTAAAAGTGAAGATTAGGCAATATTCTGGCCCGAGCTAATGCTTAACCAAGCTACTACTTTTGATCGCGATTCTCAAACCTGATACAGATACACATGTGTAAATTATTCATAAAATGATTTCTTGCAGAAGTAAAACCATAGTCACAGAACTAAAAGTATATGAAGTTGATAGATTAAACATGACGCACATGTATAAAGTATTCATAGAATGATTTCTCGTATAAGTTAAACCATAGTAAACTATACCAAAATACAAACACCTATTTTCCTCATTGTCACAGAACTAAAAGTTTTACTGTATCCAAATACCCTGTTCACCAGTCACAAACCACCAACTGGACTTCTTCAACCCGTTTTCTAATAATCTATTGCTTTTCATTTTATTTATTTCCCGTTTGACCTATTATATATAAAAACTAACCAAAAGTGACCCGTTCATGTAAATTGTCCCAAAAATAATAAATTTTCTGAGAGCAAGTTTGGAAGATCTGGTTACTTACTTTCAGTCAGCAAACGGCACACATCGTATGAGTGTCATCTTACTCTTTTCAAACTCGGGCACATTTCAAAGAGGACTATCTGTTAAGAAGGACAACAAAAATGCTAGTACAAATGCAATATTGTCAAAATACATTCAAATTTTATGAAATTCAGAATAACTTGCCTTTATTACTTGTATTTATTGTAGAGTTTTGAGATATAACTCTGGAAAGAGTGAATGTCGTTTCGTTACATCCAACTTACTCAAATCTTGTGTCATTAAACCTTTCCGTGGCATTTTCACACTTTTGAAGGGTTTAAAACTTGAGTGAATTCCTTTATTGTACCTCAAAAACTCTATCTCAAGTGACATTAAACGTGCATCAAGTGAAAATTTGAAAAGTGAAAACGGATAATAACTAAAAAACCTAAATGCGGATCTGACTAACGCAACACAAATGAACATGGACAAAGTTAGTATATACTAAAAGTATGCCATCAAGAAAGTTGTTCGATTCAGGTTATTTTTACCTTTAACCTTTAGCCTGTAAAATGGGTAAACATTCAACATTCATTCGAAACATGCAGTATCAAAACAAGGAAAATTTGACAAAAGATGTTCACAACTTCCAGTGATGTTAAATCAATGACTTGTTTGATAGTCAATAAGATGCTATTGATTCGTTGGAAAAAACATTAGTGCTGGATGCTAAATGACGCTTAGAGGTTGACTGTTAAATTGCATTCTCTGTTATTCAAACGTCATTCATTCAACCTAAAAAAGTCCAAACCGAACTAACCCTTTCCAAAACGACAAATAATTAACCAAGCCAGTAAACCATACGTGTCAAATTAAGTCCACGCATAAGTGGAGCCACTCAAGTTCAATCAAATGTGACTTTCATTAGGTTCTGAGACGTAACTTGCTAACATATCGCCGCAAAATCCCTTCGAATTTTTTGGGTGAAATTCTACCCCAACCTTTGCTACCCATTAGAATCCTAACTAAAATTGGTGAATAATTAAAAAAGATACAGACAAAAGCCATACCTTGAACATATTTCAAGGCAAACCTTCTGTTGCTTGGAGTATAGTGTGGAGATAAGCTGCATTCTTGAGTTGCAGAACTTGGAGGGTAGTTAGTCGTTCATACTTCCTACTCCAATAAGTCCTTTGGAGGCAACAAATTATCATTCATTCTTTCCAATATTTCAATTCCCATGACTCATCTTCAGAAACATTCTTGGGACAAATTTCAAACGAATAGTTTTACTTCAGAATACCTACATAACAATGACTCTTATATGATTTAGCAACTTTGACCCATTTAATTAGGAATGGGTCAAAATGGGGTTATGTTTATATATTGATAGAGATATACTTTCTCTTTGCGTAAAGTAAAACAAATGTTTTAAGTATTAATAGAGATAGACTTTTGCGCCAATTTTGTAAGCTTCTAAAACTTTTGTCAAATTTTGATACATTTGACCCAAAGAGAAGATAAGGCAAGCAGATCAGTTTAACAATGCATTCCTACAAAAGTGCTAAAATGCACCTTGCTATCAAAACTTATAGTAGGTTTCACAAATATGAAGAAATAGTGGCCAACAACCCACATTCTGAAGTATATCATATTATATGTCTAAAACGCACCTTGCTGTCAACCTTAAGGACATGCTATTGAAAGGGGTGGTCACTGCCACCTGAAATACATAAATAAATATATGCGATGTTACAGGACACTGGATGATTTCATAACTTACGGATATCATTCAGAAATAAGGACCGTGTCTTAACATGCTTATATACATTCAAAAAGTAATTAGGAACCTCAAAGCTTAAGTATATAATCGAAGGGATTCTTACAGGTCCATAAGGCCAGCGGAAACCAATGAGGGAAATTACAGTTAGCTTACCGACTATCCTTATAGCCTAAGGTTCTATTGTACTTGATTTTGTCCTTACGTGCGTAACAGAATTGCCGACAAAAAAAAAAGTTTGGCCATTAACCCCAAACAATCTTTTTCATTGAGGCATACAAACAAACAGTTGATGTGCATACATATATAAACCACTAATAAACACCTTAATTCATCAACTAAACTAAACTAACAAAAATCAAAACCCCATATGAACAATCACAATTTAAAACAAACCCAAATCGATTATATAAATTGTAAAACACTAATTATTTATAAAAAAAATTATTCACCCAAATAAACAATTTTAACCATCCTTTGTTTATCGACAATGCTTAGCATCAAAACCAAGTTGCTGAAAACCATGAGGCACTGCCAGGGTGGCATTAGTAGCAGAAAGGAGAGGGCGATGTATCAAAGAGAAACAGAAAAGTGGTAATGAAGTTGGATAAAGTGTTGGTGGTGGTGGGGGCCATAAATAAATAAAGAAAAGAGTTTTGTTATTTTATTGTTTTGTATGGAAATGATTGAGATAAAAAGACAACACTACCCTCATGTGCAAGTCATATGAAGGGTGTTTAACTTTTAAAACTGTTTGGTCAAGGGATCATGAGTGTTAATGGTTTCGGAGTTAGTGACTTGCTATGCAAAAACAAAAGTCAAAGGACTAAGAATGTGAGTCAATGCAAACCACATAGACCATCTTTGTAATTTACTATTTTATATATCCTCAATTTAAACTCTTAAATGTCATAGTTACCTAACCAAAACCCATAATATCATACTAGCAGGGTACTCGCGCAATGCGGCGGCGGGTACCCGATAACTAATTTTGTTGCGAGCAAATATTTTCAAAAATAGCGCACGTTGCAACACGGCTGATTTGTAGCCTATTCATGTATGTTTTCTGTTCTTTTTTTATTGTAGCTTTTTTGTTTTGTAATTTTTGCTATATTTTATTATGCATTTTTTTTTAATTATTAGACGATTGTTATTGTTATAAATTTTTATTGCTAAAAGTTGTATCGTTTTAGTGTTTTTTTTTCTTCTTCTTTTTGAAAGTTCGTTCTTATTGTTATAGTCGATGTTACCGTATCAAACAATCGAAGCCCAAAAAGTGGTACACACACCAAACCAACATACAATCCTAAACATTATCAATCCAACCATCATCCAATCCTAACAAACCAATACCAACAAACACCATCATCCATTTCTATTTACTTCCTTTTTATATTTTTTATTTAAAAAAACACACACTTACACCACTCGCATCTCCCAACCAAACCCTAATCCCAACCAAACCCTCTCATTCTAAAAAAAAAAAAACACTCTCCACAATATACACACAAACAAAACACTCTCATTCTAAATAAAATACACACACACCCAACCAAACCCTACTCTCACCCGCCGGCACACTACCGCCGCCACCACCGTACCGCCGCCACCACCATACCGGCGCCACCACCCTCCTACAAGAAGAACCAAAGACGCCCACCCTACCACGTTTTTGGTACATTTTTTTTATACATCCAAATTTTTTTCACAATATGCGTTTTTTGGTCTTAAAATAAAATAGATCCGTAATTTTTTTTTAATAAATATGCTTTGTTGGTCTTAAATCAAAATAGAACCGTAATGTTTTTGATAAATATGCGTTTTTTTGTCTTAAAAAAAATAGAACCGTATTTTTTTGCTGAAAACCATGAGGCACTGCCAGAAGCGCTAGTAACATTCAACTGAGGGATTTGACCAGAGGTTGGAGCAACACTTTTAGCAGGAGAAGGAAGAGGTAATGAAGAAGCTCGAAAATTAATTGGAGTTGACTTCTTTTTAGGCCTTCCACGACCCTTCTCGATGATGGTTTCTTGGGGAAGAGAGAAAGGAGAAGGCGATGTATCAAAGAGAAACAGAAAAGTGGTAATGAAGTTGGATAAAGTGTTGGTGGTGGTGGGGGCCATCAATAAATAAAGAAAAGAGTTTTGTTATTTTATTGTTTTGTATGGAAATGATTGAGATAAAAAGATAATGCTACCCTCGTGCAGGGGCGGAGGGACCTTAGAACTAGGGGGCGGTGCCCTCAACAAATTGGGCCAAAATATTTTTATATAGTGTAAAAAATCTGTTTTAGTGGACTTTTTGAAACATGCCCTCAGCCTAAAACTCATCTTGCCCTCAACAAAACTGAGCCCAACATGTAATCTTTTTTTATATCAGTAATCACATAATAGCAGTTAACGTATAACGTATTTGAGGTGGAGAAAACGAATCGATCACTTAACAAAGAGGAGGGAAAAAGTGGAAAACTAATGAGTTGCCTAAACCAATGAACCATCATCATTGAGTCATTCATCAACAACAACAATAAATTCATCTTTTGTTCTTCATCTTCAACCTTAAAACTTGGTAAGTGAAACTAAAAACCCTAACTTCTCTTTTACTTTTATAAACTAATTTGCCTAGAGATATTTAAAATTGTGTTATTGTTTTATAATTTTATTGATTAATTGCTAGTTTTATTATCATATTAAGAATTTAAGATATAAATTAGTAGTTAGGAATTTAGGATTGATAATAAAGTATGTTAACAAAAAGTTTAGACAAGCATGAAGCATGTATTTGTTATTGGCGCCACTTAGTAGTTAGGTTAGGTAATTAGATTTTGTGAATTGTGATTGTGAGTTTGTGACTAGACTATCTAAAGTATTGTTTATCTAATATGATTTTGTTAACTTTTGTCTAGAAACATGGAAAAGTACTTTAAAAGAAAAACACCATCTTCATCAACCTCGGATCATGTTTGTAACACCCCCAAAATACCGCAATGAAGACCGTGTCACCTGGGTGCTACTTCATAATACAAAGTACAAGTTATAGAAAACGACCTCTAAATGAGACGTTTGAAAAGTTACCATTCGATTAATGAAATCGAGTTACAAACAATGAGGTCCCAAAGTATAAAACATAAATGTTTGAATGATAAATGATAAAAGCATAAGTCTTCAAAATATGTCGTATGACTCTAAGTTCCATGCAACGACTATCGCCTTATGTCCCGAGATAAACATGCTAAAGTGTCAACACAATGGTTGGTGAGTTCATAGAGTTTGTTTTGAATAAGTCGAAAAGCCTTTAAAGAATGTTCACACAAAGAAAGGCATTGTAAATCCACTCGGCCCAAGTTCCCATACAAAACTTGCAACCTGTGTGTTTACAACCCATCGCTAAAATATAGTACATTTTATAGTTAAGCACACATACGTGACATAATATTTCACATTATTGCACTTAGTGTTGCTACGCCTATATTGGGAGACTTTCAAGTTGACCGCCCGCTTATGTTGGGAGACTTATCATCGCCGAAGCGAGGGACCGCCGTGTACGCTGGGAGACTTATCATCGCCTTATCATGTGAACGAGGGACCGCTCCGTCTATATTGGGAGACTTACCATCGACTTATCATACGAACGAGGGACCTGCTCCATCTATATTGGGAGACTTACCATCGACTTATCAAGTATAAGGCAATCAAGTATAATGCAATCAAGTATAATGTTTTGTGTATTTGTAAAAGTATAAAGCCGGTGTTTGAGCATGTATCTCCCCAAAGAGTTTGTAAAACAAGCATTAAAAGAGTAGGGCTATGACTCACTTTAATAAATGTGATATCCAATGTATAACGAACCGATGTATAAGCCGAGAAACCTCACGCGCAACCTAGAATATGTGTTGAGTCTTAGGTTCTAAAACAACGAATTGAATGTATAAACATGCCTTATATAGTTATTACATCAATTATGCTTGGATACTTAACATTTGTGAAGTCGTATAAGTGTTTACGCTTCGCTTATTTAAGTTTTCCCGCCTATATCTACCCGTTATTTCTAAACCGTAATTGATCACGACTCGGTTTTTATGTCCCGGAAAGGTAATTAAATGTACTAAACAGATTAGTGGGTCTTACGCCCTGTAAATTATTTAACTAATGTGAAATTACCAATTTACCCTTAGATGTACTAGTTATTTCAATCGCAAAGAACCGTCTCACGGTTTTGGTCATAAGTCGAGTTATACAACTCCATTTAATGCACGGCCAGCGCCACGTTCAAGTTAGGGTGTTAAATACAACTTTTATTCTTTGACCAACAGTTGGTTATATGCAAGTTTTATGAGCTTTACTCGCTTGAAATCATACTCGATTTGGACACGCTTAGCCGCTTTGGCTCTAGTTTATTCATCGGGATGAGTTACTGCACGAGCCACCGGAAAATGACCAAAAGACATAGATCTATAATCCTATGTTATTACCTAAGTTTTTCATCCACGAATTTTACCCAATAATTACGCTTACAAAGACTGTCCGGTTTCGCTTTTCAATACTAGTCCTTTTGACCATTTCTAGTGGTTTAGTCCATTTATCCAAGCACAATCGACCATAATAAGCATATAAAACATATTACATACATTAAATACCAGTATTTACAGAAATCAAATGATAACATAAAAGTTTGCTTACAATCCTTGTGATGAAATTTAACTAGAACCATGAACAAGAACATTAATTTCTAAACCCTTTCAACCAAAACCCTAGCTTCCAATCCTTCAATACAATTCTTGCAAAACTTTGCTAGCCTTGATATAACCCTTGTGAAAACCTTATGAATCCAGCCCTAGTACCCTTGTGTAGCTCCTAATTCAACCATGGAATCACCAAATAAACTTAAGATTCATGTAGAGAACAACTAAGCCTTCAACTCTTATGTGTAACTTGGAACATGGAAATCAAAGATGAAGGGTTGTGTGATTTAAGTGTGTCTCATTAATGGTGATGAGAAAAGGAAGAGAATGATCTTGCTATTTATAGTAAGATGAGGAGGTTAAAGGTATAGGATATTTCTAAGACTTAAGTCTTAAGTTTAAGACTTAAGTAACTTAACACATGTATAAGCTTCCTATGTAAGTTTCATGTCCTTATCACGGTGATCACTTATAAAACGCCCCATGTGGCTTAAATTTCGTTCAAGGCCTATCTAGGATGACTAGATATGAGTTGCTTGGTATTATCTTGTTTACGGAGTGAGTTTTGGTCCCGTTAATCGCTAACTGTAAGTCGTAAAGTCACGAAACTTAAAATCGGGTATACTAAAAATATGAAACTTGTAAATATGTTAAAACTTGTTAATATACTCCATATAAGCATATTAAATGAGTGATAAGTTCTATCGGGTTTCTTAAACGCTAAACCGGAAACGCTGGTCTAAAACGCGCAAATCGCATAAAACACAAAACTGGAAAACGAAATTCAAAAACTTATGAAAATGTCACGGAAGGTGAAAAATTATATTTCTCTTGTTTGTAATGTTTTCGGACATATCGGATGCCTAAAGGTCGCTTAAACCTAAACGTAAATCTCGACACGGTTTCGTGAAATTTGCGAAGTGACCCGATTAGTGTCAAATTATCGATTATTACTAAAATAGGTTAACTTACAAGAATATGAAATAAAAAATTTTGGTGATGAATAGTAAAAATGAATAGTAATGGTGAATAGTAAATTCTCGAAAATGCGAATTGTTACAATGTTAGTGAACAAGCTACAAAAAAAAAGCCTAATGAACCTATTGATGTGATTGACATGAATAATCTTCCTTGGGACCCGGTTGATAGACCAAGAATTTCACAATATAATGTTAATCAAAGAGATGATATAAGGCGAAAATATTGGAATCGAGGACCTTGTCAACCAAGTGGTCATGACTTTAAAAGAACAATCATAGGTAATAAAACAAGGTGTTTTGTCCCAAGTTGGTTCAATCAATATGGTAACTGGTTAGAATATAGTGTAAAGGCAGAAAAAGAAAAAGCCTTTTGCTTATGTTGTTACTTATTTAGAGATGATTTTGGTCATTAAGGTGGCAATGAAGCATTTGTAACAGAAGGGTTCAATGGTTGGAATAAAACAGAAAGGCTTGCTAGTCATGTTGGTGATTTCAAAAGCTTCCATAATCGAGCACTAAAGAAATGTGAAGATCTTATGAAACAAAAGCAATCAATTTCCTTTGCATTTAGTAGACAAACAGAACAAGAAAGGAATGATTATCGTATTCGATTACATGTTTCAGTTATTGCTACTAGATATTGCTTAAATGGTGAATTACCATTTCGTGGTCATGATGAGAGCGCGACTTCTCTTTATATGGGAAATTTTCTGGAATTGAGAAAGTGATGAGTGTCTAAATACTCATCATTTTTGTACAATCTAAACTGCAAAATCATCTGAAAACACTCGAAACACATCAAAATGATCAAAATATCACAAATCGTGTTTTATGTGTTTTAAATGCAAAATATCAAAATCGGATGAAAATGATTCAAGTTTGCAAAATTGGCGCTTTAGTCCTCAAGTTTTAAAAGTTGTCAAATCTAGTCCACGGAATTCAAAATGTGAAGTTTTGTCATTCAAGGTCCCTGAAATCTTCTAAGTTGTTAAAATGACCCTTGAATGAATTTTTGGTCAAATGGCATAAAGGTCCCTAAACTTTGAAAATTTGCAAAATAGTCCTTGGATTTCTAAAATGGGATTTAATGCAAAAGGGTCCTTGCACTATCAATGTTTGTCATTTTGGTCCTTGTTATAAGTTTGGAAAGTTGGCATTTTCAGTCCTCATGTTTGGATAATTTGCATTTTGGTCCTTGAAAGCTAGCTAAACCAAACGGACACCTTATCATATATCAAGCCCAAATCCACCTTGGCCCAAACCAACCCACCCCGCTTTGTTATTACCCGGTCAACAAAAGTCAAAATGACTCACGCGCCAAAACCACTTCCACCGTAGCTTACCTCTCCCACTCGATTCTCCAAAACCGAGCGCTTTTCCCATTTTTCTTCTACCCCCTTACCTTGTCCCTCCACCTCCACTAACACCAAAACCTTTAATTGATTGAAACCAAACTCCAATTAATATCAAAACCGCTCTTGATAATTTTGGCGCCAAAATCCACTTGGACGGTTCGATGATATTTGATGATCCAATGGCTAGAAAATGGTGGAAAGATTCAAAGGTCATCGAGATTCACAAAAGTCATTATAAAGGAGAGAGATGCAATGTATCTATGTATCTAGTATAATTTTAATTTTCCATTGTCGCTTTTTATTTTTCTCAAAATCTCAAAGGTAATTTAAGCTTTCCTAGTACTTTGTCTAAGTTAATTCAAGTATTTGTGAACTACTTTCGCTTTAATATCAAGTTTTAAGTTCTTATTTCAATTTATACGATTTTCATTGAAAAATCTCACAATGTGTTAATGTTGTTGTTAGTTGTTGATAAGGACTGAATAGCTCATGTAAGCTCCCAAGAAGCTTATTCAAGCTTTTAGAGACCTTAAAATTCAAGTTTAGAAGTTAAACGAAAAATTACAAAATACAAATTAAATAGTTTAAAATTCAAAATCATATGGAAAGGGTGTTCACAATGGAGCAGGTGAATTATGGATGGCTGGGTTAGTGGCTTAGTGGTAAGCCTTTAGGATTGGTCTTGATCATTGGTTTCGTGATTGCGTTGGATACCCATTTGTAAGCTTTTGACCAATTTGGCATTTCACCGTTGTAATTGTTCATTAGCTTTACTTTCTGTTTCTTATTGTTTATTAGATATAGTTAAGTGTGTTTAAGCCATAAAATCAGTTGGTTGTTCTTTTTACTTTGCAGTTTATAAAAAAATAGTTTTGACAGTTAAAACTGCATCTTGGTCAATTCTTAGTTTGATGTTGTTATGGTTATTGTTTAAGGGTTCATTAGTCCTATAAAGTGGTATCATAAGGGTTTGAATCAGTTTCATGGACTTGATCTGTGATTTGCTTTGAAAATCTTCCAAACAGGCTTAAAAAGGAGTGTTTGCTTTAGCTTGTTTATCTGTGATCAAGAGTGTTTAAGACAAGACCATTCTTTGTTCTCGTGTCACTTTAGTACCTATTATCTCAAACAAGTCAAGAAAACTAGTTCTCATTTGGTGAAAAGTCAAAATTACATTTGATCTAAACTAGTGTGTCCACTGTTGGATTTTAATGAATCATGACCATGGATTTGTGTTTATAAGTTGTTTATATTGATCAAATCAGTCTTATTTCAACTTAACATAACATAATCAGTGCTTAAAATCAGTTCAAAGTTCATTTTGGTCAAACCTTTAGTTCTTCTTAAAAGTCAAAATTTTCATTTGGGTCGTTTTTGAATAAAATAGATCTTTTTACTGTGTGTTTATTAGTAAGATTAAGCTTATAAGCTTTTGGATTATTAAATTTTAGTTGCTTAATAAAATTAGAAAATGTTAGTTCACTGCTCTAGCTTATTAAGTGCTTATTTTCAAGCTTCTTTACAAGACCTTGTCTGCAAAAGTGCCCTGTGCACAGTGAATGGTACCATTTTGAAAAGCTTGCACAGAGCTTATTAGTGGGTTAAATCTTGTGATCTTTGTTTCTTTGGGTAGCCAACCTAGCCATCTTGAGGTCTCAAGACTTGTTTTTCATTTTGAAGCTTGTTTGGTAGGGCTGCTATAAGCTTAAAGCTTGTCCCATTTCTGTTTTAATCACAAGTGCTTATTGTCTTTATAATAGCTTTTTAGTGTGCTTCTTTGTATCTCTTAGCTTCATTTCTGTTCATATAGCTTGTTTGCATCTATTTTGAGCTTTTGTTTCAGCTAGCAAGCTTGTTTGAGCTTATTTCCACAAAATAAGCTCTTAAGCCTACTGTTGAGCTTATAAGCTTGTCAAACAGCTTATTCTAAGTTTGTAAAATTTTTGTCTTTGTTAAAGTTTCATATTTTAGGTAGTTAAGTAGTTTTCAAAAGGAAAAATCAGAAAAACATCAATATAAAAATAGTGATAGCGTTTATTTAATATTTTTTAGCTTTTTGATTTTTCTTTTTAGCTTATTAATCAGCAAATCTTGTTTTTCTATTTTTCTTAGTTTTCTGTCATCATATAGTATTTTTAGAAAAAGTTTCATAATTTTCCTAATCCTTTTAGTATTTATTATAATTTTAAATAGTTAAAATAGTAATTAATTAGCAATAAATAATTAAAAAGCATAAAAATATCTTTCCAGCTTTAAAATTAGTTTTATCATATTTTAGATTTTTCCAAGTTAAAATTTTATTTTTCCAGGTTTATTTTATATTTTCTAGTATTTAAGTGTATTTTAAATAATAATTAATTAGTAATAATTAGATAAAAAGTGTGAAAAATATATTTTAGTTTTAAAATTAGTTTTATAATATTTTAGACTTTTCTGAATCATAATTTTATTTTTCTAGCCTTATTTTGTATTTTCTTCTATTTTAGAGTATTTATTAAATAGTTAAAATAGTTTTAATTAATAATAATTAATTAAATAGTTATAAAATAATTTTCTTTTTCTAATAATTTTCTTTTATTTTTAGGATTCCAAAATGTTATTTTCATATTTTTAGGTCTTTTATTTCTTAGATTTTATTTTTATTTTGTACGCGTACGTAGTTTTAAACTTACGCTTACGCTTCTCTTATCCGATTGTTGTGCTTTCCAATTCGTATTCCATTCCATTCCAATCAATCAAGAGTGTAATTTCTCAATCAAAACCTTTATTGATCACTATCCTTAGTGATCACTCTATCATCTGAGTTTTGTTTGACACACCATTGAGTCTCCGTTGGACTAAACGACCCGGGAATTCACTATATTCTCCAGGACTTCATTGTATTTGTGTTTTAAGCGTTTTAAGCTTTTACGGTTAGCCATTCACAAGTGGCTAGCTTGTGTGAGGTAGCTTGACGGTTTAGCACAGATCAAATTTTAGCGCCACGGGAAGCTTTAGCGTGTTTAGCCATTTTCGCACCCATTCTTGCACATATCCCATCATTTGTAAAAAGTTTTTGTTAAGTTATAAGAAAATCTCAAAAGTTCATTAACACTTTTCCTAAAGTGTTAAAACACCAAAAAAATATAAAACAACAAAACAATCGTAGCGCTTTTTATCTTGTATAGTCTTCAGGTGATTCTTAAAACAAGACGATTTGGTTAAACGAGACGATACCAAAATATTGTCCAAAAGTTTTTGAACCCATTTGCACAAATCATTACCTACGTCTTTTCGGTGGTACTTAATATATACATAAAAATCAACCACCGCAAATCAAGGTAGTACACCTACTAACTGGGGTGTGACCATAATAAGTTCCCGAACATCGATTTAAAACTTGCCTTTGTGTCACTTGTGATTTGGTGTACCTTTTCAAAGAAGCCATTTCATTTGTGATTATTGGTTAAGTTCACTTGTCGTTTTGCCTCATTTGTTTTGAAAATTGATTTTATACTTAGTGCATGCGCACTGCTCTTCCGTTCTACAAGTCCACTTTCGAATTTGGAAACATTCCTCGAGACGTAGAGGACGTTCACCTCCTTCACCGTGATCGAGGAACGCCTACCTCCACCACCTCTTTTCGAAATGGCGGAAGACAAACCCATGAATGAGCTTCTCCAAGCACCCATCGAGGTTACGGAGATGCCATTGTTGTCCCAACCATCGTGGTCGACACTTTTGAGCTCAAACCGGGTTGCTTAATCTAGTAACCCAAAGCCAATTCTATGGTTTTGAGCGGGATGATCCTCATGCACACATTCGATGGTTTAACAAGATTGCATCTACCATCAAGTACAAGAATGTCCCACATGAAGCTATCAAGCTTCTTCTATTCCCATTTTCTGTAGAGGACAAGCCCGAATTGGCTCGAGAAACAACCCCTCGCTCTATCGAGACATGGGAAGATCTAGTCACCAAGTTCGTTAACGAGTTCTATCCTCCATCCCGAACCACAAGTCTTAAGAATGAGATAATGAAATTTTCTCGAGATTTGATGAATCATTCGGGAGGCATGGGATCATTACAAAGAGTTGCTTCGCAAGTGTCCGCATCATGGTTTTACCGAGTTAATGCAAATGGATACTTTCTATAATGGTCTCAACCGCACCAATCAAGACTCTTTGAATGCCTCCGCTGGAGGTATTTCCGAGCAAGACCACAAAAGAGGCCTTGCAAATCATTGAGAACAAATCTCGGTCCGTCCTTTCCGAGCAAAGACATATCGGCCTCATGTCGGACCTTCTTCTTCATCCCCGTGAGTACATCTAGCACCGATGCTAAGATTGACAAACTCACAGACATTGTTCGTGCTTTGGTTCTTGCTAACCAAAGAAAGTCACCTTCACTCGACACCAACACATGGTGAAGTGAAGAAAGTCGAGTTGTGTTACTTGTGGTGGTCCTCATGCATACTACAATTGTACCGCCACCGATGGTAGTCCGTTTGAAGCCAATGCTCTAGCCGGTAGTTCACAGCAAGGAGGTAATCAATACCGTCCTCAAATGAACCACACTACCGCTAACAATAATCGAGCACCACCGGTTTTAACCGAATCATAACATGCAAAACCGAATCAAAACCAACCAAGAATGAACCAAGGTTATCAAAACCAAGGTAACTTCTATCCTGGACCCAATCAAGGTTTCCAACATCAAGGAAACCCTAATCAAAACAATTTCAATCGAGGGAATCAATTTCATGGGAATATGAATCCTAATCAAGGGAATTTTGACTATAATCAAAACATACGGCCTCAAATTATC
The DNA here is from genome assembly GCA_022545495.1 of Chrysanthemum lavandulifolium. NCBI lineage: Eukaryota > Viridiplantae > Streptophyta > Magnoliopsida > Asterales > Asteraceae > Chrysanthemum > Chrysanthemum lavandulifolium. The sequence continues at coordinate 10,483,228 of CM040241.1, forward strand.
CCTCCAGCTCCTCCCGTCATTGTTCCTCCAGACCATCATCCGATGAGTTATCAAGCAATTCATGAAATCCCAAGATGAAATGAACAGTTGTTGGTCACCGATTGTCGATCTTAAGAAGTCTTTAAATGATCAACCTCGGGCTCGGAAAACTTCCGAGCAACACGATCGCTAACCCGAGGGGCGATGCAAAGCGATCACAACCGTAAGTGGTGTTTCATATGATGGACCCGCTGTTCCTACTACCTCTTCTTCTTCTTCTCCCAAAGGTAGTGGACGGTGAACTTAGGACACACAATGGACCCACGACTCCAATGCCTCCTCCACTGTGGCAATGAGTCAAGTTACCAAGGAAACAACGGACAAGGTGCATTATTCAAGCCCACGGCATCAAGACACGTCCAACCTTCGTATTCCAACCTCAAGTTGTCCGAAACCCAAGTCAAATCAAGGAGTTGTTTTGAACCTCTTGTAGCTCTGTTGAGAATCGAACCAAATCTTCTATTCCTTATCCATCACGCTTGAATGAGCAAAGCTCCGAGAAAGCTAGTCATCAAATGGACAAATTTTTCCAAATTTTCCAAGAATTACACTTTGACATAAGCTTTGCGGATGCTATCATGTTGATGCCCAAGTTTGCATCAACTCTCAAACACATGTTAAGCAATAAGGAAAAGTCGTTTGAAATGGCAAAACTCCTCTTAACGAGAACCGCCAAGAATTATTCAAGAAGCTTCTAGAAAGCTTGGAGATCCCGGAAATTTCTCTTACCTTGTGTATTCCCGTGAATGGTTGAATGCTTTACCCTAGCGAGATCTTGGTGCAAGCATAAACCTTATGCCTTATTCAAAGGTGGAAGAAACTTTTCTTCCGGAACTTACTCCTACATGCATGACTCTCGAGCTTGCGAGATCGTTTCCATATCCCGTCCTCTTGGCATTGCCGAGGACGATTTGTGAAAGTAGGAAAGTTCCATTTTCCAGTGACTTCGTGGTTGTTGATTTTGATGTCGATCATCGGGTTCCTCTCATTGTTGGTCGAGGATTCACGAGAACGGGCCGTGCTCTCATTGATGTATTTAAGGTGAAATCACATTGCGTGTTGGTAATGAAGTGTCACCTTCAACCTTGATCAAACTTGAGGTACTCGCAAATTATGATTCGAATCGGTTAACCGAATAGATATCATTGATGTTACTCAAGAGTACTCTCAAGAAGTTCTTGGTTATTCTCATAATTTCGTGAGTGGGGATCCCACCACATCTTCTCAACCTATCATAGCCAATTTACTCCTTCTCTCACTCCGCTTGAGGAAGCGACTTCATCTTAGATGAGATTGAAGCATACTTGGCTAGTGATTCTGCTCCATGGAAATTGATCACGCCCAATTGACATTGAGGGGACATACTTTTATTGAGAAGTTGCTCAATGATGATCCATCATCAACCCTCACCCTAGTGATTCATCCGGATGAGATTAATCAAATGAGATTAACTGAGGAGATATTCTTCTAAAGAAGTTGTTAAATCAGACACTTCTCCTCCTCTCCTCCCATCAAACTTCATAACAAGGAAGTCAAGTCGGTTGAGAAAACCAAGAATTTCCGAGGTTGAGCTTAAGGACTTACCTCCTCATCTCCAAGATGCATTTCTAGAAGGTGATGATAAATTACCCGTCATTATTGCTCGAGATTTGAGTAAAGATGAAAAAGCTGCTCTCATAAAGGTCTTGAAGTCACATAAGCAAGCAATTGCTCGAAACTCTCCGACATTAAGGGTATCAACCCCGAGTTTTGTACTCACAAAATTTTGATGGAGGATGACTTCAAACCAAGAGTTCAACATCGAGAAGGGTGAATCCAAAATCCATGATGTTTTCAAACAAGAGGTTATCAAACTTCTTGATGCGGGATTGATTTACCCGATCTCGATAGTCCTTGGTTAGCCCAATTCATTGTGTTCGAAAAAGGGTGGCATTATCGTTGTCACAAATGAAAATAACGAGTTAATTCCAACTCGTCTCGTTACGGATGGCATGTTTGCATTGACTATCGTAAATTAAATGACGCCACCGTAAAGACCATTTTCCTCTACCCTTCATGGACCAAATGCTAGAGATTAGCAGGAATGAATACTATTGTTTCCTTGATGGTTTCTCGGTTACTTTCAGATTCCCATTGATCCACTGGGATCAAGAGAAGACCACATTCACCGCCCATACGGGACTTTTGCCTACAAACGTATGCCTTTTGGCCTATGTAATGCTCCCGCACGCTCCAACGATGTATGATGGCCATTTTCCACGACATGATCGGGAAACAATGGAGGTGTTTATGGATGACTTCTCGGTCATTGGGGATTCTTTTCAAACATGTCTCCCATTTAGAGAAAATGCTTCAAAGGTGTGAAGACACCAATCTTTGTCTAAACGGGAGAAGAGCCACTTTATGGTCAAAGAAGGCATAGTCCTGGCCATAAGATTTCAAAGAATGGGATTGAGGTAGATAGAGCAAAAGTAGATGTTATTGCTAAATTACCTCATCCTACTACCGTCAAAGGTATTAGGAGTTTTTAGGTCATGCCGGTTTCTATCGAGATTCATACAAGATTTTTCCAAAATCGCCCGCCAATGACCCATCTTCTTGAAAAGGATGCTCCTTTATCTTCTCACCCGAGTGCATCAAAGCTTTTGAAACATTGAAGAAAAAGCCATCAAGCACCCATTCTCGTTGTTCCCGATGGGACTTGCCTTTTGAGCTCATGTGCGATGCAAGTGATTTTGCTATCGGTGCAATTCTAGGGCAACGAAGAAACAAGCATTTTCAGCCTATCCACTACGCAAGTAAAACTATGATCAAGCTCAAACTCATTACACCACCACGTAAAAAGAGCTATTAGCCGTGGTGTATGCATTTGAGAAGTTTCGCCGACTTAATCTTGACCAAATGCGTGGTGTATACGGATCACTCGGCTCTTAAATATCTCTTTGCAAAACAAGATGCAAAGCCGAGATTGCTTCGTTGGATTCTCTCCTCCGTGAATTTGATATCATCATACGTGATAAAAGGAGCCGAGAATCTAGCCGATGATCATCTGTCTGCATTAGAAAACCTCACCAAGATGTTTTCGAGAAAAAGGAAATAAATGAAACATTTCCTCTCGAGACACTCAATGCGATTTCTTTTCGTGGAAACTCTTCTACCCCATGGTTTGTCGACTTCGCAAATTACCATGCGGGTAACTTCATTGTGAAAGGGATGTCGACCCAACGGAAGAACAAATTCTTCAAAGATGTTAAACATTATTTCGGGACGACCCTTCTTATTCAAAATCATGCGGATCAAGTCATCCGACGGTGTGTTTATGGACGAAGCTATCGACATTCTCACAACTTGCCATGCCGACCCACCGGGGCCATCATAGCCCAAACTACACCGCCAAAAGGTGTTTGATTCGGATTTTATTGGCCCACAATCTATAAGGATGCCCACGAATTTGTCAAAACTCGCGACGCTTGTTAACGCCACGGAAATATATCTCAAAGAAATGAAATGCCACAAAATGCCATTCAAGTTTGTGAGATATTTGACATATGGGGTATTGACTTTATGGGGCCATTTCCTTCGCCTCGTGGTAACAAGTACATACTGGTCATTGACTATCTCGTCAAAATGGGTTGAAGCAAAGCTTTACCCACCAATGATGCCCGAGTTGTTGTGAAATTTTGAAATCTGTTTGCGTGTTTGGAACTCCGAGAGCGATAATCGATGATCGTGGTACACATTTTGCAATGACCAATTTGAAAGAGTCATGCAAAAGTATGGTGTTACCCACCGTCTCTCATCGCATACCACCCCAAACAAGTGGGGTGTGGAAGTTTCCAACCGTGGTATTAAAAGGATCCTTGAAAGGACAAGAGGCTTAAAATCGTGCATCCCGGTCGGATAAGCTAGATGACGACTGGGCCTTTCAGACAGCTTACAAAACACCCATCGGTGTACTCCATACAAGCTAGTGTACGGAAAGGCATGTCATCTTCCGATTAAGCTAGAGCACAAGGCATACTGGGCCTTGAAGCATGCAAATTTCGATATTCAGACAGCTGGTGATCACAGAAAAGTTTAATTGAATGAATTAAATGAACTTCGTGATCAAGCTTACGAGAACTCTTTGATCTACAAGCAAAAGACAAAGAAGATTCATGACTCTAAAATCAAAAACCGCGTTTTCAACGTTGGTGATCGAGTCCTTCTTTTCAATTCAAGATTGAAGATTTTCTCAAGAAAGCTCAAGTCCCGTTGGTCTGGTCCATTTACTATTGCTAAGGTTTATCCTTATGGCACCATTGAGTTATCTCAACCCGATGGTCCTAATTTTAAAGTGAATGGTCATCGAGTGAAGCATTACTTTGGAGAGGACATTCCCCCTGTGGTTGTCCCGGATCTACAAACTTTCCCCATGAACCAATGAATGCGGGATCGAGTCAAGCTAGTGACTCGGAATCAAAAATAGTAGCACACACCATATGGGTTTTCACCCATATTTCGTATTCTTACCCCTTTCTACCACCCTAGTGTGGGGAGTTTCCCACTGTTGTATATAAAATCAATAAAAAAAAAAAAAAAAAAAAAAAAATCTTTCATAATAATGGCCGTAGTATTTCCCTTTACGTTTCGCCGCATAACTGCGGTACTTTGAATATTGAGGGCAATATTCATTTCTAAGTGTGGGGGAATTCTCATGAATTTTATCATATTTATCCACCCAATTCTGCTTTTGGCAAAAAATTTTTTTGGAGTAAGTGTTCTACACTTACTCGACTTGGTTATCATCCGCCATGTCTATTAGACAAAAGGATTGGCTAATCCAGAGCAAACGGATCTTGGTAAAGATTTCTCAAACCGCTTATATGGCTTGCAATTTGCCCAAAATTGTATGGTTCTCAACTCACCATATCCTAAAAAGTGAAGAGTTGGCTAGCCCGCAAGATTATGGCTTGTGGTAAAGGCGATGGAAAATCCATAATTGGTAATCACTCACCAAAGATAATTCGATAATTTATCTAAGAGTTGGCTAGTCCGAGCAAACGGCTTCGTGTAAAGACCCATCAAACCGTTATATGGTTTATGATTTGCCAATAAATCGATGGTTATCGGTGTACCATAGTTCTTACTTGAACTCAAACATTTGGCTACTCCGTAGTGATGGCTTTTGGTAAAGAGTTTTCAAATCCATTGCTTTTCAAATCATTGCTAGGACTAGCAATATCTCGATGTGGGGATTGATGAGTGTCTAAATACTCATCATTTTATACAATCTAAACCGCAAAATCATCCAAAACACTCGAAACACATCAAAATGATCAAAATATCACAAATCAGTGTTTTATGTGTTTTAAATGCAAAATATCAAAATCGATGAAAATGATTCAAGTTTGCAAAATTGGCGCTTTAGTCCCTCAAGTTTTAAAAGTTGTCAAATCTAGTCCTCGAATTCAAAATGTGAAGTTTTGTCATTCAAGGTCCCTGAAATCTTCTAAGTTGTTAAAATGACCCTTGAATGAATTTTTGGTCAAATGGCATAAAAGGTCCCTAAACTTTGAAAATTTGCAAAATAGTCCTTGGATTTCTAAAATGGGATTTAATGCAATAAGGGTCCTTGCACTATCAATGTTTGTCATTTTGGTCCTTGTTATAAGTTTGGAAAGTTGGCATTTTCAGTCCTCATGTTTGGATAATTTGCATTTTTGGTCCTTGAAAGCTAGCTAAACCAAACGGACACCTTATCATATATCAAGCCCAAATCCACCTTGGCCCAAAACCAACCCACCCCGTTTGTTATTACCCGGTCAACAAAAGTCAAAAATGACTCACGCGCGCCCAAAAACCACTTCCAATGTAGCTTACCTCTCCCACCTCTGATTCTCCAAAACCAGAGCAGTTTTCCCATTTTTTCTTCAACCCCCCTTACCTTGTCCCTCCACCTCCACTAACACCAAAACCTTTAATTGATTGAAACCAACTCCAATTAATATCAAAACTCGCTCTTGACAATTTTGGCGCCAAAATCCACTTGGACGGTTCGATGATATTTGATGATCCAATGGCTAGAAAATGGTGGGAAAGATTCGAGGTCATCGAGATTCACAAAAGTCATTATAAAGGAGAGAGATGCAATGTATCTATGTATCTAGTATAATTTTAATTTTCCATTGTCGTTTTATTTTTCTCAAAATCTCAAAGTGTAATTTAAGCTTTCCTAGTACTTTGTCTAAGTTAATTCAAGTATTTGTGAACTACTTTCGCTTTAATATCAAGTTTTAAGTTCTTATTTCAATTTATACGCTTTTCATTGAAAAATCTCACAATGTGTTAATGTTGTTGTTAGTTGTTGATAAGGACCTGAATAGCTCATGTAAGCTCCCAAGAAGCTTATTCAAGCTTTTAGAGACCTTAAAATTCAAGTTTAGAAGTTAAACAGAAAATCATAAAAATACAAATTAAATAGTTTAAAATTCAAAAATCATATGGAAAGGGTGTTCACAGATGGAGCAGGGTGAATTATGGATGGCCTTGGGTTAGTGGCTTAGTGGTAAGCCTTTAGGATTGGTCTTGATCATTGGTTTCGTGATTGCAGCTGGATACCCATTTGTAAGCTTTTGACCAATTTGGCATTTCAACGTTGTAATTGTTCATTAGCTTTACTTCTGCTTCTTATTGTTTATTAGATATAGTTAAGTGTGTTTAAGCCATAAAATCGTTGGTTGTTCTTTTTACTTTGCGTTTATAAAAATAGTTTTGATAGTTAAACGCATCTTGGTCAATTCTTAGTTTGATGTTGTTATGGTTATTGTTTAAGGGTTCATTAGTCCTATAAAGTGGTATCATAAGGGTTTGAATCGGTTTCATGGACTTGATCCGTGATTTGCTTTGAAAATCTTCCAAACAGCTTAAAAGGAGTGTTTGCTTTAGCTTGTTTATCCGTGATCAAGAGTGTTTAAGACAGTACCATTCTTTGTTCTCGTGTCACTTTAGTACCTATTATCTCAAACAAGTCAAGAAAACTAGTTCTCATTTGGTGAAAAGTCAAAATTGCATTTGATCTTAACTAGTGTGTCATCGTTGGATTTTAATGAATCATGACCATGGATTTGTGTTTATAAGTTGTTTATATTGATCAAATCGGTCTTATTTCAACTTAACATAACATAATCAAGTGCTTAAAATCAGTTCAAAGTTCATTTTGGTCAAACCTTTAGTTCTTCTTAAAAGTTAAAATTTTCATTTGGGTCGCTTTTGAATAAAATAGATCTTTTACCGTGTGTTTATTAGTAAGATTAAGCTTATAAGCTTTTGGATTATTAAATTTTAGTTGCTTAATAAAATTAGAAAATGTTAGTTCACTGCTCTAGCTTATTAAGTGCTTATTTTCAAGCTTCTTTACAAGACTTTGTTCGCAAAAGTGCCCGTGCACAAAGTGAATGGTACCATTTTGAAAAGCTTGCAGAGCTTATTAGTGGGTTAAATCTTGTGATCTTTGTTTCTTTGGGTAGCTAACCCAGCCATCTTGAGGTCTCAAGACTTGTTTTCATTTTGAAGCTTGTTTGGTAGGGCTGCTATAAGCTTAAAGCTTGTCCCATTTCGCTTTTAATCACAAGTGCTTATTGTCTTTATAATAGCTTTTAGTGTGCTTCTTTGTATATCTTAGCTTCATTTCGCTCATATAGCTTGTTTGCATCTATTTTGAGCTTTTGTTTCACTAGCAAGCTTGTTTGAGCTTATTTCACAAAATAAGCTCTTAAGCTCATCATTGAGCTTATAAGCTTGTCAAACAAACTTATTCTAAGTTTGTAAAATTTTGTCTTTGTTAAAGTTTGATAACGCTACACGCGCTGCTCGGGGTCAAGGAAACTTCCTTTTCTTCGAGCAAGTTTTATAACACCCAGGCAAGTGAACCTAATCGTTGTAGTGTAGTAATTAGGTAAGCCACGGGTATTGATATCGCTCTCTAGGGAATAGTGTCGTTAGGCTGAATTGTATGTCGATTTAAGTCTAAAGGTGAGGATGATTATTTTGTATTTTTATATTTTATGGAATGGAAAGGTACGAATCTCGGGTTTGAGGGAGGGTGGAATTAGTTGCTAGTCAACTATTCCAAAAGATACTAACTAACTAAGGGATCTACCAAGAACGTGAAGCGTATCTACTTATGATGTATTACCCTTGCTAGCTATCCAATTCTACCCATCGAATTGTCACGTCCTATTGATGGTTGAATTGTCACGCCCTTATTCCTAGTTGCGTTGTGTGTCTAAGGTTGTTGGGTATGCGTTTCTCCCTAACTCTTTGAATTTACCAAAGGGTCTTGTCTACAAACCCACAAGTGATTTATAAACTCCTACTCTAAGGCGATCTTTGGATGGTTTAGCCTACAATTACTCGTAATTATACTCTAAGGTTCACAAAGATGAATCAAGCATTATGCACAACGAATGACCTATCGCATTACTAGATCATTAATCAACTAAGATAAGAATCAACCAATCAAACAAGAGACAAGAGGATGCAAGAATTATAAACTAAACCAATTAGACTTATTGAAGTTGTCACACCCTAATGATGAAGATAGACACAAGCATCACTAAGAAATTAATAAGATCTAATTAATTATATACAAGTTTCACACAATCATAAGCGACACTAGATGAATTAGCCAAGCATAATTAATGAAGAGCAAGCAACAATTAAGATAATTGAAGACATACCATAGGATTGGATTAACAAACAAACCAACTACAATGTTTATAGAGTGTTTGGAACCCTTTAAGTTGCTGGAAAACACCTACCTAAACCCTAGAATCGACTTAGGGTTTAGGGCTTACAAAAAGTGAAGTTATAATGTTATATTTATAGGCGATTTTCGTCGACAAAGAGTGACGGCGTCACACTTATAGAGTGACGGCGTCACGACCATTTTTCAAAGAATTGTAGATTTTCTCGTTCGGTCGCGTGGGCTTTTGAATCACCTAAACCGAGTTCAGATGCAAAAGTTATGGCCAAAACAATATCAACTACTTCACAGATGTTGTGACTTGATCACTTGTGGCGCCACCTTAAGGTTGTGACGCCGCTGTCCGCCTCCGACGCCGTCTGGTCGCATCTAGGCGCCCGAGTAGCGACGGCCTACTCTTTCACAACTAGACGCCGCCTCTTGAAAACACGAGTTTTATGCTCGACCGTCACAATAATTCTCCGACGGCGCCGCAAATAGAACTCGACGCCGCCTTCTACATTCAAATGATCGTGAGTGTCTCGATTTGACTTTGGCCATTTTCGCCATATATTCGCCTTTTCATCCAAATAAGTGCCATTCCAACATTTTGCCTTCACGAGACCTAAAAGTAAAAAGGAACGATATTAAGCAATAACGGATACAAAAGTGATCAAATAAGGACTTAAACGACCCTCAAAATGGTACCTTTAAAACCTTATCAAAGTTTCATATTTTAGGTAGTTAAGTAGTTTTCAAAAGGAAAAATCAGAAAAACATCAATATAAAAATAGTGATAGCCTTTATTTAATTTTTTTTAGCTTTTTGATTTTTCTTTTAGCTTATTAATCAGCAAATCTTGTTTTTCTATTTTTATTAGTTTTCATCATCATATAGTATTTTAGAAAAGTTTTAATTTTCCTAATCCTTTTAGTATTTATTATAATTTTAAATAGTTAAAATAGTAATTAATTAGTAATAAATAATTAAAAAGCATAAAAATATCTTTCCGCTTTTAAAATTAGTTTTATCATATTTTAGATTTTTCCAAGTTAAAATTTTATTTTTTCGTGTTTATTTTATATTTTCTAGTATTTAAGTGTATTTTAAATAATAATTAATTAGTAATAATTAGATAAAAAGTGTGAAAATATATTTTTAGTTTTAAAATTAGTTTTATAATATTTTAGACTTTTCTGAATCATAATTTTATTTTTCTAGCCTTATTTTGTATTTTCTTCTATTTTAGAGTATTTATTAAATAGTTAAAATAGTTTTAATTAATAATAATTAATTAAATAGTTATAAAAATAATTTTCTTTTTCTAATAATTTTCTTTTATTTTTAGGATTCCAAAATGTTATTTTCATATTTTTAGGTCTTTTATTTCTTAGATTTTATATTTTATTTTACGCGTACGTAGTTTTTAAACTTACGCCACGTTTCTCTTATCCGATTGTTGTGCTTTCCAATCGTATTCCATTCCATTCCAATCAATCAAGAGTGTAATTTCTCAATCAAACCTTTATTGATCACTATCCTTAGTGATCACTCTATCATCCGAGTTTGTTTTGACACACCATCGAGTCTCCGTGGGACTAAACGACCCGGAATTCACTATATTCTCCAGACTTCATTGTATTTGTGTTTTAAGCGCTTTTAAGCTTCTTACGGTTAGCCATTCATAAGTGGCTAGCTTGTGTGAGGTAGCTTGACGGTTTAGCACAGATCGAAAGTTAATTGAAATTTAGATAAGAACATTGGCGCGGTTTTGAAAAGGGCTCAAGAATTGTCAATTGAACTCCACAAATTCAAAAGGAGATTGCTAATTGCTTTGAAAAGAGGTACTTCATATTATTCTTAAAGAAATTGGTGATGACGATTTTCTTTGTTAGTTGACGAGTCTAGTGATGTAACTAAAAAGAACAAATGGCTATTGTTTCATGGTATGTTAATAAAAGTGGAGTAGTTAAAGAAAGTTTAGTTGGTGTTGTTCATGTGAAGGAGACATCTTCTTCATATCTTAAAGCTTCCATTGATTCCTTTTTGCTAACCATAATTTGAGTTTGAAACAACTTAGAGGTCAAGGTTATGACGTGCTAGCAATATGCGTGGTGAATTCAATGGTTTAAAAGCTAAAATATTGGAAGAAAATAACACGGCATATTATGTACATTGTTTTGCTCACCAACTTGAGTTAGTAGTTGTGGCGCTTGCAAGAAAACACTTAGGTGTTGTTGACTTCTTTGACAAATTAACCCTTGTGATTTAATGTTGTTTGTGCTTCTTGCAAACGAAAAGATATACTTATAGATTGTGAAAAGAAAGAGTGGAAAAAGCAATTGGTAATAGTGAAGTCGAACTCGAAGAGGTAAGAACCAAGAGCTTTCTCTTATACTTAGTGGGATACAAGATGGAATTCTCACTACAAAACAATTTTGTGTTTGATAGATTTACTTCCATCGTTATTAAGGTGCTTGAATTTGTGGAAAATGACTAGGCAAAATCAAGCAAGTGGTATTCTTGTGTACTTTGAATCATTTGATTTTGTATTTTATTTGCATATGATAAAATACATTTTGGGTCTCACGAATATATTGTCACAAGCTCTCCAAAAAGAAGACCAAGATATTGTGGAAGCGGTTTCGATGGTCAAATCAACCAAGGAACAATTGAAAGAATTTAGATCGAACGGGTTTGTTCCACTTTTAGATAGAATATCTTCTTTTTGTGAAAAGCATAATATTCGAGTGGTTAACATGGATGAAGTATATGTTAGTCCAAATGGTCGGAGACGAAGGGTCAATGTTACTAATAGACATTTCTTTGAGGTTGAATGTTTTAACACGGTTGTAGATATGCAAATTCAAGAGTTTAGTGATCGTTTTAGTGAGGCAAGCACCGAGTTACTTGAAAATATGGCTTGTTTGAACCCGTTTGATTTATTTGCTCAATTAGACGTATCAAAGTTAGTAAGATTGAGTGAGTTGTACCCAGACGATTTTGATAGCGTTGAAAGGATGGAACTTGAGAGTCAACTAAACTTGTATTATGCCAATGTCAAAGAAGATAATAGTTTTCTCAACTTGAATGGTATCACCGACCTTGCTACAATGATGGTGAAGAAAAGGAAACACATTTCTTATCCTTTGGTGCATCGATTATTAAAGTTAGCTTTGATTTTGCTGCTGCAACCGCAAGTGTTGAGAGATGTTTTTACGCAATGAAGATTATTAAATCAGATTTGCGAATCGAATTAGTCAAGGGTTTTAAACTCTTGTGTTATATGTGGCGAGAAAGAGAAGCACTTGCAAATATTCTTGATGAAGATGTGATGAACCGCTTCCAAAATATGATGATCGTAAAGGACAAATTTAAAATGTTTGTTTGGTCAAGGTAAGCATTTTCGTTGTTATTTTTATGCTTAAACAAGATGTACACATTTTTTGTTAATATATACTATTTTTGCACTTTATAAATGTGTTTTGATAGGATTTTGCACCTTAAAAGTTGTTTTTGATTTGTTTTTGTGCCGATTGTTCTTTGAAATTTGGTAATCGAATTGTCACGATTTTTCCACTAAATTGCTACCGATTCTTCACCGATTTGACTACCGAATGTCATTGAACCATCGCAGAATGTTCTTGATTTCGTGCTTAATGTCTGCTGATTTCGCAAAAAGTCATTGTTTTCACTGCAGAATAGTGTCGATTTCACCGCAGAATAGTGCCGATTACCGCAGAAACCAGCCGAATTGGTGGTCTTGTTTTGCTACAAAAAGTCTTTGCTTTTGAAGTGTTTTGGTGCTTTTGGTTGCTCATTAGTTTGTTTCATGTTGCCATTTTGACACAACATAAGGTGTGTTTTGTTGTTATTTTAGCACTATTAGTTCTTTTATGCAATATTAAGTCGGTTAAGTTCACTATTGTTTCGTCGTTAAATTTTTTTTTGGCAATGTTATTTTGCCCCATATTCCAATATCCTGGCTCCGCCAACGCCTCGTGTGCAAGTCATATGAGGGTGTTTAACTTTAAACCGACACCGTTTGGTCAAGGGATCATGAGTGTTAATGGTTTCGAGTTAGTGACTTGTCAGGCAAAACAAAAGTCAAAGGACTAAGAGTGTGAGTCAATGCAAACCACATGGACCATCTTTGTAATTTACTATTTTATATATCCTCAATTTAAACTCTTAAATGTCATAGTTACCTAACCAAAACCCATAATATCATATATACCAAATTTAAACACAAAATTTGTCAAATCTACCAATTATACAAATTTATGCATTTTAAATTTTTTGAAAAACTTAATAATTATCAATTTGATATTTATAAACTATTTTACCCTTCTTAATATCCAAGAAGAAATTCTTTTTATAGTTAATCAAAGTGAATTTACCCTCTTAATAACCAATAGCAAATTCTTTTATACGTTAATCAAGAGTGAATCACAACCGTATGGATTTTGTAGTATCTGATATATATTTGAATATGAATAAGATAAGATGATAGTACATACAAGTACAAAACTATAGAATAAAGGTCGAATTAAGTTTTTAGACATGGCTTTTTTTTTTAGGTAACCATGGTTTTCGACTTTTTGACCGATTAATCTACGACGTTTGAACCCAACGCCATATATACTCAAACCAGGTAAAGCCCTCCCTTTTCAGAAGGTTGGCCTGGCCGTTTCAAAATTGTTTGCACCTAACTGGAATTGAACTTGAGACCTCACACATATTAAAATGATAGTCACAAGGCCTTTTTTCACTAGGCAACCCTTGAATGGTTAGATATCATTTTGCAATTGTAATTGGGCAAAAAATGATGGTAACTTTATAGTGGTCGGTCAATTTGAATAGAAATTTCTTGAACCATGACCACTTTCAGATAGCCTTATCTAACTCATTTGTACATGTTTGTTATAATTTGAGATGTCATTGTATGAAGGGTATAATGGGTATTTAATAATATGAACTGAGTTTTGATTGTTTATAATAATAAAATTGGTAGATATGACAAATTTTGTATTTAAATTGGGTATATATAGTATTATGGGTTTTGATTGAGTAAATATGACGCTTAAGGGTTCAAATTAGGATTATATGGAATTAACCTTTTTATTAACCAATCCCATTACTTTATTTTGCCACGTGTCAAAATAGAACAAACTGATTGGTCTATTTTTTTTTCAATAAGATTTTTTTGCTAAAATTCGAAATGATGTAATTCTTTTATTATATAAGAGATGTAGAGATGTAGTATTATATTGTAAACACCAAACGTGACACAAACAATTTGTTATACTGCATTTATATTCGTATCAAATGTGCGATAATAATATAAATCATAAAACAACTATACTAATACATGATCCAAGTTGCACCAACATTATGCAAATACGCTAAAGAACATGAGACGTTATACTTAAAGAGCACTAATTACCGTATCCAAACAATACTTTTTGATTAAACCGAGTAAGTAAATGAATTTACAGTAAGATGGCAAGATCACTACTACTCTAGTAAAAACTAAACAGAGCCCTCGGCTACATATTCGTTCATTCCAGTTAGGAGCTAAGCCATGCCTCCACTTATTCCCAATATTTAATAGTGGATGAAGTATAGCTGATTAACTTTTTGAACAACATTGTTCATTTTTACTACTAACGTGTCAACGATCTTGGCAAAGTTTGAGAGAAAAAAATTAACTTACAAACAAATAGTTGATGTTGAGCGAAGAAAAGTAACTGGTAATTGCTCTTGTTTAAGGAATATGAAAATCAGCTTATGTAGGTTTTGTTAGTGTTTTTGTTTTGGCTAATTGCACAAATAAGCAATGTATTATTTATTTTTTTTGAAAAATACAAAACTCTATCCACCCCAAATTTATTATCCATCCATTTTCTATTTTTCTTAAAGTTATCTATCTTAATCTGCCATAAGGGGACATGTCCATTAACAAAGTTTTTCACGTTTCATACTAACGCTCAGTTTTTGAGTTTTTAGGGAAGGGAAATGGAAAAGAATAGGAAAGGGAAAAGAAAGGGAAAAGGAAAGTGAGTGTTAGTTGTTATGTTCTTGAGATAGAGGAAAGGAAAAGGAAAGTAATCATAATCATGTTCTTGAGTGAGAGGAAAAGGAAAATAACTTGGTCAAATTACATATATGCCCTTTAATTGTTAATGTCAAATGTTTTAAAAGGGTATATTAGTCTTTATACAACATACGGTTCCATTTCCTTTCCTTTCCTCCCAAAGTGGGAGGAAGATTTACTTAACAAATCTTCCTCCCTATTTCCTTCCATTTCCCTTTCATCCTTTAAAAAACTCAAGAACACAAAAACTTTTCATTTACTTTACTTTCCACTTCCATTTCAACTCGAGAACCGAGCGTAAGAGGTTTTGTTTAAGCTTATTTTAAGCTAACGAGTTCACGTGGTTTCGACTTATGTTTGATAAGTTACTTTTCTAGCTTATTTTAAGACATATAGACTTATATCAACCTATAAAATTTAAAATAAGCGGTAAAAGTAAGCTTATTAAACGTAAACCGAAATCATTTAAGCTCAATAGCTCAAAAATAAGCTTAAGTGAACACCCCATACATGCAAGATATTTCAACAACTCATTACATCGACTAAAAAAATATATATCCTAAATCTATGTTTTTCATAAAAAAGGAAGACAATTCTTTTACTTGTTTTGTTCCATGTTTTGTCCACTTTTAACTAGGATTCTAAAAGGTGCGCAAAAGCCTCGTAAAAGCCTCGCAAAGGCGTGAGGCTTGGTCATACCATCACGCCACGCGCTATGCCGCTTTATGCCACGTCTTTTTATAAACTCGATATATATGAAATATAATATAAATATATGAATATTTTAATATTTTGTGCCGTCATATGTCACCTCTTATAAACGCAAAGCTTCGCCTTGACCACTAAGGTGTGAGGCTTCGTCCTACCGCCACACCATGTCTCACGCTATTTATAACCATGATTTTAACATAACAGGCACAATTAGTTTGACTATGTTAGACCGTTAAATAAAAAGTTTTTTTTTTTTTTAGGGTTTGAACCCATGCCCACACAGGTTCAAACCAGATTAAGTCTCCATTTTCTTCTATTAAACTAACAAAATAAAAACAAATCTGAACTTACACACCACAACCCTTCAACCTCTTTCCTAACAACCACCACCATCTCCTAAGCAGCTCACTAGCAAACACCAACCAAACAAAATCCCCAAATTTTATAAAAATAAAAAACCCAAACCCTCTAATTTGAAGAACTGAGAGATTGATGGAAATCGTTATTAGGTGAGGACTTATGTTTATTACATTAGGTTGATGTATTTGCCTTTTTTTGGACTATTATTTGTTATAGTAATACGGGATTTAGGGGGTGTTTGGGTAAGCTTATTTAGGGGATGTATTTGCCTTTTTTGGGCTATTTATTTTTATAATTTTGTTTATATCAAAAAACTATAAAACTGAAAGTACGGAACATAAAATATAAAGTTTAATACGTCAAACGCTTAAAACTGTCAGAAATGAGGAGCAAAATATTACAAAAAGCTGTGTCATAAGAGGAGTTTGTATAATATAACCCTTTAATTATATGAAATGATAAATTATCTATATCTATACTACTTTATATCGCATTTAGGCCTTCTAAAATTAGAAGGCTTAAAAATTCGATTTTTTACTTGCTTATTATGGAAAGAGTTTTTCTAACCAAAAATTAAGATAAGGAGCTCCAATCATAAGATGACATGTGCCACTTCTTAACAAACTCCAAGCCTAACTTCTAACAAACTCCAAACCTAACTCCTAACCAGTAAAAATTAAGATAAAGAGCTCCAATTATAAAATGACATGTGTCATTTCTCAACTAAAATTCATCTTTATTTTTAAATTAAAATATATTTTATCTACTTATTTTTTTTATAATCTAATTTCACCATATTTTCTAAAAACGACATGATCGGGAAACAATGGAGGTGTTTATGGATGACTTCGGTCATTGGAGATTCTTTTCAAACATGTCTCCCGTTTGAGAAAATGCTTCAAAGGTGTGAAGACGCAATCTTTGTCTAAAGCGGGAAGAGCCACTTTGGTCGAAAGAGGCATAGTCCTTGGCCATAAGATTTCAAAGAATGGGATTGAGGTAGATAGAGCAAAAGTAGATGTTATTGCTAAATTACCTCATCCTACTACCGTCAAGGTATTAGGGTTTTTAGGTCATGCGGTTTCTATCGTAGATTCATACAAGATTTTCCAAAATCGCTTGGGCCGATGACCCATCTTGAAAAGGATGCTCCTTTTATCTTCCACGAGGTGCATCAAAGCTTTTGAAACATTGAAGAAAAACTTCTTGAAGCACCATTCTCGTTGCTCCGATGGGACTTGCCTTTTGAGCTCATGTGCGATGCAAGTGATTTTGCTATCGGTGCGGTCTAGACCTTGAAAGAAACAAGCATTCGACTATCCATTCCTAGGTAAAACTATGGTGAAGCTCAAACTCATTACACCACCACGAGCTATAGCCGTGGTGTATGCATTTGAGAAGTTTCGGATACTTAATCTTGACCAATGCGTGGTGTATACGGATCACTTTCTCTTAAATATCTCTTTGCAAAACAAGATGCAAGGAGATTGTAGTTGGATTCTCTCCTCCGAGAATTTGATATCATCATCGTGATAAAAGGAGGTGAGAATCTGATGATCATCTGTCGATTAAACCCTCACCAAGATGTTTTAGAAAAAGGAAATAAATGAAACATTTCCTCTCGAGACACTCAATCGATTTCTTTTCGTGGAAACTCTTCTACCCATGGTTTGACTTCTTACCATGCGGGTAACTTCATTAATGAGGGATGTCGACCCAACGGAAGAACAAATTCTTCAAAGATGTTAAACATTATTTACGGGCGACCCTTCTTATTAAAATCATGCGGATCAAGTCATCCACGGTGTGTTTATGGACGAGGAAGCTATCGACATTCTCACAACTTGCCATCTTTGGACCAAGAGGCCATCATAGCAAACTACACCGAAAAGGTGTTTGATTCGGATTTTATTGGCCCAATCTATAAGGATGCCGAATTTGTCAAAACACAGCGACTGTTAGCGTCAGGAAATATATCTCAAGAAATGAAATGCCACAAAATGCCATTCAAGTTTGAGATATTTGACATATGGGTATTGACTTTATGGGGCCATTTCCTTCGTCTCGTGGTAACAAGTACATACTCGGGTACATTGACTATCTCAAAATGGGTTGAAGCAAAAGCTTTACCCTGAATGATGCAAGTTGTTGTGAAATTTTGAAATCTCTTGTTTGCGGTTTGGAACTCAAGGCGATAATCGATGATCGTGGTACACATTTTGCAATGACCAATTTGAAGAGTCATGCAAAGTATGGTGTTACCGCTCTCTCGCATACCACCCCGAACAAGTTAGGTGGAGTTTCCAACCGTGATTAAAAGGATCATTGAAAGAACGGTGGCGTCGTGCATCACGGTCGGATAAGCTAGATGACGCACTCACGGGCCTTTAATCTGACTAAAACACCCATCGGGTGTACTCCATACTGACTAGTGTGCGAAAGGCATGTCATCTTCCGATTAAGCTAGGCCAGAGCATCTGGGCCTTGAAGCATGCAATTTCGATATTCAGACGGTGGTGATCACGAAAAGTTTAATTGAATGAATTAAATGAACCGTTGATCAAGCTACGAGCTCTTTGATCTACAAGCAAAAGACAAAGAAGATTCATGACTCTAAAATCAAAACCGCGTTTTCAACGTTGGTGATCGAGTCTTTCTTCGATTCAAGATTGAAGATTTTCGAGAAAGCTCAAGTCCGTTGATGCGGTCCATTTACTATTGCTAAGGTTTATCCTTATGGCACCATTGAGTTATCTCAACCCGATGGTCCTAATTTTAAAGTGAATGGTCATCGGTGAAGCATTACTTTGGAGAGACATTCCCCACGGTTGTCCGGGATGCAAACTTTCCCATGAACCAATGAATGCGGGGATCGAGTCAAGCTAGTGACTCGGGAATCAAAAATAGTAGCACACACCATATGGGTTTTCACCCATATTTACAGATTCTTACCCCTCTGCCACCTAGTGTGGGGAGTTTCCCCAGCATTGTATATAAAATCAAGTGTAAAAAAAAAAAAAAAAAAAAAAAAAAAAATCTTTCATAATAATGGCCGTAGTATTTCCTTTTTCGTTCTCGGTTTCGGCATATGCGGTACTTTGAATATTGAGGCAATATTCATTTCTAAGTGTGGGGGAATTCTCATGAATTTTATCATATTTATCCACCAATTCCCGTTTTGGCAAAAAATTTTTTGGATAAGTGTTCTACTTACTTTCGACTTGTTATCGATCCGCCATGTCTATTAGACAAAAGGATTGGCTAATCAGGAACAAACGGATCTTGGTAAAGATTTCTCAAATCCGTTTATATGGCTTTGATTTGCCCAAAATTGTATGGTTCTCACTCGCCCATATCCTAAAAAGTGAAGAGTTGGCTTATAAGATTATGGCTTGTGGTGGCGATGGAAATCCATAATTGGTGTCGACTCACCAATAATTACGATAATTTATCTAAGAGTTGGCTAGTCGAGCAAGCGGCAGGTAAAGACCCCATGAATCCGTTATATGGTTTATGATTTGCCAATAAATCGGATGGTTATCGGTGTACCATAGTTCTGGAGCTGAAACATTTGCTACTCGAGTGATGGCTTTTGGTAAGAGTTTTCAAATCCATTAAGCTTTCTCAAATCATTGCTGAGGGACTAGCAATATCTCGATGTGGGGGATTGATGAGTGTCAAATACTCGTCATTTTACTCTGATAGCGCAAAATCATCGAAAACACTCGAAACACATCAAAATGATCAAAATATCACAAATCAGTGTTTTATGTGTTTTAAATGCATATCAAAATCGGATGAAAAATGATTCAAGTTTGCAAAATTGGCGGTTTAGTCCTCGAGTTTTAAAGTTGTCAAATCTAGTCCACGGAATTCAAAATGTGAAGTTTTGTCATTCAAGGTCACTGAAATCTTCTAAGTTGTTAAAATGACCCTGAATGAATTTTGGTCAAATGGCATAAAGGTCCTAAACTTTGAAAATTTGCAAAAATAGTCCTTGGATTTCTAAAAATGGGTTTAATGCAATAAGGTCCTTGCACTATCAATGTTTGTCATTTTGGTCCTTGTTATAAGTTTGAAAGTTGGCATTTTCGGTCCTCATGTTTGGATAATGCATTTTGGTCATTGAAAGCTAAATAAGCGGACACCATCATATATCAGCCCAAATCCACCTTAGGCCAAACCAACCCACGTTTGTTATTACGGTCAACAAAAGTCAAAAAATGACTCCAGGCCAAAACCACTTCGATGTACTTACCTCTCCCTCGATTCTCGGCGAGGCGGTTTCCCATTTTTCTTCCCTCCCACGCACGTCCTCCTCACTCCTAACACCAAAACCTTTAATTGATTGAGCAAACTCAATTAATATCAAAACACCTCTTGACAATTTTGGCGCCAAATCCAGCTTGGCCGGTTACGATGATATTTGATGATCAATGGCTGAAAATGGTGGGAAAGATTCGGAGGTCAAGATTCACAAAGTCATTATAAGGGAGAGAGATGCAATGTATCTATGTCTAGTATAATTTTAATTTTCCATTGTCGTTTTATTTTTCTCAAAATCTCGGTGTAATTTAAGCTTTCCTAGTACTTTGTCTAAGTTAATTCAAGTATTTGTGAACTACTTTCGGTTTAATATCAAGTTTTAAGTTCTTATTTCAATTTATACTGGTTTTCATTGAAAAATCTCACAATGTGTTAATGTTGTTGTTAGTTGTTGATAAGATGGAAGCTATAGCTCCCGAAGCTTACAAGCTTTTAGAGACCTTAAAATTCAAGTTTAGAGTTAAACGGAAAATCATAAAAATACAAATTAAATAGTTTAAAATTCAAAATCATATGGAAAGGGTGTTGGTGGGCGAGGTTGAATTATGGATGGCCTTGGGTTGGTGGCAGTGGTAAGCCTTTAGGATTGGTCTTGATCATTGGTTACGTGATTGCAGTTGGATACCCATTTGTAAGCTTTTGACCAATTTGGCATTTCTTTGTTGTAATTGTTCATTAGCTTTACTACATTTCTTATTGTTTATTAGATATAGTTAAGTGTGTTTAAGCCATAAAATCGGTTGGTTGTTCTTTTACTTTGGTTTAAAAAAATAGTTTTGATAGTTAAGCGCATCTTGGTCAATTCTTAGTTTGATGTTGTTATGGTTATTGTTTAAGGGTTCATTAGTCCTATAAAGTGGTATCATAAGGGTTTGAATCGGTTTCATGGACTTGATCGTGATTTGCTTTGAAAATCTTCCAACAGAAAAAGAGTGTTTTAGCTTGTTTATCTGTGATCAAGAGTGTTTAAGACAGTACCATTCTTTGTTACGTGTCACTTTAGTACCTATTATCTCAAACAAGTCAAGAAAACTAGTTCTCATTTGGTGAAAAGTCAAAATTGCATTTGATCTTAACTAGTGTGTGTCTCTGTTGGATTTTAATGAATCATGACCATGGATTTGTGTTTATAAGTTGTTTATATTGATCAAATCGGTCTTATTTCAACAACATAACATAATCGATGCTTAAAATCAGTTCAAAGTTCATTTGGTCAAACCTTTAGTTCTTAAAGTTAAAATTTTCATTTGGGTGGGTTTTGAATAAAATAGATCTTTTTCTGTGTGTTTATTAGTAAGATTAAGCTTAGCTTTTGGATTATTAAATTTTAGTTGCTTAATAAAATTAGAAAATGTTAGTTCACTACGTCTAGCTTATTAAGTGCTTATTTTCAAGCTTCTTTCGAT
The DNA here is from genome assembly GCA_022545495.1 of Chrysanthemum lavandulifolium. Taxonomy (NCBI): domain Eukaryota; kingdom Viridiplantae; phylum Streptophyta; class Magnoliopsida; order Asterales; family Asteraceae; genus Chrysanthemum; species Chrysanthemum lavandulifolium. The sequence goes on from CM040241.1 coordinate 10,504,892, forward strand.
GCCTTGTACTGAAAGTGCCACAGTGCACGATGAATGGTACCATTTGAAAAGCTTGCAGAGCTTATTAGTGGGTTAAATCTTGTGATCTTTGTTTCTTTGGGTAGCCAACCTAGCCATCTTGAGGTCTCAAGACTTGTTTTCATTTTGAAGCTTGTTTGGTAGGGCTGCTATAAGCTTAAAGCTTGTCCCATTTCATTTTAATCAGTGCTTATTGTCTTTATAATAGCTTTTAGTGTGCTTCTTATATCTTAGCTTCATTTCTGTTCATATAGCTTGTTTGCATCTATTTTGAGCTTTTGTTTACATTAGCAAGCTTGTTTGAGCTTATTTCCACAAAATAAGCTCTTAAGCCTCTTATTGAGCTTATAAACATCAAACGACTTATTCTAAGTTTGTAAAATTTTTGTCTTTGTTAAGTTTGATAACGCTTCACGCGTCGTTCGGGGTCAAGGCTTCCTTTTCTTGAGCAAGTTTTATAACACCCTAGCGATGAACCTAATCGTTGTAGTGTAGTAATTGTGGCCAGCGGGTATTGATATCGATTCTCTGAGGGAATAGTGTCGTTAGGTTGAATTGTATGTCGATTTAAGTCTAGGTGAGGATGATTATTTTGTATTTTTATATTTTATGGAATGGAAAGGTGCGAATCTCGGGTTTTGGAGGGAGGGTGGAATTGGTTGCTAGTCAACTATTCCAAAAGATACTAACTAACTAAGGGATCTACGATGCGTGGCGTATCTACTTATGATGTATTACTCCACTAGCTATCCATTCTACCTCTTGAATTGTCACGTCCTATTGATGGTTGAATTGTCACGTCCTTATTCCTAGTTGCTTTGTGTGTCTAAGGTTGTTGGGTGTCGTTTCTCACTAACTCTTTGAATTTACCAAAGGGTCTTGTCTACAAACCCACAAGTGATTTATAAACTCCTACTACAAAAGCGATCTTTGGATGGTTTAGCCTACAATTACTCGGTAATTATACTCTGGGTTCGCAAAGATGAATCAAGCATTAAGTACTGTGAATGACCTATCGCATTACTAGATCATTAATCAACTAAGATAAGAATCAACAATCAAACAAGACGATGGGATGCAAATTATAAACTAAACCAATTAGACTTATTGAAGTTGTCACACCTAATGATGAAGATGAGACACAAGCATCACTAAAAATTAATAAGATCTAATTAATTATATACAAGTTTCACAATCATAAGCAGACACTAGATGAATTAGCGAAGCATAATGTGAGAGCAGCAACAATTAAGATAATTGAAGACATACCATAGGATTGGATTAACAAACAAACCTTCTACATGTTTATAGAGTGTTTGGAACCCTTTAAGTTCTGGAAAAACACCTACCTAAACCTAGAATCGGACTTAGGGTTTAGGGCTTACAAGTGAAGTTATAATGTTATATTTATAGGCATTTTACGTGACAAAGAGTGACGTCGCACTTTATAAGTGACGTCGACCATTTTCAGCAAATTGTGAATTTTCTCGTTCGATCGGCGTGGGCTTTTGAATCACCTAAATCGAGTTCGTATGCAAAAGTTATGGCGAAACAATATCAACTACTTGGCGCATGTTGTGACTTGATCGACTTGTGGCGTCCACCCAGGTTGTGGCCGTGGCCTTGATCTCGGCGTCGTGCGGGTCGCATCTGGGCCGGTCACGGTAGCGGCCTACTCTTTCACAACTAGGCGGTCTCTTGAAAACCGAGTTTTGCGTTCGACCGTAAATAATTCTCCGAGCGGCGTCGCGAATAGAACACAGCGACGTAGCCTTCTACATTCAGCGTGAGTAGTGGGTTCGACTTTGGCCATTTTCGTCATATATTCGCGCCTTTTCGTCCAAATAAAGTGCCATTCCAACATTTTGCCTTCACGAGACCTAAAAGTAAAAGGGCGATATTAAGCAATAACGGATACAAAGTGATCAAATAAGGACTTAACGACCCTCAAAATGGTACCTTTAAAACCTTATCAAAGTTTCATATTTTAGGTAGTTAAGTAGTTTTCAAAGGAAAAATCGAAAAACATCAATATAAAATAGTGATAGCCTTTATTTAATTTTTTTTTAGCTTTTGATTTTTCTTTTAGCTTGTCAACAAATCTTGTTTTTCTATTTTTATTAGTTTCTGTCATATATAGTATTTTTAGAAAAGTTTGAATTTTCCTAATCCTTTTAGTATTTATTATAATTTTAAATAGTTAAAATAGTAATTAATTAGTAATAAATAATTAAAAAGCATAAAAATATCTTTCAGTTTTAAAATTAGTTTTATCATATTTTAGATTTTTCCAAGTTAAAATTTTATTTTTTCGGTTTATTTTATATTTTCTAGTATTTAAGTGTATTTTAAATAATAATTAATTAGTAATAATTAGATAAAAGTGTGAAAAATATATTTTTAGTTTTAAAATTAGTTTTATAATATTTTAGACTTTTCTGAATCATAATTTTCTAGCCTTATTTTGTATTTTCTTCTATTTTAGGTATTTATTAAATAGTTAAAATAGTTTTTAATTAATAATAATTAATTAAATAGTTATAAAAATAATTTTCTTTTTCTAATAATTTTCTTTTATTTTTAGGATTCCAAAAATGTTATTTTCATATTTTTAGGTCTTTTATTTCTTAGATTTTATATTTTATTTTGTGCGTGTGCGTAGTTTTTAAACTTCGTTTCGTTTCTCTTATCGATTCTTTGTGCTCCAATTCGTATTCCATTCCATTCCAATCAATCGGTAGTGTAATTTCTCAATCAAAACCTTTATTGATCACTATCCTTAGTGATCACTCTATCATCTGAGTTTGTTTTGACACAATTGAGTCTCAGTGGGACTAACGACAGGAATTCACTATATTCTCGAGGACTTCATTGTATTTGTGTTTTAAGCGGTTTAAGCTTCTTACGGTTAGCCATTCATAAGTGGCTAGCTTGTGTGTAGTGTAACAGTTGCCACAGAATCGAGAAAGATTAATTGGAAATTTAGATAAGAACATTGGCGCGGTTTTGAAAGGGCTCAAGAATTGTCAGAACTCTCCACAAATTCAAAGGAGATTGCTAATTGCTTTGAAAAGAGGTACTTCATATTATTCTTAAAGAAATTGGTGATGACGTATTTTCTTTGTTAGTTGAGTCTAGTGATGTAACTAAAAGAACAAATAGCTATTGTTTTGCGGTATGTTAATAAAGTGGAGTAGTTAAAGAAAGTTTAGTTGGTGTTGTTCATGTGAAGGAGACATCTTCTTCATATCTTAAAGCTTCCATTGATTCCTTTTGCTAACCATAATTTGAGTTTGAAACAACTTAGAGGTCAGGTTATGGCGATTGCTAGCAATATGCGTGGTGAATTCAATGGTTTAAAAGCTAAAATATTGGAAGAAAATAACACGGCATATTATGTACATTGTTTTGCTCACCAACTTGGTTAGTAGTTGTGGCGGTTGCAAGAAAACACTAGGTGTTGTTGACTTCTTTGACAAATTAACCCTTGTGACGAATGTTGTTTGTGCTTCTTACCAAGCGAAAGATATACTTATAGATTGTGAAAAGAAAAGAGTGGAAAAAGCAATTGGTAATAGTGAAGTCGAGCTGGAAGAGGTAAGAACAAGAGCTTTCTCTTATCTGTTTGGGGATACAAGATGGAATTCTACAACAAAACAATTTTGTGTTTGATAGATTTACTTCATCTGTTATTAAGGTGCTTGAATTTGTGGAAAATGACTAGGCAAAATCAAGCAGAGTGATTCTTAATGTACTTTGAATCATTTGATTTTGTATTTTATTTGCATATGATAAAATACATTTTGGGTCCTGAATATATTGTCACAACTCTCAAAAGAAGACCAAGATATTGTGGGCGGTTTCGATGGTCAAATCAACCAAGGAACAATTGAAAGAATTTAGATCGAGCAGGTTTGTTCCACTTTTAGATAGAATATCTTCTTTTGTGAAAAGCATAATATTCAGTGGTTAACATGGATGAAGTATATGTTAGTCAAATAATTGAGGAGACGAAGGGTCAATGTTACTAATAGACATTTCTTTGAGGTTGAATGTTTTAACTACGGTTGTAGATATGCAAATTCAAGAGTTTAGTGATCGTTTAGTGAGGCAAGACCAGTTACTTGAAAATATGGCTTGTTTGAACCCGTTTGATTTATTTGCTCAATTAGGCGTATCAAAGTTAGTAAGATTGGTGAGTTGTACCCAGAACGATTTTGATAGCGTTGAAAGGATGGAACTTGAGTCAACTAAACTTGTATTATGCCAATGTCAAAGAAGATAATAGTTTTCTCAACTTGAATGGTATCACCGACCTTGCTACAATGATGGTGAAGAAAAGGAACACATTTCTTATCCTTTGGTGCATCGATTATTAAAGTTAGCTTTGATTTTGCACATTGCAACCGCAAGTGTTGAGAGATGTTTTACGCAATGAAGATTATTAAATCATTTGCGTGTCGAATTAGTCAAGGGTTTTAAACTCTTGTGTTATATGTGGCGTAGAAAAGAAGCTTGCAAATATTCTGATGAAGATGTGATGAACCGCTTCCAAAATATGACGGATCGTAAGGACAAATTTAAAATGTTTGTTTGGTCAAGGTAAGCATTTTCGTTGTTATTTTTATGCTTAAACAAGATGTACACATTTTTGTTAATATATACTACACTTTATAACGAGGTTTTGGATAGGATTTTGCACCTAAAAGTTGTTTTTGAGCATTTTGTCTTGATTGTTCTTTGAAATTTAGTCTTGAATTCTTTGATTTTTCACTAAATACTCTTGATTCTTCTTGATTTGGTGAAATCTTCTTGAATTCTATAATCTTCTTGATTCGGTCTTAATCTTTCTGATTTATTTAAAAAGTCATGTTCGCTATGAATAGTCTTGATTTCCTTTATGAAATAGTCTTGATTCACCGGTGTCTTGAATTGGTGGTCTTGTTTTTGCTACAAAAATCTTGTTTTAAGTGTTTGGTGCTTTTGGTTGCTTACATTGGTTGTTTTCGCGGTCTGCCATTTGACACAACATAAGGTGTGTTTTGTTGTTATTTTTTAATTAGTTCTTTTATGCAATATTAAGTCGGTTAAGTTCACTATTGTTCGTCGTTAAATTTTTTTTTGGCAATGTTATTTTGCCCCCATATTCCAATATCTGGCTCACTTCGCTGCCCTCGTGTAAGTCATATGAGGGTGTTTAACTTTAAAACACCCGTTTGGTCAGGTGTGTTAATGGTTTGAGGGTAGTGACTTCTTGCAAAAACAAAAGTCAAAGGACTAAGGTGTGAGTCAATGCAAACCACATGGACCATCTTTGTAATTTACTATTTTATATATCCTCAATTTAAACTCTTAAATGTCATAGTTACCTAACCAAACCCATAATATCATATATACCAAATTTAAACACAAAATTTGTCAAATCTACCAATTATACAAATTTATGCATTTAAATTTTTGAAAAACTTAATAATTATCAATTTGATATTTATAAACTATTTTACCCTTCTTAATATCCGATGAAATTCTTTTTATAGTTAATCAAAAGTGAATTTACCCTCTTAATAACCAATAGCAAATTCTTTTATCTGTTAATCAAGAGTGATCACAACCGTATGGATTTTGTAGTATCGATATATATTTGAATATGAATAAGATAAGATGATAGTACATACAAGTACAAAACTATAGAATAAAGGTCGAATTAAGTTTTGCACATGGCTTTTTTTTAGGTAACCATGGTTTCGACTTTTGACCGATTAATCTATGAGGTTTGAACCAACATATATATACTAAAACCGGTAAAGCCCTCCCTTTTGAGGAGGTTGGCTGGCCGTTTCAAATGTTTACCTAACGAGATTGAACTTGAGACCTCACACATTTTAAAATGATAGTCGCATGGCCTTTTCACTAGGCAACCCTTGAATGGTTAGATATCATTTTGCAATAGTAATTGGGCAAAAAATGATGGTAACTTTATAGTGGTTGGTCAATTTGAATAAAATTTCGAACCATGACCACTTTCGGATAGCCTATCTAACTCATTTGTACATGTTTGTTATAATTTGGAGATGTCATTGTATGAAGGGTATAATGGGTATTTAATAATATGAACTGAGTTTTGATTGTTTATAATAATAAAATTGGTAGATATGACAAATTTTATTTAAATTGGTATATATAGTATTATGGGTTTTGATTGAGTAAATATGGCGTTTAGGGTTCAAATTAGGATTATATGGAATTAACCATTTTATTAACCAATCACATTACTTTATTTTGCCACGTGTCAAAATCGAACAAACTAATTGGTATTTTTTTCAATAATATTGTTTTGCCAAAATTGAAATGATGTAATTCTTTTATTATATAAGAGATGTAGAAATGTAGTATTATATTGTAAACACAAAGCGTGACACAAACAATTTGTTATCTTGCATTTATATTAGTATCAAATGTCGATAATAATATAAATCATAAAACAACTATACTAATACATGATCCAAGTTGCACCAACATTATGCAAATCGCTAAAGAACATGAGCGTTATACTTAAAGCACTAATTACCGTATCCAACAATACTTTTTGATTAAACCGAGTAAGTAAATGAATTTCTGATGAATGGCAAGATCACTACTACTCTAGTAAAAACTAAGCAGCCCTCGGCTACATATTCGTTCATTCGGTTAGGAGCTAAGCCATGCCTCCACTTATTCCCAATATTTAATAGTGGATGAAGTATAGGCGATTAACTTTTTGAACAACATTATTCATTTTACTACTAACGTGTCAACGATCTTGGCAAAGTTTGAGAAAAAAAAATTAACTTACAAACAAATAGTTGATGTTGGCGAAAAGAAAATGGCGGTAATTGCTCTTGTTTAAGGAATATGAAAATCGTTATGTAGGTTTTGTTAGTGTTTTTGTTTTGGCTAATTGCACAAATAAGCAATGTATTATTTATTTTTTGAAAAATACAAACTACTATCCACCCCAAATTTATTATCCATCCATTTTCTATTTTTCTTAAAGTTATCTATCTTAATCGCCATAGGGGACATGTCCATTAACAAAGTTTTCACGTTTCATACTAACTTCGGTTTTGAGTTTTAGGGAAGGAAATGGAAAAGAATAGGAAAGGGAAAAGAGGGAAAAGGAAAGTGAGTGTTAGTTGTTATGTTCTTGAGATAGAGGAAAGGAAAAGGAAAGTAATCATAATCATGTTCTTGAGTGAGAGGAAAGGAAAATAACTTGGTCAAATTACATATATGCCTTTAATTGTTAATGTCAAATGTTTTAAAAGGGTATATTAGTCTTTATACAACATCGGTTCCATTCCTTTCCCTTTCCTCCCAAAGTGGGAAGATTTTAACAAATCTTCCTCCACATTTCCATTTCCTTTCATCCTTTAAAAAAACTCAAGAACACAAAAACTTTTCATTTACTTTACTTTCTTCCATTTCAACTCGAGGCGGCGTAAGGTTTGTTTAAGCATTTTTAAGCTACGCGAGTTCGCGTGGTTTCGACTTATGTTTGATAAGTTACTTTTCTAGCTTATTTTAAGACATATAGACTTATATCATTTAAAATAAGCGGGTAAAAGTAAGCATTAAACGTAAACCAATCATTTAAGCTCATAGCTCAAAAATAAGCAAGTGAACACCCATACATGCAAGATATTTCAACAACTCATTACATCGACTAAAAATATATATCCTAAATCTATGTTTTCATAAAAAGGAAGACAATTCTTTACTTGTTTTGTTCCATGTTTTGTCCTTTTAACTAGGTTCTAAAGGTCTTAAAAAAGTAAAAACTCCGCAAAGGCGTGAGGCTTGGTCATACCATCACGCCACGGCTATGCCGCTTTTTGCGTCTTTTATAAACTCGATATATGAAATATAATATAAAATATATGAATATTTTAATATTTTGTGCCTCCGTATATCACGTCTTATAATAAAAACTTTTCCTGACCACTAAGGTGTGAGGTTTCGTCCTCTTCTTGCTTGTACTATGCCTTTATTTATGATTTTTAACATAAAAGGCACAATTGGTTTGACTATGTTGGACCGTTAAATAAAAAGTTTTTTTTTTTTTTGGGGTTTGAACCCATGCCCGCTGGGTTCAAACCAGTTAAGTCTCCATTTTCTTCTATTAAACTAACAAAATAAAAACAAATCTTGTAACACACACAACCCTTCCCTCTTTCCTAACACCACACTTCATCCGTGACCGCTGCAAACACCAACCAAACAAAATCCCAATTTTATAAAAATAAAAACCAAACCCTCTAATTTGAAGCGAGAGATTGATGGAAATCGTTATTAGGTGAGGACTTATGTTTATTACATTAGGTTGATGTATTTGCCTTTTTGGACTATTATTTGTTATAATGTCTGGATTTAGGGGTGTTTGGGTAAGCTTATTTAGGGGATGTATTTGCCTTTTTGGGCTATTTATTTTATAATTTTGTTTATATCAAAAACTATAAAAGCGAAATGCAGACATAAAATATAAAGTTTAATACGTCAAGCAAACTCGTAAAATGAGGAGCAAAATATTACAAAAAGCGTGTCATAAGAGGTTTATAATATAACCCTTTTAATTATATGAAATGATAAATTATCTATATCTATACTACTTTATAATGCATTTAGGCCTTCTAAAATTAGAAGGCTTAAAAATTCGATTTTTTACTTGCTTATTATGGAAGAGTTTTCTAACAAAAATTAAGATAAGGAGCTCGATCACATGTGATGACATGTGAAACTTATGCCTAACGGCGCAACCTAACTTCAAACCTAACTCTAACGGTAAAATTAAGATAAAGAGCTCGATTATAAAATGACATGTATTTCTCAACTAAAAATTCATCTTTATTTTTAAATTAAAATATATTTTTATCTACTTATTTTTTATAATCTAATTTCACCATATTTTAAAATTTTATGCTCTTTAATTCAACATCCATTTTGATATATGTTTATGAGTTTTAGTTTTATATTTTTAATGGGTTTATTTTATTTTAATTTAAATTTTACAACTTTAACCTTTATTTTATTTATTTCAATCAATATAATCTTGATTCGTCAATATCATATACTTTTGGGAGTGTTTGTGTAAGATTGTGAGGTATTTCTATGCGGGAATAATGATGTCATGAGGAAAGCTATAGGAAAGTTACGGGTAACCCAAACAAACACTTACAACTAACATATATATTGAGCGTTGTGGCGAATTCACTAAGCGGGTAAGCAAATACATATAACTATACTTATACGCGTACATGTGGTATCCGACTAGTACCCTAAAAAAAAAATTTAAAAAGTACCCACAAAAACAAAAAATTTGTTTACTAAATTATACTTTTTTCAATCATTTCGGATTCCCTCAAACATTTAAGGTTTACCCTCGAACAAAACAATTTAACTCAATTAATATCCAACGTGCAATCCTCCCTTCTCACCATTCACCAGCACTTTTTCAATCCTCTCCACCTCTAATTAAAAACACTTTAACACAAGTTAACAATCGATCCATTAAATTCGATCCATAAAACAAACGATTCAAATAGATTCGGTTCTTTGAGCTTGAAGTTGATGATTTTGTGATGCTCTTGGTATACTTTTGAACTCGATTCATTGATTTTTGTGTTTGCTTCAATTAGGTGTTAGTTATAGAGATTTGTGATATTATTATAGTGCGATGCAATTGAATTAGGCGTGTTACGTGCGGCTATGGTTTGGCTTCGGGTTTAGGTTGTGCGAAAGGTGTTTGATGAAATGCCCATTAGAAATGATACTTGCGTATATTATCGTTACATTTTGACATGCAAAATTGTTTGGCGTGTCGTTTAGAATGAGATAATAAGTTTTAGTCGTTAGTATCATAATCAACTCCCAAACATTTTAGTCATTGGATAAGCAGTTTATGTTTAGTTTCTTGTCGATTCGAGAAATGGAAGTTTCTTTGTTATGTTTCGCATCTCTTGGCTAGTTTATCACTTCTTGTTTGAATTGCGAGATATTGTTTTAAATTGCCTTATGTATTAGAACAAGCGGGCATTTTCGTCTTGTTCTTTGAGTAACAATTAACATGTCTATACATATCTACCTGCTGCAAATTTAGCAAAAGTGTAACATTAGTTTTCATGTGATTTGCGATCACAGAACTTTACCATGGCGGTATAACACAATGTGGGCTAATAGATGCTTAAAGTTAGCAAAATGGTTGGGTTTGTGTGATAACATGAAATTATCTTGTGTGTGTAGGCGCATTTATGTTAAAACTTTTTATTAACATATAGTACTTTAATATGTGCAAAACCAAAGATCTAATATGTAGATTAATAGAAATATTGTTCGATAATGACAATATAAAAATCTTCTGACACAAAATGAATTAGTATTAAGTTTGCATATCGTAAGTCTAGCATAATGGAGATAAGAATGTTATAGTTTTCATGTGATCTTGGATAATGAGATTAGTCGAACTACAATACATACCAAATCATTACATACTTTTACTATTTTCATTAGGGTGTAGAATGGATATAATCAAAATGAGATTAAACTGAGGAGATATTCTTCTAAAGAAGTTGTTAAATCAGGACACTTCTCCTCCTCTCCTCCCATCAAACTTCATAACAAGGAAGTCAAGTCGGTTGAGAAAACCAAGAATTTCCGAGGTTGAGCTTAAGGACTTACCTCCTCATCTCCAAGTATGCATTTCTAGAAGGTGATGATAAATTACCCGTCATTATTGCTCGAGATTTGAGTAAAGATGAAAAAGCTTGCTCTCATAAAGGTCTTGAAGTCACATAAGCAAGCAATTGCTCGAAACTCTCCGACATTAAGGGTATCAACCCCGAGTTTTGTACTCACAAAATTTTGATGGAGGATGACTTCAAACCAGAGTTCAACATCGAGAAGGGTGAATCCAAAATCCATGATGTTTTCAAACAAGAGGTTATCAAACTTCTTGATGCGGGATTGATTTACCCGATCTCGAGATAGTCCTTGGTTAGCCCAATTCATTGTGTTCGAAAAAGGGTGGCATTCTCGTTGTCACAAATGAAAATAACGAGTTAATTCCAACTCGTGCAGTTACGGGATGGCATGTTTGCATTGACTATCGTAAATTAAATGGCGCCACCAGTAAAGACCATTTTCCTCTACCCTTCATGGACCAAATGCTAGAGATTAGCAGGAATGAATACTATTGTTTCCTTGATGGTTTCTCGGTTACTTTGATTCCCATTGATCCACGGGATCAAGAGAAGACCACATTCACCCGCCCATACGGGACTTTTGCCTACAAACGTATGCCTTTTGGCCTATGTAATGCTCCCGCACGTTCCAACGATGTATGATGGCCATTTTCCACGACATGATCGGGGAAACAATGGAGGTGTTTATGGATGACTTCGGTCATTGGGGATTCTTTTCAAACATGTCTCCCATTTAGAGAAAATGCTTCAAAGGTGTGAAGACACCAATCTTTGTCTAAACTGGAGAAGAGCCACTTTATGGTCAAAGAAGGCATAGTCCTTGGCCATAAGATTTCAAAGAATGGGATTGAGGTAGATAGAGCAAAAGTAGATGTTATTGCTAAATTACCTCATCCTACTACCGTCAAAGGTATTAGGGTTTTTAGGTCATGCCGGTTTCTATCGAGATTCATACAAGATTTTTCCAAAATCGCTTGCCAATGACCCATCTTCTTGAAAAGGATGCTCCTTTTATCTTCTCACCCGAGTGCATCAAAGCTTTTGAAACATTGAAGAAAAAGCCATGAAGCACCCATTCTCGCTGCTCCCGATGGGACTTGCCTTTTGAGCTCATGTGCGATGCAAGTGATTTTGCTATCGTGCAATCTAGGGCAACGAAGAAACAAGCATTTTCAGCCTATCCACTACGCAAGTAAAACTATGATCAAGCTCAACTCATTACACCACCACGTAAAAGAGCTATTAGCCGTGGTGTATGCATTTGAGAAGTTTCGCCGACTTAATCTTGACCAATGCGTGGTGTATACGGATCACTCGGCTCTTAAATATCTCTTTGCAAAACAAGATGCAAAGCCGAGATTGCTTCGTTGGATTCTCTCCTCCGTGAATTTGATATCATCATCGTGATAAAAGGAGCGAGAATCTAGGCGATGATCATCGTCTGCATTAGAAAACCCTCACCAAGATGTTTTCGAGAAAAAGGAAATAAATGAAACATTTCCTCTCGAGACACTCAATGCGATTTCTTTTCGTGGAAACTCTTCTACCCCATGGTTTGTCGACCGCAAATTACCATGCGGGTAACTTCATTGTGAAAGGGATGTCGACCCAACGGAAGAACAAATTCTTCAAAGATGTTAAACATTATTTCGGGACGACCCTTCTTATTCAAAATCATGCGGATCAAGTCATCCGACGGTGTGTTTATGGGACGAAGCTATCGACATTCTCACAACTTGCCATCTTTGGACCCACCGGGGCCATCATAGCCCAAACTACACCGCCAAAAGGTGTTTGATTCGGATTTTATTGGCCCACAATCTATAAGGATGCCCACGAATTTGTCAAAACACGCGGACGCTTGTTAACGTCGGCGGAAATATATCTCAAAGAAATGAAATGCCACAAAATGCCATTCAAGTTTGTGAGATATTTGACATATGGGGTATTGACTTTATGGGGCCATTTCCTTTCTCGTGGTAACAAGTACATACTGGCATTGACTATCGTCAAATGGGTTGAAGCAAAGCTTTACCCACCAATGATGCCCGAGTTGTTGTGAAATTTTGAAATCTCTTGTTTGCGGGTTTGGAACTCCGAGCGATAATCGATGATCGTGGTACACATTTTGCAATGACCAATTTGAAAGAGTCATGCAAAAGTATGGTGTTACCCACCGCCTCTCTCGCATACCACCCCAAACAAGTGGGCGGTGGAAGTTTCCAACCGTGGTATTAAAAGGATCCTTGAAAGGACAAGTGGCGAAAATCGTGCATCCCGGTCGGATAAGCTAGATGACGCACTGGGCCTTCGACATTACAAAACACCCATCGGTGTACTCCATACAAGCTAGTGTGGAAAGGCATGTCATCTTCCGATTAAGCTAGAGCACAAGGCATCTTGGGCCTTGAAGCATGCAAATTTCGATATTCGAGACATTTGGTGATCACGTAAAAGTTTAATTGAATGAATTAAATGAACTTCGTGATCAAGCTTACGAGAACTCTTTGATCTACAAGCAAAAGACAAAGAAGATTCATGACTCTAAAATCAAAACCGCGTTTTCAACGTTGGTGATCGAGTCCTTCTTTTCAATTCAAGATTGAAGATTTTCAAGAAAGCTCAAGTCCCGTTGGTGCCGTCCATTTACTATTGCTAAGGTTTATCCTTATGGCACCATTGAGTTATCTCAACCCGATGGTCCTAATTTTAAAGTGAATGGTCATCGGTGAAGCATTACTTTGGAGGACATTCCCCTGTGGTTGTCCGGATCTACAAACTTTCCCCATGAACCAATGAATGCGGGATCGAGTCAAGCTAGTGACTCGGGAATCAAAAATAGTAGCACACACCATATGGGTTTTCACCCATATTTCGTATTCTTACCCTTTCTACCACCTAGTGTGGGGAGTTTCCCACGCTGTTGTATATAAAATCAAGTGTAAAAAAAAAAAAAAAAAAAAAAAAAAAAATCTTTCATAATAATGGCCGTAGTATTTCCTTTTACGTTCTCGGTTTGGCATAACCGCGGTACTTTGAATATTGAGGGCAATATTCATTTCTAAGTGTGGGGGAATTCTCATGAATTTTATCATATTTATCCACCAATTCCCGTTTTTGCAAAAAATTTTTTGGAGTAAGTGTTCTACACTTACTCGACAGTTATCGATCCGCCATGTCTATTAGACAAAAGGATTGGCTAATCCAGAGACAAACGGATCTTGGTAAAGATTTCTCAAATCCGTTTATATGGCTTGCAATTTGCCCAAAATTGTATGGTTCTCAACTCACCATATCCTAAAAGTGAAGAGTTGGCTTAGCCCGCAAGATTATGGCTTGTGGTAAAAGCGGAAAATCCATAATTGGTAATCACCACCAAAGATAATTCGATAATTTATCTAAGAGTTGGCTAGTCGAGCAAACGGCTTGGTAAAGACCCATCAAATCCGTTATATGGTTTATGATTTGCCAATAAATCGGATGGTTATCGGTGTACCATAGTTCTTACTTGAATGAAACATTTGGCTACTCCAGTGATGGCTTTTGGTAAAGAGTTTTCAAATCCATTAAGCTTTCTCAAATCATTGCTAGGGACTAGCAATATCTCGATGCGGGGATTGATGAGTGTCTAAATACTCATCATTTTATACAATCTAAGCGCAAAATCATCGAAAACACTCAGAAACACATCAAAATGATCAAAATATCACAAATCAGTGTTTTATGTGTTTTAAATGCAAAAATATCAAAATCAGATGAAAAATGATTCAAGTTTGCAAAATTGGCAGTTTTAGTCCCTCAAGTTTTAAAAGTTGTCAAATCTAGTCCCTGGAATTCAAAAATGTGAAGTTTTGTCATTCAAGGTCCCTGAAATCTTCTAAGTTGTTAAAAATGACCCTTGAATGAATTTTTGGTCAAATGGCATAAAAGGTCCCTAAACTTTGAAAATTTGCAAAAATAGTCCTTGGATTTCTAAAAATGGGATTTAATGCAATAAGGGTCCTTGCACTATCAATGTTTGTCATTTTTGGTCCTTGTTATAAGTTTGGAAAGTTGGCATTTTCAGTCCTCATGTTTGGATAATTTGCATTTTTGGTCCTTGAAAGCTAGCTAAACCAAACGGACACCTTATCATATATCAAGCCCAAATCCACCTTGGCCCAAAACCAACCCACCCCGTTTGTTATTACCCGGTCAACAAAAGTCAAAAATGACTCACGCGCGCCCAAAAACCACTTCCAATGTAGCTTACCTCTCCCCTCGATTCTCCAAAACCGGAGCGGTTTCCCATTTTTCTTCAACCTCCCTTACCTTGTCCTCCACCTCCACTAACACCAAAACCTTTAATTGATTGAAACAAACTCAATTAATATCAAAACTGCTCTTGACAATTTTGGCGCCAAAATCCACTGGGCGGTTCGATGATATTTGATGATCCAATGGCTAGAAAATGGTGGGAAAGATTCGAGAGGTCATCGAGATTCACAAAAGTCATTATAAAGGGAGAGATGCAATGTATCTATGTATCTAGTATAATTTTAATTTTCCATTGTCGTTTTATTTTTCTCAAAATCTCAATTGTAATTTAAGCTTTCCTAGTACTTTGTCTAAGTTAATTCAAGTATTTGTGAACTACTTTCGGCTTTAATATCAAGTTTTAAGTTCTTATTTCAATTTATACGCTTTTCATTGAAAATCTCACAATGTGTTAATGTTGTTGTTAGTTGTTGATAAGGATGAAAATAGCTCATGTAAGCTCCCGAGAAGCTTATTCAAGCTTTTAGAGACCTTAAAATTCAAGTTTAGAAGTTAAACAGAAAATCATAAAAATACAAATTAAATAGTTTAAAATTCAAAAATCATATGGAAAGGGTGTTCACAAATGGGCGGGGTGAATTATGGATGGCCTTGGGTTGGTGGCTTAGTGGTAAGCCTTTAGGATTGGTCTTGATCATTGGTTACGTGATTGCAGTTGGATACCCATTTGTAAGCTTTTGACCAATTTGGCATTTCAACTGTTGTAATTGTTCATTAGCTTTACTTTCATTTCTTATTGTTTATTAGATATAGTTAAGTGTGTTTAAGCCATAAAATCGGTTGGTTGTTCTTTTTACTTTGCGGTTTATAAAAATAGTTTTGATAGTTAAGCGCATCTTGGTCAATTCTTAGTTTGATGTTGTTATGGTTATTGTTTAAGGGTTCATTAGTCCTATAAAGTGGTATCATAAGGGTTTGAATCAGTTTCATGGACTTGATCTGTGATTTGCTTTGAAAATCTTCCAAACAGGCTTAAAAAGGAGTGTTTGCTTTAGCTTGTTTATCTGTGATCAAGAGTGTTTAAGACAGTACCATTCTTTGTTCTGTGTCACTTTAGTACCTATTATCTCAAACAAGTCAAGAAAACTAGTTCTCATTTGGTGAAAAGTCAAAATTGCATTTGATCTTAACTAGTGTGTCTACTGTTGGATTTTAATGAATCATGACCATGGATTTGTGTTTATAAGTTGTTTATATTGATCAAATCAGTCTTATTTCAACTTAACATAACATAATCAGTGCTTAAAATCAGTTCAAAGTTCATTTTGGTCAAACCTTTAGTTCTTCTTAAAAGTTAAAATTTTCATTTGGGTCGTTTTTGAATAAAATAGATCTTTTTCGTGTGTTTATTAGTAAGATTAAGCATAAGCTTTTGGATTATTAAATTTTAGTTGCTTAATAAAATTAGAAAATGTTAGTTCACTACATCTCTAGCTTATTAAGTGCTTATTTTCAAGCTTCTTTACAAGACCTTGTCTGCAAAAGTGCCCCGTGCACACGATGAATGGTACCATTTGAAAAGCTTGCACGAGCTTATTAGTGGGTTAAATCTTGTGATCTTTGTTTCTTTGGGTAGCCAACCTAGCCATCTTGAGGTCTCAAGACTTGTTTTTCATTTTGAAGCTTGTTTGGTAGGGCTGCTATAAGCTTAAAGCTTGTCCCATTTCTGTTTTAATCACAAGTGCTTATTGTCTTTATAATAGCTTTTTAGTGTGCTTCTTTGTATATCTTAGCTTCATTTCTGTTCATATAGCTTGTTTGCATCTATTTTGAGCTTTTGTTTCAGCTAGCAAGCTTGTTTGAGCTTATTTCCACAAAATAAGCTCTTAAGCCTACTGTTGAGCTTATAAGTTTGTCAAACGACTTATTCTAAGTTTGTAAAATTTTGTCTTTGTTAAAGTTTGATAACGCTACACGCCGTTCGGGGTCAAGGAAACTTCCTTTTCTCGAGCAAGTTTTATAACACCCAGCAAAGTGAACCTAATCGTTGTAGTGTAGTAATTAGGGTAAGCCACGGGTATTGATATCGCTCTCAGGGAATAGTGTCGTTAGAATGAATTGTATGTCGATTTAAGTCTAAAGGTGAGGATGATTATTTTTGTATTTTTATATTTTATGGAATGGAAAGGTACGAATCTCGGGGTTTGGAGGGAGGGTGGAATTAGTTGCTAGTCAACTATTCCAAAAGATACTAACTAACTAAGGGATCTACCAAGCGTGAAGCGTATCTACTTATGATGTATTACTCCTTGCTAGCTATCCAATTCTACCCACTGAATTGTCACGTCCTATTGATGGTTGAATTGTCACGTCCTTATTCCTAGTTGCGTTGTGTGTCTAAGGTTGTTGGGTATCGTTTCTCCCTAACTCTTTGAATTTACCAAAGGGTCTTGTCTACAAACCCACAAGTGATTTATAAACTCCTACTCTAAGGCGATCTTTGGATGGTTTAGCCTACAATTACTCGGTAATTATACTCTAAGGTTCACAAAGATGAATCAAGCATTATGCACAACGAATGACCTATCGCATTACTAGATCATTAATCAACTAAGATAAGAATCAACCAATCAAACAAGAGACGAGAGGGATGCAAGAATTATAAACTAAACCAATTAGACTTATTGAAGTTGTCACACCCTAATGATGAAGATAGACACAAGCATCACTAAGAAATTAATAAGATCTAATTAATTATATACAAGTTTCACACAATCATAAGCAGACACTAGATGAATTAGCCAAGCATAATTAATGAAGAAGCAGCAACAATTAAGATAATTGAAGACATACCATAGGATTGGATTAACAAACAAACCAACTACAATGTTTATAGAGTGTTTGGAACCCTTTAAGTTGCTGGAAAACACCTACCTAAACCCTAGAATCGGACTTAGGGTTTAGGGCTTACAAAAAGTGAAGTTATAATGTTATATTTATAGGCGATTTTCTGTCGACAAAGAGTGACGGCGTCACACTTATAGTAATGACGTCACGACCATTTTTCAACAAATTGTAGATTTTCTCGTTCGATCGCGTGGGCTTTTGAATCACCTAAACCGAGTTCGTATGCAAAAGTTATGGCCAAAACAATATCAACTACTTGCCAGCATGTTGTGACTTGATCACTTGTGGATTGGCCACCTTGTGACAATGCCGCCTTTCGATCTCGACGTCGTCGCTGGTCGCATCTAGGCCGTCGAGTAGCGACGGCCTACTCTTTCACAACTAGACGCCGCCTCTTGAAAACACGAGTTTTATGCTCGACCACAATAATTCTCCGACGGCGCAAATAGAACCCGACGCCGCGCTTCTACATTCATCGATCGTGAGTGTCGATTTCGACTTTGGCCATTTTCATATATTCGCGCCTTTTCGTCCAAATAAGTGCCATTCCAACATTTTGCCTTCACGAGACCTAAAAAGTAAAAAGGAACGATATTAAGCAATAACGGATACAAAAGTGATCAAATAAGGACTTAAACGACCCCTCAAAATGGTACCTTTTAAAACCTTATCAAAGTTTCATATTTTAGGTAGTTAAGTAGTTTTCAAAAGGAAAAATCAGAAAAACATCAATATAAAAATAGTGATAGCCTTTATTTAATTTTTTTTTAGCTTTTTGATTTTTCTTTTTAGCTTATTAATCAGCAAATCTTGTTTTTCTATTTTTATTAGTTTTTCATCATCATATAGTATTTTAGAAAAGTTTGAATTTTCCTAATCCTTTTAGTATTTATTATAATTTTAAATAGTTAAAATAGTAATTAATTAGTAATAAATAATTAAAAAGCATAAAAATATCTTTCAGCTTTAAAATTAGTTTTATCATATTTTAGATTTTTCCAAGTTAAAATTTTATTTTTTCGTGTTTATTTTATATTTTCTAGTATTTAAGTGTATTTTAAATAATAATTAATTAGTAATAATTAGATAAAAGTGTGAAAATATATTTTAGTTTTAAAATTAGTTTTATAATATTTTAGACTTTTCTGAATCATAATTTTATTTTTCTAGCCTTATTTTGTATTTTCTTCTATTTTAGAGTATTTATTAAATAGTTAAAATAGTTTTTAATTAATAATAATTAATTAAATAGTTATAAAAATAATTTTCTTTTTTCTAATAATTTTCTTTTATTTTTAGGATTCCAAAAATGTTATTTTCATATTTTTAGGTCTTTTATTTCTTAGATTTTATATTTTATTTTGTACGTGTACGTAGTTTTTAAACTTACGTTTACGTTTCTCTTATCTGATTGCTGTGCTTTCCAATTCTGTATTCCATTCCATTCCAATCAATCAGTAGTGTAATTTCTCAATCAAAACCTTTATTGATCACTATCCTTAGTGATCACTCTATCATCTGAGTTTGTTTTGACACACCATTGAGTCTCCGTGGGACTAAACGACCCGGGAATTCACTATATTCTCCAGGACTTCATTGTATTTGTGTTTTAAGCAGTTTTAAGCTTCTTACGGTTAGCCATTCATAAGTGGCTAGCTTGTGTGAGGTAGCTTGACGGTTTAGCACAGATCAGAAAGTTAATTGGAAATTTAGATAAGAACATTGGCGCGGTTTTGAAAAGGGCTCCGAAGAATTGTCAATTGAACTCTCCACAAATTCAAAAGGAGATTGCTAATTGCTTTGAAAAAGAGGTACTTCATATTATTCTTAAAGAAATTGGTGATGACGTATTTTCTTTGTTAGTTGACGAGTCTAGTGATGTAACTAAAAAAGAACAAATGGCTATTGTTTCTTGTATGTTAATAAAAGTGGAGTAGTTAAAGAAAGTTTAGTTGGTGTTGTTCATGTGAAGGAGACATCTTCTTCATATCTTAAAGCTTCCATTGATTCCTTTTTTGCTAACCATAATTTGAGTTTGAAACAACTTAGAGGTCAAGGTTATGACGGTGCTAGCAATATGCGTGGTGAATTCAATGGTTTAAAAGCTAAAATATTGGAAGAAAATAACACGGCATATTATGTACATTGTTTTGCTCACCAACTTCAGTTAGTAGTTGTGGCAGTTGCAAGAAAACACTTAGGTGTTGTTGACTTCTTTGACAAATTAACCCTTGTGACGAATGTTGTTTGTGCTTCTTGCAAACGAAAAGATATACTTATAGATTGTGAAAAAGAAAGAGTGGAAAAAGCAATTGGTAATAGTGAAGTCGAAACTGGAAGAGGTAAGAACCAAGAGCTTTCTCTTATACGAGCTGGGGATACAAGATGGAATTCTCACTACAAAACAATTTTGTGTTTGATAGATTTACTTCCATCTGTTATTAAGGTGCTTGAATTTGTGGAAAATGACTAGGCAAAATCAAGCAAGTGGTATTCTTGTGTACTTTGAATCATTTGATTTTGTATTTTATTTGCATATGATAAAATACATTTTGGGTCTCACGAATATATTGTCACAAGCTCTCCAAAAAGAAGACCAAGATATTGTGGAAGCGGTTTCGATGGTCAAATCAACCAAGGAACAATTGAAAGAATTTAGATCGAGCGGGTTTGTTCCACTTTTAGATAGAATATCTTCTTTTGTGAAAAGCATAATATTCAGTGGTTAACATGGATGAAGTATATGTTAGTCCAAATGGTCGAGAGCGAAGGGTCAATGTTACTAATAGACATTTCTTTGAGGTTGAATGTTTTAACACGGTTGTAGATATGCAAATTCAAGAGTTTAGTGATCGTTTTAGTGAGGCAAGCACCGAGTTACTTGAAAATATGGCTTGTTTGAACCCGTTTGATTTATTTGCTCAATTAGACGTATCAAAGTTAGTAAGATTGAGTGAGTTGTACCGCACGATTTTGATAGCGTTGAAAGGATGGAACTGAGAGTCAACTAAACTTGTATTATGCCAATGTCAAAGAAGATAATAGTTTTCTCAACTTGAATGGTATCACCGACCTTGCTACAATGATGGTGAAGAAAAGGAAACACATTTCTTATCCTTTGGTGCATCGATTATTAAAGTTAGCTTTGATTTTGCTGTTGCAACCGCAAGTGTTGAGAGATGTTTTTCGCAATGAAGATTATTAAATCAGTTGCGTGAATCGAATTAGTCAAGGGTTTTAAACTCTTGTGTTATATGTGGCGTGAAAGAGAAGCACTTGCAAATATTCGATGAAGATGTGATGAACCGCTTCCAAAATATGATGATCGTAAGGACAAATTTAAAATGTTTGTTTGGTCAAGGTAAGCATTTTCGTTGTTATTTTTATGCTTAAACAAGATGTACACATTTTTGTTAATATATACTATTTTTGCACTTTATAAACGTGTTTTGGATAGGATTTTGCACCTTAAAAGTTGTTTTTGAACATTTTTTGTGCTTGATTGTTCTTTGAAATTTGGTCTTGAATTGTTCTGATTTTTCCACTAAATTGCTCTTGATTTCTTCTTGATTTGATTTGAAATCTTCTTGAATTCTCGCAAATGCTCTTGATTCGGTCTTAATCTGCTGATTTATCACGAAAAAGTCATTGTTTTACGCAGAATAGTCTTGATTTCACTGCAGAATAGTCTTGATTCACTGCAGACCATTGCTTTGAATTGGTGGTCTTGTTTTGCTACAAAAAGTCATTGCATTTTTGAAGTGTTTGGTGCTTTTGGTTGCTACATTAGTTTGTTTTATGGCTGCCATTTTGACACAACATAAGGTGTGTTTTGTTGTTATTTTAGCACTATTAGTTCTTTTATGCAATATTAAGTCGGTTAAGTTCACTATTGTTTCGTCGTTAAATTTTTTTTTTGGCAATGTTATTTTTGCCCCCCATATTCCAATATCCTGGCTCCGCCACTGCCCTCGTGTGCAAGTCATATGAGGGGTGTTTAACTTTTAAAACTGACACCGTTTGGTCAAGGGATCATGAGTGTTAATGGTTTGAGTTAGTGACTTCTTTGCAAAACAAAAGTCAAAGGACTAAGTGTGAGTCAATGCAAACCACATGGACCATCTTTGTAATTTACTATTTTATATATCCTCAATTTAAACTCTTAAATGTCATAGTTACCTAACCAAAACCCATAATATCATATATACCAAATTTAAACACAAAATTTGTCAAATCTACCAATTATACAAATTTATGCATTTTAAATTTTTGAAAAACTTAATAATTATCAATTTGATATTTATAAACTATTTTACCCTTCTTAATATCCAAAAGAAATTCTTTTTATAGTTAATCAAAAGTGAATTTACCTCTTAATAACCAATAGCAAATTCTTTTATCTGATTAATCAAGAGTGAATCACAACCGTATGGATTTTGTAGTATCGATATATATTTGAATATGAATAAGATAAGATGATAGTACATACAAGTACAAAACTATAGAATAAAGGTCGAATTAAGTTTTTGCACATGGCTTTTTTTTTTTAGGTAACCATGGTTTTCGACTTTTTGACCGATTAATCTATGAGGTTTGAACCCAACGCCATATATACTAAAACCAGGTAAAGCCCTCCCTTTTTCAGGAGGTTGGCCTGGCCGTTTCAAAATTGTTTGCACCTAACAGGAATTGAACTTGAGACCTCACACATTTTAAAATGATAGTCACATGGCCTTTTTCCACTAGGCAACCCTTGAATGGTTAGATATCATTTTGCAATAGTAATTGGGCAAAAAATGATGGTAACTTTATAGTGGTTGGTCAATTTGAATAGAAATTTCTTGAACCATGACCACTTTCAGATAGCCTTATCTAACTCATTTGTACATGTTTGTTATAATTTGGAGATGTCATTGTATGAAGGGTATAATGGGTATTTAATAATATGAACTGAGTTTTGATTGTTTATAATAATAAAATTGGTAGATATGACAAATTTTGTATTTAAATTGGGTATATATAGTATTATGGGTTTTGATTGAGTAAATATGACGTTTAAGGGTTCAAATTAGGATTATATGGAATTAACCATTTTATTAACCAATCACATTACTTTATTTTGCCACGTGTCAAAATCGAACAAACTAATTGGTCTATTTTTTTTTTCAATAATATTGTTTTGCCAAAATTCGAAATGATGTAATTCTTTTATTATATAAGAGATGTAGAAATGTAGTATTATATTGCAAACACCAAACGTGACACTGACAATTTGTTATAATGCATTTATATTCGTATCAAATGTGCGATAATAATATAAATCATAAAACAACTATACTAATACATGATCCGAATTGCACCAACATTATGCAAATACACTAAAGAACATGAGACGTTATACTTAAAGAGCACTAATTACCCTATCCAAACAATACTTTGTGATTAAACCGAGTAAGTAAATGAATTTACGATGAAGATGGCAAGATCACTACTACTCTAGTAAAAACTAAACAGAGCCCTCGGCTACATATTCGTTCATTCCAGTTAGGAGCTAAGCCATGCCTCCACTTATTCCCAATATTTAATAGTGGATGAAGTATAGCTGATTAACTTTTTGAACAACATTATTCATTTTTACTACTAACGTGTCAACGATCTTGGCAAAGTTTGAGAGAAAAAAAATTAACTTACAAACAAATAGTTGATGTTGAGCGAAGAAAAGTAACTGGTAATTGCTCTTGTTTAAGGAATATGAAAATCACTTATGTAGGTTTTGTTAGTGTTTTGTTTTGGCTAATTGCACAAATAAGCAATGTATTATTTATTTTTTTGAAAAATACAAAACTATCCACCCCAAATTTATTATCCATCCATTTTCTATTTTTCTTAAAGTTATCTATCTTAATCGCCATAAGGGACATGTCCATTAACAAAGTTTTCACGTTTCATACTAACGCCGGTTTTGAGTTTTTAGGGAAGGAAATGGAAAAGAATAGGAAAGGGAAAAGAAAGGGAAAAGGAAAGTGAGTGTTAGTTGTTATGTTCTTGAGATAGAGGAAAGGAAAAGGAAAGTAATCATAATCATGTTCTTGAGTGAGAGGAAAAGGAAAATAACTTGGTCAAATTACATATATGCCCTTTAATTGTTAATGTCAAATGTTTTAAAAAGGGTATATTAGTCTTTATACAACATACGGTTCCATTTCCTTTCCCTTTCCTCCCAAAAGTGGGAGGAAGATTTACTTAACAAATCTTCCTCCCTATTTCCTTTCCATTTCCCTTTCATCCTTTAAAAAAAACTCAAGAACACAAAAAACTTTTCATTTACTTTACTTTCCACTTCCATTTCAACTCGAGAACTGAGCGTAAGAGGTTTTGTTTAAGCTTATTTTTAAGCTAACGAGTTCACGTGGTTTCAGCTTATGTTTGATAAGTTACTTTTCTAGCTTATTTTAAGACATATAGACTTATATCAACCTATAAAATTTAAAATAAGCGGGTAAAAGTAAGCTTATTAAACGTAACCGAAATCATTTAAGCTCAATAGCTCAAAATAAGCTTAAGTGAACACCCATACATGCAAGATATTTCAACAACTCATTACATCGACTAAAAAATATATATCCTAAATCTATGTTTTCATAAAAAGGAAGACAATTCTTTTACTTGTTTTGTTCCATGTTTTGTCCACTTTTAACTAGGTTTCTAAAAGGTGCGCAAAAGCCTCGTAAAAGCCTCGCAAAGGCGTGAGGCTTGGTCATACCATCACGCCACGCGCTATGCCGCTTTATGCCACGTCTTTTTATAAACTCGATATATATGAAATATAATATAAAATATATGAATATTTTAATATTTTGTGCCTCCGTATGTCACGTCTTATAAACGCAAAAACTTTTCCTTGACCACTAAGGTGTGAGGTTTCGTCCTACTGCCACACTATGCCTCACGCTATTTATAACCTTGATTTTAACATAAAAGGCACAATTAGTTTGACTATGTTAGACCGTTAAATAAAAAAGTTTTTTTTTTTTTTAGGGTTTGAACCCATGCCCACACAGGTTCAAACCAGATTAAGTCTCCATTTTCTTCTATTAAACTAACAAAATAAAAAACAAATACTGTAACTTACACACCACAACCCTTCAACCTCTTTCCTAACAACCACCACCATCTCCGGCAGCCACTAGCAAACACCAACCAAACAAAATCCCCAAATTTTATAAAAATAAAAAACCCAAACCCTCTAATTTGAAGAACTGAGAGATTGATGGAAATCGTTATTAGGTGAGGACTTATGTTTATTACATTAGGTTGATGTATTTGCCTTTTTGGACTATTATTTGTTATAGTGTCTGATTTAGGGGTGTTTGGGTAAGCTTATTTAGGGATGTATTTGCCTTTTTGGGCTATTTATTTTATAATTTTGTTTATATCAAAAACTATAAAACTGAAAGTGCGGAACATAAAATATAAAGTTTAATACGTCAAACGCTTAAAACTCGTCGTAAATGAGGAGCAAAATATTACAAAAAACTGTGTCATAAGAGGAGTTTGTATAATATAACCCTTTTAATTATATGAAAATGATAAATTATCTATATCTATACTACTTTATAATGCATTTAGGCCTTCTAAAATTAGAAGGCTTAAAAATTCAGATTTTTTTACTTGCTTATTATGGAAAGAGTTTTTCTAACCAAAAATTAAGATAAGGAGCTCCAATCATAAGATGACATGTGCCACTTCTTAACAAACTCCAAGCCTAACTTCTAACAAACTCCAAACCTAACTCCTAACCAGTAAAAATTAAGATAAAGAGCTCCAATTATAAAATGACATGTGTCATTTCTCAACTAAAAATTCATCTTTATTTTTAAATTAAAATATATTTTTATCTACTTATTTTTTTTATAATCTAATTTCACCATATTTTCTAAAATTTTATGCTCTTTAATTCAACATCCATTTTGATATATGTTTATGAGTTTTTAGTTTTTATATTTTTAATGGGTTTATTTTATTTTAATTTAAATTTTTACAACTTTAACCTTTATTTTATTTATTTCAATCAATATAATCTTGATTCGTCAATATCATATACTTTTGGGGGAGTGTTTGACGCGTAAGAGATTGTGAGGGTATTTCTATATGCGGGAATAATGATGTCGCAGGAAAGCTATAGGAAAGTTACGGGTAACCCAAACAAACACTTACAACTAACACATATATATTCGAAGCGTTGTGAAACGAATTCACTAAACGGGTAAGCAAATACATATAACTATACTTATCGCCGCCGCTGTGCGCAGGTATCCGACTAGTACCCTAAAAAAAAAAAATTTAAAAGAAAGTACCCACAAAAACAAAAAAATTTGTTTACTAATAATTATACTTTTTTTCAATCATTTACGGATTTACCCTCCAAACATTTAAGGATTTACCCTCCAAACAAAAACAATTTAACTCTAATTAATATCCAACGTGCAATCCTCCCACCTCTCCACCATTCACCAAAGCACTTTTTTCAATCCTCTCCACCTCTAATTAAAAACACTTTAACACAAGTTAACAATCGATCCATTAAATTCGATCCATAAACACAAACCCTAACGATTCAAATAGATTCGGTTCTTTGAGCTGAAGTTGATGATTTTGTGATGCTCTTAGGTATACTTTTGAACTCAATTCATTGATTTTTGTGTTTGCTTCAATTAGGTGTTAGTTATAGAGATTTGTGATATTATTATAGTGCGATACAGGTGAATTAGGCGTGTTACGTGCGGCTATGGTTTGAAGCTCGGGTTTAGGTTGTGCACGAAAGGTGTTTGATGAAATGCCCATTAGAGAATGATACTTGCGTAATATTTATCGTTACATTTTGACATGCAAAAATTGTTTGGCGTGTCGTTTAGAATGAGATAATAAGTTTTAGTCGTTAGTATCATAATCAACTCCCAAAACATTTTTAGTCATTGGATAAAACAGTTTTATGTTTAGTTTTGCCTGTCGATTGCGAGAAATGGGAAGTTTTTTGTTATGTTTTCGCATCTCATGGCTAGTTTATCACTTCTTGTTTGAATTGATGATATTGTTTTTAAATTGCCCTTATGTATTCCGAGCAAACGGGCATTTTCGTCTTGTTCTTTGAGTAACCGTTAACATGTCTATACATATCTACCAATGCAACTGCAAATTTAGCAAAAGTGTAACATTAGTTTTCATGTGATTTGCGATCACAAGAACTTTACCATGGCAAAGCGATAACACAATGTGGGCTAATAGATGCTTAAAGTTAGCAAAATGGTTGGGTTGTGTCACTAGCGATAACATGAAATTATCTGTGTGTGTAGGCACATTTATGTTATTTGAAAACTTTTTATTAACATATGAGTACTTTAATATGTGCAAAACCAAAGATCTAATATGTAGATTAATAGAAATATTGTTCGATAATGACAATATAAAAGAATCTTACAGCACAAAATGAATTAGTATTAAGTTTGCATATACGTAAGTCTAGCATAATGGAGATAAGAATGTTATAGTTTTCATGTGATACTGGATAATGAGATTAGTCGAACTACCACAATACATACCAAATCATTACATACTTTTTACTATTTTCATTAGGGTGTAGAATGGATATATAGTTCATCTGGATAATGTTTATTTACCTCAGATTTTTCATATTTGTGAGCTAATCATCCGTTTATATGTTTTTTATTACATAAACAAAGCAAGCATCAGAGCTTTATGTACTACTCTGTTTGATAACATAAAGTGTATATATATCAATTATCAAGTTAGATACTAGAGTAGATATTATGTGTGAAACCGATCCAGCTTGCCAATATGGACTGCCTGTACTACAATAGGTGCTAAAGAGCCATTTGAGTGAGAGATTAGTTCATGAAACACAGTTTCTCCTAGAAATTTTCCATGTTTAGTTTTACTTGTCATATATTTTTTATGAGTTTGGAGTGGGTATTGAAAGTGAAGGATACTGATACGGTGATACTTGGACTGACATTGGTAGCATATGCTTGAAACTTTTTCTCTTTACTTAATGATGTGGCGCAGACATGTAATATGTGAATAGTTCATTTCCATGCATCATGTGTGTCCTTGCTTGTTTTATGTATCTTAAAACTATATTTATTGACTGAAAACTTACATCAATGTCCTACAACTAAAACAAATTTGCAGTTGGTTATGCTTACCTATCCCCTTATAAGGATGAAATGGACAAAGTCAAGTAGTCAACTCTAATTCTTGCTTGGTCTATTTGTGCAGAGCGACTGTCTATATGTTGTATCTTATTTGTATCCGAAGTAAGGCTTGTAATTTTTTTGCATCATGGCAATGTGTACCAACAACAAGTAAATACTATTTAATTGTTTATGATTATCAATGAAGATAATTTATGCAGCCCAAATTACTTTTTCATAACTTTTGCTGTGAACCAACTAATATAGGACCTGAACGCTCAGGTGCATGACAATCTGGTTTTCGATTACTACTTATTAATCACATTATATGCTATTTCTTTTTATAGGCGAAGTTACTGGAGGACGAGTCATGTAAATGAGGTGGTGGTAGAGCTTCGGCTATAATAGGCATGAGGAACTGCAAAGAAACTTGGTATGAAATATATAACCCAAAAAGTAAAAATATGAAATGTGCTATTCTTTGCTATAATATATGCATAAATATAAACTGTTAATTGCAATCAACACACCATTCGAATATTCGATATCTAGTTGTATTTTTGGTAAACAAAACAAAATGGAACTATTGTCCTAACTTAGATATGGTTGATACCTTGCTGAATGTGAAGCAGGCGCTGCTTGCATTAAACCATATGTTATTAATATGTATTTTTCTGTGGCCCACATCACATAATAATTAATCTAAATAAAACTAAAAGTAGTTTAAAATTATATGCAGACTAGATGAACTACATCTGCTTCAGAATTTGTGACCTCTTTTTACATGTTTAGTTTAATAGGCAAAACGTTGACCTAGTTGTTACTGTGATGGTTTAGTTATAGGTCAAATGGGTCATGGGTCGAAACTGGTCAAATGGAAACACGGGTCAGATGATGTAATGTATCATGTGTAGAGCAGCGTGGGTTTGTGAGAGAGATAACTGTCATGGGAATATGGGATTTAGTGGGTGTTTGGGTAAGCTTGTATAAAGAACTTACAGGCTGGGTAAGCTTATGCCAAAGTGCTTATTAGTTATTTGGGGAATAGGGTTTTTGATAATGAATAAATGCATAAGTTAAGCATAAGGTTATCCTGATACATTACATCATCTTAGTATCCTTTGGGCATGATTGAAGCCAATATAATGTATGTAGCCTTGTTCTGCCTTGAGATAAGAACCACATATCTAAAGGCGTTATCTTGTTAAGTTTGGTTTTAAAAGCTATTAGGATTAGTTTCTCTGAAATTCTTTGTGCAAATTAAGTTTGAATAGCAGTTATCTTTAAAGGAGTATTTGGGTTTGAAGATTGGTCAGATGGCTATGTGCCTTGGTACTGTAATTATTTGACTCATAAACTCTCTCTTTTCTCACACTACTACAAAATCTGAAATAAAGACCCCCTAATAGAGCCCTGTTAATAGGAAAAAAGGCCTCTATAAAGGTGTCCGTCAAAAACAAAGGCATAAAGCCGGTTATGAAATGAGAAAACCGGGGTCTAATTCGCCACAAAATAGAGCCCATAGTCAAACTTCCTCTTTTGTGTGATTTGATTATATGAAAATGGTAGATTAGATAGAGGTTTTAGAGGTTGACATGATTTAGTTTAACTTTTAGTGTAATTGGAGGTTACTTAGGTGAAACGTTCAACTTAGGGGTCGTGTTTTAAGCTTATTTTGGGCTTATGATCTTATTTGGTTCAGCTTATACATGTTTTTTGTAACTATAGATTCAGGTTTACATCGGTATCACTATCACATGTTTCTTCTAAATAAAGACATGGATATAGAAACTTAGATACATGATATGTGTTGGTGGAATTACAGATTAAGTAGAAGAATGGCTGCACATAAGCTAAAATACCCTGGTGAACAAATGATAAGCCTTGGCATTGGTGATATAACTGAGCCCATTCAGAAGTTAGTATTACTTCAGCCATCGCTAATTAAGGTAGGATTATTTCTTATCTTGTATTTATTTCTTGTGTAAATGATAAGCCTTGGCATTCGTGATAGCACTCAGCCCAATCCGTAAGTTATTACTTCAGCTCCACAAGAAAATTATGTGTTTAAAACATTATTGATATGTTTGACTTTTGTTGCAAGATCCACAATTTTGCTACTGTAAATGGTTGTTTTTGACATAGACTCGTTAACATTGTGAACCATATGACACTTCAGTCCTAACCCGTTGGTATTCCCATTTCTTTGTATTGCAGAAAAGCATTGGCTAATGCTTTATCAGTCACACCGTAGATGTGGACCCTTGGAAATGCAGGCTTGGGAGCCTTACAGGTAACACATGATCTAAACTAGAGGTGTTCCATAACGGGCGGCTAGTCTGGTTGGGAAACAAGTCAAACTGGTAATTTTAGTTTGGACTGATCAGGTTGACCTGCAAACGTGGTCTGTCCTTTTCTTAAACTTGTTTAAAAATAATGATTAATGAATGTTTTCAGCCTGTTGAACCCATTAAATATAACGTAACGTAAATTGATCCATTTATAAGTAAAATGCTTGCAATTGTGACCTCTGTATTCGACAGTTAGTTTCTTAACAACATAAATATTTTCCTCCCTTTGAAAGAGCAACAAATTACTGGAATGGGCTCAGTGATATCACCAATGCCAAGGCTTAACATTTACTGCCATCCATATGTATGAAGCTGGAAAGAATGATAAAGTGTGTTTGTTTTAGTTTGTACAGGTGATCAATGTGGCGTATTGCTAGTTATTAGTGTTATTTGGAGCTTGTACTTGGATGGGTAAAGTCGAGATTTATTATGTATTCGTCATATGGCCTGATTCTCAATTCTAAAGGCAGATTGGAGATGACATCAACTTGTACCCCTACACTATATTGTGTGTTTTATGGTGTGTGATGATAACGATACTTACAGTGACGTCTATGGTGTGTGTTTTATTTTCATTTCTGCTCAAGCAGTTAATAAGGTTGGCTTGTGTCATTTTAGATGTGATTTTTGCAAGAGTAGTCATACAGTAGGCAAGCTCAATGTATCAAACTATCAACTCATTTTTAATGTCAATGGATCTTCCTTATTTGAATCGATACAATGTCATTTGAATCAATACACTTGTACCCCTACACTATATTCAGTTTCCAGAATAATCCCTTAAGCTCACCTATTGTCAATCAATCCATACACAATAACGCCTACTTTTTTCAAAACTGCTAATAAACTCAAGTCTATTGTTTGCAGTGGTTGGTTGTTTTTTCAAAGCGTTTGGTAACATAATAGCTACTATAAGTACGTATACAGCGTAAAGTGATGTAAAAGCTAAAGTATCTGTTTGTTATCGTTTCAAATGGGAGAGGCAACATCAAAAAGCTAAACGCTTGTATTTCTAGAAATATGGTTAAAACAACAATGATGACCATAAAGCTGCACATTAACTGCTAAAGGGCTGTTTGGGCTTGCTTAGACTAAACGCAGTTTTGAGTTTGGGATTGCTTATCCAAACGCTTATCCGATGAAAATAGAGTTGTACCAACTCTATAAGGAATATGAAAGGTATCAAAGTATTCGAGCTGATTTATGTACCAGAAATACACTTTGGTCATTATTGACCCATTTTTAATAGAGTATACTTGCAGTAATAATAATGATTTTGTACTAGCCGAATGCATGGTACAAGTGTATAACCAAACATGAGGTAACTTTCTATAAAACTGAACTATACACTGCTCGAAACCACAAGAGGGGGAAGCCTTGTGCTTTCTCATTCAGATATTCATAAAAAAAGTCAAATTTATGAAATTGAAAGTCAAAGAACAAGAATAACATTAGGCTGTTCATTAAGGAATCGAACACCAAGTAGAACTTAAGTAGAATTCAATACCACAAATTGGATTCATGGAAATTAAATCACACTTACAAACATGCTTGATACATATGATACGTCACCACGAAATTAAACGTACTGTTATATTTAACTACGACATGCACCGCTCCTTGTTGCAGTTTCCTACAACTTCACGATAAAAGCTTGATGATAGACCTGAAAGAGTAGAAAAATAAAACCATTTTAGTGATTTTACTAGCATACTCATGTAAAATCAGATTTTACAAAATGGGAGAACAGAGTACCTTATATATTTTGAAGCACATCGAGAATATGCTGCAACTCAGTGACAACAATTTCAATTTTTAGTCGTTGGGGTGGGAAATCCACAGAGCATGATACTCCAATCTTGATAGTTGCAGCCAAACATTCTTCCACTTTCTTTGCATTCGCTTTCGTACTTTGCAACACAATTGCATCATCATCAATAACATCAATTACTTGATCTGGTAATGCCATGTAAGCAAATTTATGAAGGTTAAGACCATCAATAAACATGCCGTCTGTCGGCTTTTTCCCAGTCATCACCTCTAGTAATAATATTCCAAAACTATAGATGTCCCCACAACTTGTCATCTCGCTCCCGATACCATACTCTACAAATGAAAAACAAATAATTAATTTACAAACTTTAACCTGTAAATAAATATAAGCATCATGGAATAAAAGTGGAATTACACGGAGGTGCATAACCAATTGTTCCTTTAACCCCGGTTGTTTGTTTTGGTTTAAGTTTGTACCAAGTAGTCGAGCTAAACCAAAGTCTCCAACATGAGCCACCATATCATCATCAAGTAGAATGTTAATTGGCTTTAAGTCACCGTGAACAATCGTTGTTTGGCGGTGATTGTGAAGATAATCAAGTCAAGTGGCAACATCTCTAAGAATATTTATTCTTTGAAGAAGGTTCGATTTTGATGTATTTTCACTTGAATGAAGCCAATCGTGTACACTTCCATTCGGCATAAACTCATAAACCGAGCTTTAAAATCATTTCCTTGAAATCAACACTTGAACATGAAGTTATTATCTTCAACAAATTACGGTGCCGAATATTCCGCCAAGCTTCACATTCTGCTAGAAAACTTTTGTGAGCTCCTGGATTTTCAAGACATAGAACTTTGATTGCAACAAATTTGCCATCATCAGAATCAAGGATCCCTTTATAAACACAGCTGAATGCACCTTCTCCAATCAAATTTGCTGAGAAGCCATTAGTAGCCTTGAGAAGTTGACTGTATGAAACTTTCATGAATCGTTCACTTCCTGATGACTGAAATGGTTGACTACAACGTTTCTTCTTACACCAAAGATACACACACTACTACAAAAAGCACTTTGGAGACCCGTTCTAAATTAAATCAAGACCAGTTTTTGATATGGTCTGTATGAGGGGGGCTCTCCATGTGAAATCAGATAGAGACCGGTTTTTAAACCGGTCTCGATTGCGGTTTTGAGACCGGTTTGATGATTAAAACACGCCTCAAAAACAAAATGGAGACAGGTTTTCGTCTTAAAAACAGGTCTCAAAAACCTAATCTAGACCGGTTTCAAGATGCAAAACCGGTCTTCTTTCTTACTTTAACCAAAAAAAATCAGCTGTTTCGGATTGCTTATCGAAAATGTTAGCACTTTCAGCAAGAATTCCCAAACAATACCTATAAGTGTATTCAGAAAGCAATCCAAAACAGCTCCTAAGAATCATGCATTTTGAGTAACACAAGTACGTAATATTGAGTTCAACCAAACCGAAAACATCATTAATAAGTAATCAAGTGTACATGGTGGTTAAGCAACATATTGTTGTAAACATCAAATGTTCGAGCCAACCAAATGTGTAAGATATTAGGTAGAACAACAGCTAAAACAAGTTACAATTGACAACCTACGCGAAAGTTGTAATCTCTCGTTTAAGCAGTTGTAGCCATTGATCAAGATCTATAGGAGGCTCTTTTAGTTGCACAAAGAATATCCTTAATCTACAGACATCATAAGTAAAAGTTATTGAATGAATATCCACAAAACTTACCTTTTGAATAGCAGTTCGATAACTTAAAACATGAAGGAAAAACAGATTTATAAAATGCTAAGAAACATAACCTGAGGTAAAGCGAGTCTCTCTTGACTAGCGGCGTACGGCGTAGGTTGACCAACTCCAGCATTCATGTCAATTATTGATCTTTATCGGCCAGCTCCCTAAGAAAAAGGTATGCGACTACATAACCTTTATCGACTAGCTCACGACCAAACCATCTCCAAACTTGTATGTAAGTAACATTTTGATCAGTTCTAACAAGTATCACATACCCTATGTGGATTCTTCTCCTTGAACTTGAAGGGTAGCATCTAGAGCCTTCACGAACATTAACCTTGTACCGCAGATCTTCAGCCTTCACAAACAGATATGGCCACTTATAACATCTAGAAACACATTAAAAGCAAAGAGTTAATATTTGCATACCATAACCATAAACGACTACAACTTAGAAGCACAACAAAATAGCACCGCGCATCGTATAGCATTACATACATAAGACATAAATTTAGATTCCAAATAAAGCAAAAACAAGTTATACTTACCTATTCCATTCAACTTCCTGAACCGTGGTCTATTTTTTTTTTTTTGAAAGGCAATTTATTCCAAACCATCAAAACCAAATGCAAATAAAGGCATCCATTACCTTAAGAAGATACTTAAAACTAATGGACCCAAAGAAAAAACATTACAAGAAAAACGAAATGACATGACAACCTAAGACATATCAAAACCAGAACTAATGGTAGTATAAAATGGGCAAGTACACCCCAAATAAATTCAGCAGAAACCATGACTTTCACACAAAAAAAAACGGACCCACAAAGCAATTAATGTCTCAAATTAAGCATAAGTATCACTGTAGTAGAAAGGACCAAGGACAACACAAGAGATACATACAAAGTGCAGACCCCTGTGCAGGCGACCTTGTACAGCAGAACCCAATTCCAGACCACACACTATCAAGTGTAATCAGTTAAATCAACTAAAATATGATCAAAATATTGTGGTTTCAGTGTGACTATATAAAAGATTGGTATCAATTTCTGTTTCCGTAAAAGTAACCTTATTTCCTTTTTACGTACGGCACTTAAATCAGGCTAACATTCGAAGAACTTGTTGTCCAATTTAAACCAACGATAACCTACAAACAAAGCCTTTATACTTTTTAGCTTGCCGAACAATAACTCGGCACGTTATTTCAAAGTGGTACTATAAAGCCCTTCCGTTCGACATCAAGCAGTCAACTTTCCAACTAAAATCATAATAGTGCATTTCACTCACACACACTCGTAACTAATGGCCGCTAATGCACTTAAAAGAGAACGACATCGGGATACAATGCGCCTAAAAAATAGCCTAATTATATCTAAATAAATTGCGCCTAAAAAATATAAAATTAATTAGGTTTATTAACTATTACAACATTTATCTATTAACAATAAATGAGTGATTTAATCAGATAAGTAGAGCAGAAATGTATGATGATCCAAATTACAAAAAATAACTAAAATATGATCAAGTGTAATCAGTTAAGTCTCAAAAAAATCAAGTTAGAACTTTCATCAAACACATGGTGGGCAATAACTTTTGACACCGATTCTCTTAAAACTTTCATCAAACACCTACCGGGCAACTCAGATTACCCCAAACCTTAACTTCTAAAACAGACTAATTAAAGTTTAACAAAGATAACATATATTAACGACATCATATAATAAACAAGTAGCGGATTATTTACAGAAAAAGAGAGCTCACTAAAAGATTAGAGAGGCTTTCAAAACCATTAGCACATTTATTTCCAGCAACAGACTCTTGAAAAGCAGAAGGAAATTTGCGTACCCTGCACATATGCATTGTAGGAGAAGCAGAGTGGCAGTGTGTGTGTGTGTTCGGAGAAGAAGAAGGAGCAGTGGTGTGTGTGTGGAGAAGAAAGAGCAGTGGTTGGGTAGGATGAAGATAAAAAGAGGGAAAATTATAAGCTCAAAATTTTCATATACAAATAGTGGGAAATGTATTGTGTTCAAAATTTTGGTGAAAAGTAAACCGGGTTGATTCATAATCTCCGGTCTGTGATCTATGAATTGATACAAGCCGGTTTCCAAGGAGAAACGGGTCTCCATATTTGTAAAGATGGGCCGGGCTTTTTATTAATAACCGGTCTTCTTTTTATTTTTGCTTCTAAACCGGGTTTCAACTTTTAAACGGGTCTCACTAATATTTAGAGTCCGTTTCTTTTTAAAAGAGGTCTGGATAAGGGGGTCTCAATACCAAAATGTGTAGTAGTGACACAACATAATACGACGACCAACGTCGGTGCAATCACAATGACTAATATGAAGAAAGGAAACTTTTTTCTGTTACTACCCGTCTCCTTGCACTTGGGTAACTCAAGTGTAACCAAACCACCACAAAGCTTATGGTTCCCCAAAACCGAAAATGCGCTTGCATTGGCAAACACTCCTCTAGTTGGTACTTCACCCTCAAAATCATTAAAGGATAGGTTCAAATATTCTAATGAATTCCATTTGCCTAAGAATTGAGGAATTTTACCAGATAAATTATTTTGAGAAATGTCGAGTACCTCCAATCCTCTTAGGGAACCTAATGAAGATGGTATTATGCCTTGAAATTGGTTGCCACTAAGGTATAACTTTGTAAGGCTAACGCACTCACAAAGGCTACTAGTAATGGGGCCTGATAAATTATTATAAGATAAATAGAGCTCGCTCAACTTATTGAGGTTTTTTATCTCTGATGGAATGGAACCAGAAAAGCGGTTATGAGAAAGATCTAAAAAATAATTTAGTGATGGAAGTTGAAAAAGTTGTTTGGGTATGTTTCCAGTGAGTCTATTGTATGAAAGGTTTAACACATTAAGCTCTTTACAATTCCCAAGGTTTGATGGAATATGGCCTTCTAATTTGTTGGAAAATAAACCAAGTATAGTCAACAATGATAGGTTCCCGATGGCATCAGGGATAGGCCCTGAAAATTGATTGCTATATAGACCAAGAGCTTGTAGCTTTTTTAGTTTACCGATGGTAGTGGGGATGTTTCCTTTGAATAAATTAGATCCTAAATCTAAATTGGTCAAACCAACTAGACTTCCAATACTTGAAGGGAGGCTTCCAAATAATTGATTGTGTCCTAAATATAGAGAGCTGAGTTGATGAGAGAGATTACCTATAGATATTGGAAGCGCTCCTATAAGGTTGCAATGATCAAGGAACAAATTTACTAATTTGGTGCAGTTTTTCAAAGAATCAATAAACCTCATGTCATCAGCTTCTCCGAGTCCATGGAAGTTGTTATCACTTAAGCTAATATTATTAATATCTGTTAGTTTTGAAAAGTCTATAGTCAACTTCCCACTAAAATTGTTGTAACTCATTTCAAAATGTCCTAATTTAGAACAATTAGAAAGAGAAGGTGTAAGAACTCCAGTGAGTTCGTTGTCGTTTAACTGAAGGAGCTCAAGATTTGGGAGCATCACACCAATTTCTGAAGGAAGACTACCAGTGAGGTGATTCTCAGCTAAGGAAAACTTAACTAGTAGTGAGAGGTTGAAAATAGAATGAGGGATTCTTCCATATAAGTTGCAGTCACCAGAGGCAAATGCCTTCAAGCTTTTCCAAAGACCCAAGGTATCTGGAATGCTCCCACCCAGCGGGTTCCCGACAGCAGAGAACACTTCCATTGACGAGATGTTCCCCAAGAAAGGTGGGATTCCACCTATTAAGTTATTGAAGTGAATTACAAGAGTAGCAAGTTTCGAGAGTAAACTCACCTCCTTGGGTATGCTTCCAGCTAGCTTATTTCGAGAGAGCCAAAGGTCTTCGAGGTTAGAACAACCAGACAAGTTTGTTGGAATGACTCCACTGAATTTGTTTCCGTTAAGATAAAGATAATGTAGCCTAGATAGACGACCAAGTTCATGAGGAATTGTTCCTTGAAAGCTGTTGTTCCTGAGATAAAGCTCACGGAGGAAGCTGAGGTTTCCTACATGAGGAGACAACGAGCCTTCTAATCCTTGCGAACCCAGCCGTAAAGCAATCACTCGCTTGTGCCGCTTTCCACATGAAATACCACTCCAGTCACAGAAATGAAAGCAATGGTTCCACGAGGTTAGAACCCTGTATGGATCATGGGTGATCTTTGACTTAAATGACAGCAATGCATGATAATCAGTCTCATTACCATCATATGAAGCAGAGACGGTGGCGGAAGTAAGATATGTTATCGTGAGACCGTAAAAGAGAAAAGAAATAAGAGAGGAAGATGATAAGTGAATTATTGCTTGTCGTGACTTCATTTTTGGAAATTTACTTAAAATTATAAGAACATGCATTGGCTTTTTATACTCAGTTTTTGCATGTTATCAGTTTGTGACATGCAAAGTGGTGAAATGAATGGCTACCACAAATTTCTTATCATCTAGACCAGTTCTTGTTGGCATATGCTAAGTTAAAATTAATAATCACAGAAGACTTGGGAGTGGGCAATGGTCCAAGATGTAAGCAACTTGACGCCTTCCTTTTGGCTGTACCTCACTACTTTTGGGATGCAACTTGTAAACATGCAATCATGCATTTTGGTACAGAACTTCTATACTAGAAGCAAATATTTAACTTGTTGGAAGTAGTAGAGAAAATAAAAGCAGCTCTTTCAATGTATGAATTAACTCTCGCTTATTAAACAATGGAAGAAACTTACCAAAGACTCATTAGTACCTTCTTCAACCACTATCATATATAAAGCTGTTTTGTTTTTTGTCCGCCTTGTGTTGGATAAAACGCCTGAGTAAAATAAAAAGCAGGTCTTTTTTAATTGGATTTTAAGAGTAATGTGAGGGACAGGAAAAAAGGGGTTTGTGTTCATATTTTTGTATAAAATGTATAAATAAATACAGTGGTAGATTTGTCTAATTCTTACTCTCAACAACATTTAAAAAACAATCCATCACGGCCTTCAACAAAATCCTTCGAGTGAGAATGAAAAATCCTTCGAGTATTACAGCACCAATCCATCACGGCCTTCAACAAAATCTTCACGAGCCATTCCGTCGTCTAGTTACTCTGTTTTTTCCCGATCTTTATGGCACAACTACTCACAGTACAACATTATGAAGATGAAAAAAAAAAAAAAAACATAAACGAAGTATATAAAATCTAATGTGAACTTAGAACAGAAGGTACATATATAAGAGATAAAAAAAAGAAAAGAAAAGAGTTGAACAAGTCTAAAAGTTACATATGTGAATTACATCTTTGGTAAACTAAAATTCATTTTGTAGTTACTCTAGATATATCATTCGCTCACAATTGTTGTGCATTGTCGTTTTCCAGGGTATATTTGCATAGTTGTTAATGAAGGTTGTGTTTCGTATCTCGATCATCTGTTTTGATGATAACTTTGGAAGAAGATAAAACAATTTGTGTGATTATAAATGTGTCCAACAAAAAGGATTATGATGATACAGTGGTAAAACCTGCATCCAAACACTCTGTTCAGTGTGTTCACAGACCTTCAAAGCTTTTGATAATTTAAGGGAAAATGGTCCAAGATGTAAGTACCACGACTAGCTTTTGATAATGTAAGCAACTTGACACCTTCCTGTTGGCTTTAAATGCAACTTGTATAAGCTATAATTGAAGGGATAATGGTCCAGGATGTAAGCAATTTGACATGCACCTTCCTTTTGTCTGTACGTTACTACTTTTAGGATGCAACTTGTAAACATTCAATCATGCATTTTGGTACACAACTTCTATACTAGAAGCAATTATTTTATTTAACGTAAAAAAAGCTGCATTTAATAATTACGAGGTAATATAATAAAAGCAGCTCTTTCAATGTATGAATTAGCCCTCTCTTTTGGAGGTTGGTGTGGCCAGCCAAAAATAAATATAATCTTAAAACACTCTTATATAAATATTGTTTTTGAAGGTGTCATTTACGACGCATAAACAATTTCTTATAAGATTTTTGTGCAAGTTGGGAAAATCAAAGAATCGGTACAAAGATTTAAATTCAAAAGGAATCTCAAAGATATGGGGAGCATTTGAAGACCAGCAGGCGGCCATAGAGTCAACTTCACTGTAAATTGAACACTACAACACAAAGATATGAATAAAGTGATAAGATTCATTAAGAGAACAAAGCAACATTAACAAATGACACCACAAAAAACATAATTGACATAGATTACAAAACAAAAGGCAATTAATCTACTATCTTAATAATAGATTTTAATTAATCTTTTTTTTTAAAAAAGGGGCTTTTGCTAAGGTTATAGATTATATGTAAGCATAACACAAAGGATCCCTTTCTAACATATAAAATTTCAATTCTTCATGAAGCCATATTCATAACAAAAGTAGTTTAATAGTACTGATACAAACGTGTTAACCCCTTTACCATTTCCTCCCTCCAAACAACAATGGATAAAGGAAACAATATAAGATTGGGTCAAACTTGTATTATGTTGCATCTCTAATGGGTCAAATGGGCTAGCAAAAACTTGAAAGAGTCAAATGGGTTGAGTTCATTTATGATGATTTCAGATGCCAGAAAAAGCTATAAGTTTGAATTGTACCTGAGTGTTCATATTACGTCGTATCTCTAATGGGTCAAATGGCTAAGCTAAAAGGATAACAAAAAATGAAACAGGGTAAACAAGTTAAGATTTATCTGGAATGAGTTCAGATGGGCAAAAAAAGATTCTAATTTCATATTTATAATGCGAGGGTTGTGAGTCAACGAAAGATCACTTGCTAAAAATAGTACGACAATCAAATTATTACATTTAAAATTAATGTGTCACCAAAGTAGCTGAAGTACCTGCTCATTTTTTCACCTCTAGGCATATTGCTATTTGAGCTCAGCAGTACGATTGAGATAATAATCACGTTCATATCTTGGTTTACCCTATCGATCTTTAAGAAAAAGGTACATAATTATCAAAGAAACCAAAACATATTATGTACTCCGTAATACATTAGGAAATTGGCATAAATTACCTCATCATCAATTTGACCGTATTCAAGTTATCAATGATTTTTCACGCTCACGTTGCTCACTAAATTCCTTTTTTTTCTTTTTCTTTATAAGCTTTTATATGGTTTTCCAGCTTGGACAACCGTATCTATCAGACCGATCCATGCTTCTGCTACGGTTTCTCCGCCTATAATATATCTCCCTATATCGTCCGTATTCCTGAAACTGCATTCACAACACAGTTAAAAATACAAAAATAACCAATTGTACAACATATGCAGGAAACCTCATAAATTTACATATTAAAACATTATATTTCATTTAATTATAGAAAGAAGTAGTTTACCTCATAAGATTAATAAAATTTGGGTCTCACGTTAGTACACTGGTAGAAAAGTTACCAGTCCACACATTACACTAAAATGATTTAACTGTTGGAAATGTACATATTTATAAATACGTAAATGTCCGGATTCGAACTCGTGACCACGGGATTGCACACGTTAGCGAATGAGAATTAAAGTTAAATAATTAAGGTTAATGTTTACGATTATTATTGCACATAAAGTCCGTCTAACGATCATTAAGTATTTAACGGAAAATAACTAACGACCGTTAAATGTAAAGAGAAGGACTTGTAGCGTAAAATCTTAATAAGAAAAAGATATGGGTATCCCTTTGGGGCTTGTATATGGCCGGCCAAGGGAGAGGGTTCTCAACCCAAACCCTAAATTGTTCTCAAAGATTTGTATCCACTATATATCTGAGAGGATAGGGTTTAGGGTTTTCATAACTTTGTGCATTGAATTAACCCTAGATCTCTCTCTCTCTCTTGCAAATCTCGTGAACGCCCATCCAAAGGGTGTTTTGGTTTTGTTTTTTTCATAAAACAAGGACTTGTGTTAGATCTAGCAATCGCTTGATTCGTTGGTTAATTCGTGTGTACAAAACTATGGTAGTAAGACACTATTCTTACACCTAATTGGTTTGAGTTATAAAACGGTAAGGGACAACTCTTTAAACCACTTCTTATGTTTTTGTTCAAGAGTTGTGACATTTGCAAGAGGTATGTTACGCTTTTAATTCAGTTAATTATTTATTTGTTATGATCTTAAGTCTTCCGTTGTGTACTCTGTGGTGTCTACATGTTTTATTGTATGTCATGTATTATAAACTCAAACGGTGGCATCAAGAGCCTTGTATAACAAGTAATTAATTCTTGAAACACATAAATAAAATAAACATGATTGTGTTATTATTTGTATGCGTATATCTAGGGTTTGCAAAACCTAAACCCTAATTTTTTAGGGGGGCGTTTTTTTGGTGCCCTAATTAGGGTTTTGTAAACTTGAGTTTTAATTGGATTAGAAACCCTATGTTGCATGCAATTTTATGTGTATTGCGTAACTCTGTTTAATTGCATTAATTTTTAAGTGTGATTTATATCCATGATAATTACATGCATGTTTTATCATGGATATGCTTTTATTGTATGTTTTACTTGGTTAAGTGATATACACTAAATATTTTGATAGAAATTAGGGAAGACCTCAATCATTATTATTTAATCAATTATGTGCTATGTGGTATATGTTTTAATTTTGACTTACGCAATCGATGAATCGATGCATGTGGCTCACCTTGTACATAGCTGAAAACGGGTGAAAGTCTTAATTGAATATATACATATTGAAAGATCTAGAATTGATTATTAATAGGATTTATCAAAAAGGTTTGCATGTGGCTATTTGATATGCATGACTTATTATTATGTTATGTATTCATTGTTTATTTGTTTTTTTTAAATACTTGCTTGTTTGTTATGTGTAACAAGGGTATTTTTACAAGAAAAATAAGCTGACCTAAACAATGGTGAAACATGTATTTTTAAGCATAGTAATCATAATCGTTTAATTGATTATTTTTTGCACAAAATAGTTAGAACGGCTCACCCATTAATGACAAATTGTGTGATGGGTATAAGGTTCATTAAATTGTGACCTTAAAGATGAGGGTATGTAATATGCTTCGCGCTGACATAATTCTCTGCTCGTTTGTGCGTCTTAATGGAGCTACCAAGTATTCCTATATGTGTGCATAAAATCTTAAGGGTAAATTACTCTAATTTTTACGCGCCACTTTTGTGGTAATTATCCAAATAACTTGGGTCTTATGACTCATGCAGTAGTAGGATATAGTGGTAATTAAGGTGATTCTTTAATTGGTTATCCAATACCTCGATTAAAGTTTGATGATAAAAAGCTTAAATCATTAAAACAAGGATATAAATGTTTTAATAAAAACTATGCTACGAAGATGAATGCATGACATCTTTGTACATATTTGATTTGACATCAAAATTATTACCCTTTAAATTTTAGTTATATGCCATCCAATGAAACGGAAACACCTAAGATTACCTTTTATTTGCGTGAGAATGTGACTTAGATCGTAATCAAAGGGTAAAATGTCCACGTTTTGTGAGAACGGGCATGGACGATTTTGCAGTTTCTTAAGTTGGACAACTTAATTGAGTTAGGCGGTGAGAACTGACAACTCAAGGCATAAGATGGGATAAAACATGTTTACATGGCAATTGAAATTGGCTATATGCAAATCCCATAAATCCAGGAATTGCAATTGAAATTGGCAATTGAGCAAAAACTCTACCACTTTGTATAAGGTTCATTACTAGCAGATCAACTGACATGATGAGATTATGACAATTTGGAACCTAGTTTTCAATAATAATTAATTGTTTAATTGTTTATTGAAAAGGAAAATTATCAAAATACTAATTATGGTTTTTTGAACTTTTTCTGTAGATGGCTCATCAACCTGAAAACACTATGAACTTAATGAGTTCTGCATTCAAAGATATGATTGGAAGAGACAAGTCGGTGGCCGTAATTTCAATGATTGGCATCGCACTTTGGATCATCCTTCGTGTTGCCAAAAGACTTGATATTTTGACTACACCTCTCGCTCGATGCTCCTCTCGACACGGCTCGCTCTTGAACAAGAGGCATATCGTGTTGAATATGAGAAGCACAATGATGTGGCGTGTCTAATGATTTCGGGATGTCGCTCAATTGCAAAAACAATTTGAGCACTATCCGCCTATGGGCATGCTAGATGAACTCAAATGTATGTTTGAGAAGCCACCTGCAGCTGAACTGTATGA
Source organism: Chrysanthemum lavandulifolium (assembly GCA_022545495.1). NCBI lineage: Eukaryota > Viridiplantae > Streptophyta > Magnoliopsida > Asterales > Asteraceae > Chrysanthemum > Chrysanthemum lavandulifolium. The sequence continues at coordinate 10,549,097 of CM040241.1, forward strand.
ATTGATTGAAAAGGTTCATAGCTGCAAGCAGGAGGTTGGTAAATCTGTCTTCGAGCACGTCCTTGATATGAAACATCACTTGGACCAATTGGAGAAGCTCGGCGGTGGTTACTGCAATGATGTATGTGTCGGCCTCATCAATCACTCCCTTAATCAGGAACGATTTGTTGATTTTGTGCGAAATTTTAACATGCATTGCACGGGGAAGACAATGAATGAGTTACATGCAATGCTTGTAGACTTCGAGAAGAGATTGCCAAAGAAGGCTCCTACACCTGCTTTACTAGCAATACAAGGTGGTAGGGTGAATAATCCAAAGCCGCAAGCAGATAAGAAAGGGAGAGGAAAAGGAAAAGGGAAACAAGTTGTCATCCCTTGACTCCTAAGAAGAACCCTCGCAAAGAAAAGGAGAATCCTAAGAAGGATTTAACTTGCCACCACTGCAACTCACCGGTCATGGAAGCGGGCTATCCGGTTTATCTAAATGAGTGCCTTGAATAAAAATAAGATGGTGCCTAGCTCATCGGTATTTTTATGTTTGAATTATTTTCTTTTCCTCATAAGCAAAATTCACGGATATATGATACGGGATGTAGAACTCACATCCGTAATACATCGCAGGACTTAGAGGAGCGAGGAAGTCGACACATGGAGAGAGATACTTGTACGTTGTAAATGGAAAGCGTGCAGTTGTCGAAGCCATAGGGACTTTTGATTTAGTGTTACCTTCGGGTTTAATTTTGGAACTAAATAATTGTCGCACCCTCCATTGTTAGGGTGTTATTTCAGTTTCTTTGTTAAAAGATATTGGTTTTGTGCACACTTTTACCAGTTATGGAATTTCAGTTTCTTTAAATAATGTTTTTTATTTTAATGCAATTCCTATTCTTGGTGTGTTTGAAATTGATATGGATGGTTGTGTATCTAATGAAAATAATTCGTTGTATAGCATTAGCAATAAGAAGAGCAAGTTGAGCTGTGACTCTTCTTATCTTTGGCATTGTCTCCTTGCCCATATAGGTAAGAAACGCATGGAAAAGGCGCAACACGATGGGCTTTACAAGCGGTCAATGATGAATCATTTGACAAATGCGAGTCTTGCATAGCTGCGAAGATGACAAGGAAACCTTTTTCACCTCAAGTGGAAAGGGCTTCGATCTACTTGGATTGATACACATCGATGTGTGGTCCACTTAGACATGTGTCAAAAGCGTGGTGCTACCTACTTAACCTTTACGGATGATTTCGATCGTTATGGTTATGTTTATTTAATTAAACATAAACATGAAGTCTTTGAAACATTTAAGGTTTTCAAAAGTGAAGTAGAATTACAACTCGGCAAGAAGATTAAAGCTCTTCGATCCGATAGAGGTGGTGAGTATATAAGTCAAGAGTTCAAACTTATTACTTTCTATCGTTTTTGTGCTACTTATAAATTTTTGGAAATTCTCAGGTCTTAATTTTCCAGAAAATCTGCAAACATCCATTCCACAAGCATTATATCCTAGTTTAGTAGAGTCATATATAGTTTTACCGCCGATTTTACGCGAAGGTTTCGTCTATTTTCTTAAAGTGTGCAGGTTTTATTTATCAAGACGAAGAAACATTAGATTGGATGAAGCTTATCACGCATACATTTTTCTTGGAAAGAATTTAACCACTACTTCACACGGATCCTACCGAGCTAATCAGGGGAATATTAGTTTCTTTCTATTTTAATTTCCTTGGTTCCTACTAGTTCAGGTTGTTCCGGTCATTTTGACAGGTATTTCGCGGAAAACAGAGTTACGGTTCAAACGTTATGGCCGTTTGAAGTTTTTACGTAAAAAGTCAACTTTTGTCAAGCCGCAAGTGGTCAAACCGTAAGTAGTCAAACCGTAAAAGACAAAACTGAGTTTTTTTATCAAATCGCAGTGGTCAAGTTGCATTGGTCAAATCGCAGGATTGTCAGGCCGTTGGAATACGAACCACTTAAATTAAATTGATTTTTATCAAACCGCTTCTTATCAAACCGCTTAACTCAAACCGCTTAGATCAACCCGCTGAAGATAAACCGCTTGAGTCAAACCGCTAAGTCAAACCGCTTATGTCAAACCGCTAAAGACAAACTGCTTGAGTCAAACCGCTTAAGTCAAACCACTTATGTGAAACCGCTTACGTAAACCGCTTAAGTCAAACCGCTTCCGATACAACGAATCTAGGCAAACCGCATCCAAGAACTTGACAAATCGCTTCCTTGATCAGATTTTGATCAAATCGCACCCAAATGACATCAAACCGCATACACGAAAATAGTACGAGACTCAAACCGCTGCCTTGAAACTCTTCAAAAACTAAACTTTTCCAATCCAAAACACTATAACCAAGATGAATTAAACCTTCCAAACCAAAACCTAAGCATTTATGATGATTCTTAACACAAAAGTACTATCAAAATTTAAACTTTAACACTTTTAGGGTGTAGAATTTGAACCAACAAAACACATAAATAACCAATCTTTATGATCTAACCATGGCTCTTGATACCATTTGTTGTAAATTGGTTATTGTAACACACAAACAATCAAATATATGGTTCGAATCTTAGCAAGAAACTTAGAGAGAAAGTGGGAGATGGGATCCTTTCTAGAGAGAAAGTGAGAGAAAACAAAGAGAATGTTAGATTAAGAAATGAAACGTCCAACCCTCTACCTTGGGAGGTAGAGGGTATTTATAGTTTTACATAATACGCCCTCTGTCTGGCTGTGGATCAGGAATATAGTGGGTAAAGACCGGTCCGTCCTCCACGGTATTACTCTAACTAACTAACTAACTAACTAATAGATAACTTAATGTCTACGAGCTAACATGTGCTAGAAAATAGTTGGGGTGACCGACACCTCACTATGGATTTTCCAAATCGTAACAGGAATAGGAAGCTCTTAGCTGGATCTAACTGGTTCTTGGCCAAAATAGCATTTTCTTAACTGGTTATTACTGGTTCTTGGCTGAATATCTTCTAACTGGTTCCTACTGGTTTTCTGGTCTTTTTGACTGATATTTCGCTGAAAACAGAGTTACGGTTCAAAATTTATGGCCGTTTGAAGTTTTGACATAAAAAGTCAACTGTGGTCAAGCCGCAAGTGGTCAAAACGCAAATAGTCAAACCGTAAAAGTCAAAACTCAGGTTTTTTATCAAATCGCGGTGTTCAAATGGCATTCATCAAATCGCAAGATTGTCAAACATTGGAAAACAAACCGCTTAAATAAAACTACTTTTTATCAAACCGCTTATCAAATCGCTTAACTCAAACCGCTTATCAAACCGCTTAGATCAAACCGCTAAAGACAAACCGCTGAGTAAAAAGCAAGTCAAACCACTTATGTCAAACCGATGAAGACAAACCGCTGAGTCAAACCGCTTAAGTCAAACCGCTTTGACAACGAATCTAGACAAACCGCATCCAAGAACTTGACAAATCGCTTCCTTGATCGGATCAAATCGCACCCAAATGACATCAAACCCCATACACAAAAATAGTACGAGACTCAAACAGCTTCCTTGAAACTCTTCTAAAACTAAACTTTTCCAATCCAAAACACTATAACCAAGATGAATTAAGCCTTCTAAACCAAAACCTAAGCACTCATGGTGATTTTTAACACAAAAGTACTATAAAAAATTCAAAA